>WACJ01000091.1:0-600000 GCA_008973525.1 Stenopsyche tienmushanensis | reverse complement strand
TAGCGAAAAACAGTGTGGTCGTCTTGGATCCTTATTTGTGACCAATTATAAATTATCTTTTGTTACCGACGATCAGGTAATAATATTCCAGATTTTATATAGACTGCATATATTTTATCTACAAATTCTTATTTTATATCATTTAAAATAGTCATTTGGAGGATGTAGACAGCAAAATTTATTATTGGGCCCGCACGATGTAACGCTTAGTATGGTCAGCGCCATTTATGAATTATCTGGTATATATAGCGAAGAATCTGGAGCTAAATGGAGGCGTCGTCATTTACGTCCTTCCCAATCGGTTCCTCGACGAGTCCAAGGATTACAAATCCTGTGCAAGGTCAGCAATTGATTTCAATCCTATGCCTAATATTTATTTTTTGTTTTAATTTCGTTTCCAGCAGGTCTTTATTGATATGTTATCAAGCATATTAGAAATCAGTGATAATATAATCTCTATGTCAATATATTAAATAAACAGATAAAAATGTTGATACAGTCTTAAAACATAAACACTATATTTTAAAAAGCACTTAACACCTTATGTACGAGTAAACTTTGCGCACGTTTTTTAGCCACTCTGTGTATTTGGAAGGCGCTCTATTATATATGTTTACATTTAAGAATAATAGTATATAACTCATTATGTTTCAATTTCTCACTCCAAAAAAATGTCTATAGTGTATGTAAATCTAATATGGGGATATATAATTTCATATGCTGCGTGCAGAGTTATGATTCATTGCCAAAATGGCCCGCAAGATCATTTGGGTCGGCCACTCCTGCTTTAAATATTGATTCTTTAAAAAATACTAAATGTTTTGTTGCGTCTGGGGACCTAACTGACATACGGGGTCGAGCAGCCTTTGTCATTGCGACCCTCCGAGGGTCTTTTATCGATTTTTGTCCTCCGGCGTGAATAAAACGCATTACTAGCAAATTCTTACGACATCGTCACAGTTTCACGTTTCCGCGGACAGACCTGCGTGTATTATCCCGAAGGCAAATACAGGTCGATTGCCGGCGTTGCAAGGAATCAGGAGTAAGGATTTTAGTTGGTCTTACAAGGCCAATCTGAACCTGTTACAAGTTCCCAAAGCTGTTGCTTTGTGACCCGAATCCTGTATAACTTTCATAAATAATTGTGGCCATATCGTGTCTTCAATTTCGTGTTCCTGTTTTGAATATCGCCCGTGAAGTGATCCCGATATTGCTGTTTTAGCTCCACAGAGCAGGTACAAATTTACACGAGGCCCAACCGCGGTGGCGTCCACTGTCAGCGTCTGTTCAATGAGCTCCATTCGCTTTTATATCCACGCGTATCTAAGGATTTCTGTATCGAACGCGTTGAAGCTGACATATGAAAACTCGATGAACCGACGCGAATATATCGCAACATTGGAAGCGCAATCCAACTCTGATCGTAAGCCTCTGCGTCTATGTCACAGTTAATTTATAGTAAATATGATGGATGTTGAATCGTCCTCTACCCGAGTGTGCTAATTTTGTTCCGAGTGAATTTAGCGGTGTGGGTTCGCGCATTGTCTTGATGGAGATATACCGTGTGACAATTAATCAAAGCAGGCCTCTTTTCTTTTCAACCCATTTTGTACTCGGTCCAATTTACTGCATTATTTTTCTGCTGTGATTAGTTATCCGGATTTCAGCAATTCAAAATATACTGTGAATCTCCCACCAAACAAATAATAGGACTTTTTCTTGGTAAGACCTGGTTTATGGGTTGTTTTTGGTATATGTTGTGCCAATAGTCATTGCTTTTTGCGTCAACTATTGCCGTACATAAACCATTTCTCGTCTGAAGTCACCGTTCATTCGTTGATAAAGTTTCACATATGCGTACGTGCACAGCCTTATTCTCCCCACTTAATGCATGCGGTATCTATACGTCCTGTTTCCACACTTTTCTGATAAATTGACTTGATTTATCCATTAGTTTTTGAATGGACAACAAGCAAACGTGAAGTTGAATTGCAACAATTATACTCCCCAGACATTCCAGCTGCTCCATCGTGCGTTTAATCAATTAATTTGTCTATATATATATATTGGATCTTGTGATGGTTGAAGGTCCTGGTCCTGGACCAACGCCTTCTTGATTTTGTAATTATGTCTTGTGTGGCGAGCAGTTTGTTTAGTGTTATATGTTGATTTGATTAATTTGTCTAAACATCCAAAATCTTCCAAGGTCTTATGTGTATGATGAAAAAAGGCATCAGGTGTTCTACCAAGACCGTAACAAATTCAATGAATCTCCCATATTTCATTATTTTCATCTAATTGTCTGATTAATTATCTAGATAATTGAGCTTTGCGGCTGATATCATAAGATTCTTCCACATTATAGCAACAAATATTGATACATGTATTTCAGATTAAATCTCATTTAATAAGACATGAGATTGCTGATGCTAGATCGTTTTGAATATGATTTGATAGCCTACTAAATATTGTTTTTCAATCCAAATGGATTTTCAATTTCATGCCGATTCACTAAGTAGATATATCAACGCAAAATATTTCCCCATATTCTCTGTCGAATGTTTCCTGTTGAGCTAAAATCGTAAATAGAAATATTTTTGATTTTTGAGTCAAACAAACTATAAAAATTAAAAATTTAGTAGGCTTTTTAGTTAAACCTTCATATTTTTTGCCATTTTTTTTGATAATTTTTACCCTAAAAAAATAATTTCTTCTTAGAGTAGCTCCTATTTTTTGGGCTATGCGAGCTACTTTTGTCTTAGAAAGATTTTTACGGTTCTGCCTCGCTACCCTGTAGCTTTTGACTCCAATCAGGTTCTCATGATAATGACGTTTTTTTTTAAACTCCTCGAACTTACCCTGCTGCAACTCTGAGCACACAGACAACGTAGATTCCGCCTCCCTCTTAGCCAATGGGTAAACTTTAAAATCATTGTAACTTAAAATCCATGTAAAAATATTATTTAAATTGTATAAAGTTATTTAAAATGTTTTATTAAATTATTATTTTTTAATTTTGTTTAGAATATGCGTGTTCTCTCATTCGGATTTAAATTTTCACCAAGCGGGCAAGGGCGTACTATAGCAACTTCCCTTTTACATCACGCTTTCCCCAAAAGGCACCATTTACTCTTCGCTTACGAATATAAAGAGCCATACTATTCTACTGTCGGTGATGTTAATATGTTTCAACGATTTAATGATTGGAAACGAGAAATGGAGCGTACAAATTGTCAGAGGTTAGAGAATATTTACTCATTCTATAATTTAAGTTTGGATTCCTTAATATTATTAGAAATAATTGTTAAATAATCATAAAATTAAAATAACACGTGTTTTTACAGTTGGCGGATATCTCGTGCAAATGATACGCCTGATGGTTTTTATCATGGAGCCGGTGAAGCGTTAGTAGTGCCGTCATCTGTGTTAGATTGTCAACTATCTGATGCAGCACGACATTTTCGAAAAGGAAGAGTCCCAATTTGGGTAATTTTTTTGATTGTCCATTTAACCCTTTTGAACCGGAGAGCAGACATGCTACACTCTAATGTTAATCCACTTTTCTGTCAGCTCTTGATTTTGCAAAAGAGTAGTGATACATGGCTAATGACGCCACTCCAGAACAGTCAAAGGGGAATAACAAAATTGATCAACGATAAGAATGATGCGAGTATCTTAATTATCAAAACAAAAGCCTGCATTCAGGACAACACAAACGAAAGTCGTCTTATCTTTGTTGAAAGAGCTTAATAGCTTATTCGATACCGATTTCAGTTAATTATACCTAAATTTTATGATGATAAAAATATATTGAGAATATTTAGACGTGTAGGGGCACTTTGCCATCGATGCACGAGTGTATGATGAAACACAAGACACCCGTCTCTGTCTCACGATTTCCGATCCGATAGGGTTAAATAACATTTTGTATAGTTACAAGCTTCGTTAAAATAATATTTCTTTCAGTTGAAATAACAAGATCAATATTTCAATTCTAGGTTTGGAGTGCACCAGGAGGTGCAGCTCTAGTCCGATCTGGGGAACTTTTCAGCAGCAGTGGCAATACGGGGAGTTCAGGGACTCCGTCATATGTACCGGAATCCATGTTATTAGAGGCAGTAAGAGGAGCACATCCGACACGTTCCAAACCAATGATACAAATGCTCGTTGCTCCCGCATTACAAAATGCTTTTAAAAAACTCATCAATATTTGCACTCCAAATACATTAACTAATTTCTGGGTAGCTAAACCTATTTTATTTTCTTTATATCTCTTTAATTATATTTATATTGTTTAACATTTTTTTATCAATCAAATCAGGAGCAAGATGGCCAATTTTATTCAGCTGTGGAAAATACTAGATGGTTACGATATGTTTCCGAATGTTTAACCATGGCTGCTGAGTCAGCAAAACATTTATCAGAAAATAGTTCAGTAGTTCTACAAGAAGGTGAAATATTCAAAAAAAAATCCTGCAATTTATAGATTAAAACCTAATTAAATATTTATCTGTTGTTTAATCAACGTTTGATTTTTAGGAGATGGAATGGATTATTGTGCAGTGGTTTCTTCTCTTATACAACTAATCTTAGACTCTCATAGTAGAACAATCAAAGGTTTCCAATCTTTGATACAGAAGGAGTGGATAGCATTAGGGCATCCTTTTTCCGACAGGTTTCATAAAAAATTATATTGCTTTATGCTATGATCAGAAAGTCACATTTTTCTGAATATATAGTAAAAATAATCATTTTTGTATTTTTCAAAAAGGCTCGGACATGTTGCACTTGAAGAATCTGATATGACTGAAGGCGACCGAGATATGTCTCCAGTATTTCTTCTGTTTTTGGATTGTTGCTGGCAGCTTCAGAGACAGTTCCCATCATCTTTCGAATTCACTGAAAGCTACCTTACAACTTTATGGGATTCCGCACATAATCAGCTTTTTGATACTTTCCTTTTCAACAGTCCTAGAGAGCGACAAGTAGCTGAAAAAAGGGTATTTTTTTGCAACAATTTGATTTATATCACTGTATATAACGAAGCAGTTCACTTTAATACAATAAAAGAAATATATTTGATTCGTTAAAACTTATTTTTATAGTGCTTAACACTTCGACCTGTATGGGATTGGAAAGAACAATTCAGCGAGGAAGAAATTCAATATTTTTATAATCCAATTTATTCTCCACCAGCTCAGCCCACACATCCTCCGAAATCATGTAATTTTTAATTATAAATCTATTTTTGTTCATACTTTTTAGTTTTTAAGTATTATATTTCTTAACACTCAGGGTCCTGCTAAATTTTACGGCGGGTTTCTGAATGTTAATTTAATTATATAGATTTTTTAACTAAGCATTTTTTCAGTTATTCCACCATCCGCAATTCGATTACCTGGCTTAGCAAGTCCTCAAAAAGCGACACCTTTAGAATCACGCGGACTTCCTCCTAGCCCAACATACTTATTACCGAAA
This sequence comes from Stenopsyche tienmushanensis, assembly GCA_008973525.1. Classification (NCBI taxonomy): domain Eukaryota; kingdom Metazoa; phylum Arthropoda; class Insecta; order Trichoptera; family Stenopsychidae; genus Stenopsyche; species Stenopsyche tienmushanensis. Next base: position 594,522 of record WACJ01000091.1, on the reverse strand, counting down.
ACAACTGCTGCGTCTTTGGACTTGTGGCAACAATGTTATTTTCGATGGATACCTTTACTACACATTCCAGGATCTGGCGATGTACAATTTCTACTTTATAACATTCGACTTACAAAAGAGGTATATTGATTTTTTATATTTTAAAATTAAGACCACCACATTGGCTCGACTATAAGGCAACTTTAACCCTTTCAAACCCTTTAATGTAAACCCACTTTTCTGTCAGCTCCACCGCAGCTCAGTAACAAGCTCGATAATAAACCAGGCTCAATAAATGAACCATAACATTTGATAGCACACAATATTTGTTCATTTCTTTGGAATATTTCTTAATGCTCAACTTGCATGGTATCTGCTTATTGTTGTTCAGCTATTTTGCCTATTAATGTATTGCGAAAATAAAAGGACAGGGTTACTGTGCAAGCCTGCCGCTTCACTTCCGAAGGAGTACATTTTGCAAAAGAGGGGTGATACTCGACTAATGACGCCACTCCAGAACAGTCAAGGAGGAATAACAAAATTAGTCAACGATAAAAATGATGCGAGTATCTTAATTATCAAAACAAACGCCTGTTCTCAAGAAAACATGAACGAGAATCGTATTATCTTTGTTGAAAAAACTTAATAGCTTATTCGACGATAGCGATTTCAGTTTATTACAAGTGTATGAGTTAACACGAGTGTATGATGAGACGCAAGTTACCCGTCTCTTTCCCACGATTTCCGGTCCCGGGTTATTTTACTTATGACCAGTAAGATTCACTCCCTCATTTTTTCAATGAGTATAATAATGTGATTAGTATTGTAATCTGGAAGGAAATCTTTGGAATCAGATTTGGATTTTCTACATTCAAAAAAATAAATGGGGGACGGGGGGCCCACCCACACCCGAGCATGTAACCAGGTTGAGTAAAAAACAACCCTATGACAGCCCGCACATCTGACAACACTAGAATTAGTGTAAAAACTAATTTAATATCCCCCGAGAGGACCGACGAGAAGCAGAAAACCAAAGTAGAGAAAAGAGAGAACAAGCAAAAGAAAAGAACGAAAGAAAGGTGCGGCCGCCCACGCACGTTAGTGTATTACACAAAATAGAGTCCGGTCTCAGCAGAGGGCTGCAGCCAGAAACACATTGATACGTAGTATGTATTCTGCTTTACTTTACTGTGTGATATTACTGTGGATCGATCCAATGTTTGCTGTAGTAATCATCGAAAGCGCACTTTGCACCGAAACTATTGCAAAAAGCTGAAAAGGCGCTGAAGGTACCGGGATGTGTCACCAGATCTCTGTGCCCCACAGGCTCCTCACATGGCCTGCAAACACGTAGTAGAAGCGTCTCTCTCTCGGCCCCCATGCCTTCACATGTCCACAGAACGCGCCGAATCTCCACTCCACGAAGCCGAAGAACAAAAAAAGATGGTGTCCATCCGGGGACTCGGACCACCTTTCCTGCCATGCCGCTCGTTGCCCACTTCTTGAAGGCATCCTTGTCCTCCAGCTCTCTGGCTTCGTCCTCTTCCAGTCCCACTGACAGCGACAGTCGCTTTTGCCAACTATACTTTACTGCACTATTTGCAGCCTCAGGTCCAATAGAAGACATTAAATCGGGAAGAAAAATGCGCCTCTTCGTTTTTGGACCCCCATGGGGGAGGATGTACAGAAAGACGATCAACTTCGAGTTCAAGAAGACGCTCTGACAAAACATCTACCCTCGGATGGACCATCACCCGCTTCCTCTGTATCACGCACATTCACTTGCTTGCCACTGGTTCTCCTACTGTGGATTGATTGAATAAATACATTATGCCAATTGTTCGACATTTTATTGATCACCTGCAGCATCTGCCTCATTTCAACCTCTATCATCGAGCGAATGAAATCATAATCGCGTTCTGTCGTTCATCGCAGCCGATTCGCGAGTCAGGACCGTTGTTAAGGATTGCACCACGATCGATCACACATCGCGTCGAGATACTTTATATGACGGGTTCGCATGCAAACAACCCGATCTTCAAATCGCAGTCACGAAGATAGCCGACCTCTTAGCATCAGAAAAGCGTCGAATGCTACAGTCTTTTTCTTTTCTTTAATACTAATAAAATAGAAATAACCTTGCCTTATAGCTAAGCAAATATAGTAACATAAAGTATTAATATGAGAAGCGGCGACAATATTTGTGTAATTATTCTTACAAAGTTGATTATTTCTCATTTTATTGTTTTGATATTGTAAATAAACAAAACATGATGTTGCTGATATTTATAACAATTTTTGAGACTGTGTTGTCCTGTAACTTTAACCATGTCTAACGAAGCCCTAGTCACTTTGTATCGAAAGTAGATGATCTTTATTTAATAATAATGAATGTAAACTACTTGTATACAAAAAAGTAGCTTTGTAGATTTTAATTTAATGCCGCAGCATTGAAAACGTGATAGACTGTAACTTTACAATAATTTTTATCAAATCAATTTTATTTTAGATTCGCATGCTTCAAGAAAAAATATCACTATCGGACGTAAACAGACGATCAAACGGCGCCAAGGAGGATGATCTTCTTGTTCATATGGAGTGTCCTCATCCGTCATCCGTTGGGGCATATTTTCCATTTATCGGAAACACAAATTCTGTGGGAGATCCTCTGGCGCTCCTCACCACAAGCTTGTTAGAACCTAATCAGCAGTTAGACTCACAATCAATACTTAATGCACCCGACTAGCATAAATCAATAGAATCCATTACCGATTGAATTAATGAATCTAAAACATAACAAAAAAATATTGAAAAAGAATCATTATAGTTAGGATTCTCATTTAAAAACATTGAATGTACAAATATATTCTATCGAAATCCCTTTACGAGAAAAAAATATAAATGTAATAAGTTTTAAAATTTCAATTATAATTCATCTTTAGTAATAGTTATTTAGATTACCATATTTTATAAGTTTTATTCTTAGCGATCTGTATCTTTATTATAGTTGTTTTTACCGTAATCAATTTTTTCTTGTTATATTTGTATTTGTTTTGATATTTTCACAATGAAAAATCTACGCAGCACTGATTTAATCGAGAGAGATGTGATAGAATTCTCTACTCGATACTTCAGACGAATGAACATCCATCCGAGTGTACGGATATTATATCCTTATTAGATATTAATCAATATGTAAATAAGGGTTTGTTAAAATAATTGTTATTATTCCAGTTTGTATTTCGTCTCGGATAAAAAATACTTCCAGTGACCTAAACTATTTACAATATTCTGCTTTAATTTCACAAATCTTGTACGATCTATTGAAGATATATTACATAAGTTTGTTTATATTAAGAATAATTTATTAAATGTAATTCGCATTGAAATCCATTTAAAACTTGTCACACTTTTTTACAATTTTTCTTTTATATCTTAGCAATGATGAATATTTTGCAATAATTAATATTTATTTATATGATAATTTGAAAAGTATGGTTTTCGTTAAGTGACTTTGTAATCTCTTAAAAGTTTTTTTTTTCATATAAGATTTTATTACGTATATAACATTTTCTTAAAAGAAGCTAAACATGTTTTAACAAGAAGTTCCAGCAACATTTTTGTTTTGCCTTTTCTGTGCCTACCTATAATTATACTAATACTTGGTAGTTGTATAGTAATTAATAGATTTACTATAATGAAAGAATCTATCAAACAATTATATTCTCAATTTACATTATGTTATATTATCTTATTTGTATATAAAATTCATTTTTGTAGTATTATATCAATAAAATGATAGCAAACCATATTCTAAGATTTATGCGTAATATATAAGTTTATTAATTATTACAAAAAAATAACTATTAATAGGACATAATAAAACTCAAAATATTATATTTATGAATTCTTAAAATATCTCTCTACGAAATTGCATAATTTTTTACAGCTTGGTATTAATATTAATCCATGAAAACGACATTTGATAGCAATTTTAACATTTGTTTAACATCCATATGTTAAGGCAGGGTCTTCCAAACTACTTCTATGATGGAACACTTTACAAATCTTGAAATTTTAACAGAACAACTTGTTTTTTTAGTAGAATAGAATTTGTTTGTTGTTTGTCAATTGTGGCATATAAAAACATTCCAGGCTTTTGTAGAACACTTATTCATATTCCACAGAACAATTTGGGAGACTCGGCTCAAAGAAAATAAAATTTGTAAATATTGATTAAATCCTCCCCGGCGTATTTGTAGCATAGGAAAGTAAAATTAATATCTATTAAATATAATACCGTGCATTTTGTGGTATCCGAACATTGCTAAACAATCATCTACAGCAGAGGTCGGCAAATATTTTAGGTAAACATAGGTAATTCCAGGGCTTTTCAGATAAAATATGATGCCCGGAACTATGACTTAAAACTGTTATTTATTTGTATTATAAAATTAGTTTCTATCGGCGCGTTTTCTGTGTGCCGCATAAAAATGAAACTGCATATTTCAAGGGATACAAATGTCTTAAAAAAACCAAATAGAATACATGTTTATGTCCGTACGAATTGGCTTTTAAAAGGCCATTACCGAAACTTATAAAGTATTAAGTTCAGAATCACAAATAAACCGATATTTTCATCCCGGTTCAATTCCTAAGCACTAGAATTACCATTGATTTTTTTCTATTTATCCCGATTTGTCTTATTCTTTTTTATGTGCCCTGTCTTTAAAGAGCGTTGGCAACCAGAAGTCCCATCTTGATTTTGTCGACGCCCAGAACAATACTTTGTCTTACGATGTCTTCCACCGGCTTGATTTCGATGACCTTTCCCTGTGTCTTATTCAGCACAGGAGATTGCATCTTTTTATGGCATTGAATACCACAACCTGTTTATCCATTAAAGCCATCATATCTCTTGTACCGAAGCTTATGGCTAGTTTTAAATTTCGCTCCGCTTTGCTTTTCCTCATGTTATTGTCTTAACATATTGAGTTATCAAGTCGAGACACCTAATATTTCAAGGCCCGGAGCAGTAGCCTGCCACAGGTAATAGTTTGCCGACCCCTGATTTACAGTGTTAAAACCGTGGCGTTGTAAAATGGCACCTTTTTCGAGACAAATAGCGACCCTGAATGTTTAATGAAGGCAATGGTATTATAAATCCTAAATGTTGTAAAAATAACGAAATATAAATTTAATGTCGTAATAAAGATGCATATATTTTTTAAATACTTGTACAGGATGATTTACCAAGGATTATATATAGAACATCTTGAATATATGATAGAAATAAATGTTTTTGAAATAATTATATTCGCTATGTTTAAACATTGTACACATTTGTATTTTTTTTTGTTAAATTAGGCTGATAAATTGATTGCTTGTTCGATTTGTGTTGCATCCAACTCGTAGATTTCGATAGATTTTTCAGTCTTGTATAATTTTTGACTATTAGTTTCTCTCTATTTGTGATATGAGAATTAAAAATACGATTGTTAAATTTGCGTATGTTGATAATCGGATAGTTTATAAATTCCGTTCTAAAGTAGTATACTACTAATTGTATTTGCTTGATTTTTATTACAACATTGTGGACAGCATTGCAATATTGTCATATCAATGTGCTCATGATCAGGATCCTTGAGAGAAAATAGAGGCCCGTGCCTGAAAGTGCCTGCTCATGATTATGATGTGCATTTTTAAGGGTATCTAATTCTTTATAGCGTTTTGCCGAAGTATACATTTTGAGTTGATAAGTCATTGGCTATATTATTGATAATACTTGGGATGTCTGTCCGAGATTTTGTTACAATTAAATATTCATGTTTCATGTGCAGCTATTTTCAGACAGCTAAACTATTTAAATTACTATTTGAAAATATACATAGTACAAATTGATAATCTTAAAAATTTAGATAAACGTATGAAGATATAATCATCAGTTAATTATATGCTTTTTTGGAAAATATGGTCTAGAACGTAGATTTTAATAGATCTAAATAACGGCAATCCTCTTTAAAAAAATATAACATTTAAACTATTAAATAAATATATTGTAGAACGCATCACTAGTAAATTTTCTCTTTGTAAATTAAGGATATCCAAGTAAAATTATCCTTGGTAGTACATTAGTAGTTATTTTTAAAAGAGCTTTTTTTAAATATTAGGGTTTTTTTTAATGTAATCTGAAAATATGCAAATGTATTTTAACATTTAAACATCCATACTTTGTGCAAAATTAAAATTAGTCCATTTATGAAAACTATCTGTCATATAAATAGGTAAATCTTCCGGTACAGACCGGATTCGAGTTCTCCAATGTCCAAAGGCGCTAATATTTTCTCATTGTCAATTCATGGTATTTTGTCCTGCATTCTGCACTACAATATTTTCGTTCATGCCCCAAACCCTGCCATTATGAGCTAGGAGTTTGTGGCCGTACTAGCTCTCCTCAGTGATGGAAGCTATGAGTGCTCCCAATTCTTCATCAGTACCAAGAGTTGCGGCGTTAGTTATTGTATATCTCACTGGCTATCACTAGGTTTCATCTTTTTTCGGCCGCCACCTATACTAACAGATCCTAAACAGCTTTACTTTACTCTAATTTAATAGTCATTGAGACGTTCTTTCCTATTAATTTTTTTGAGCCCGTCCAAGTGGACAGTGAACTACGGAAATACTCAGGGTCGTAACAAGGACGTGTCAAAGCAGGTGCACCCCATGGGCACAACTGGGCTTGATAGAGAGTTGCATATGGTTTTTATTTTATTCAACCATCTGAAAAGCGGACCGATTGGACATACAAACTTTGTTGCCACTCCGTCTTCTTATAGGGCTTTTTGTGGCATTTTCTATGACCTATATGATCAAAGAGGCAACGTAACGCCTAGGCAAAAGTTAGATACTTGCCACGGACGCTTCATATTCTTGTTGCGGCTCTGGAAATACATCAGGGGTTTTAAAATTAATCTCAACATTCACTGCGTTATTATTCTATTATCTACTTTTCATAAGATTTAGGTGTATTATAAAGTAAAATTAGAATGTACCGATGGTATCTCTATATTTGCCAGTTGAAAATACATATTTTATAATGGGAAATGCCCTACGATGCGTTCATTTAGATGACCCGCTGGATGAGCGTTCACGAATGAATATCGAAAATTATATTACCCACAATAAACAAGCGCACGATGAGACGAATGTATGATACGGCTGACGTGTGTGATCCTTTGCCATAAAAGGATGTTGAACAATTCCTAGTCTTGCTGCAGTGGGCTACACGTGGCCGCGCCATGGTAATAATGAATAATAAATTAATACCATGTTACGACATAAATCGAATCTGGCTGAGAGATATTGTCATATTTAAATAACGTTTATATTTTTCCATTAAAGTAATACGAAAATAAATTTAAAAGTTCAAAGCGTCATGCATTTACCAAATATATTTCATGTTATTTCAATAAAAAGTTTATATAATTAATAACTGTTGATTATATGTAACAATTTATTATTAATCATGTATTTATTGCTTTACATTATTGACTTTCAATCAAATGGTGAGTTTCCTAATTGTAAAAATATTTAGTTGACAAGTGTAATTGATATCCTTTTTGTATATATTGTATATTTGACTTTAGGACAAGTTATTTATCGAACAAGTTAGAGATTTTGTTTGAGTTATTCACATTTAATTGTATTTTTTTGTAATTATTCTATTATAAATGTCACTTAACTAAACACTCCTATTAAGAGGTGCAATAATATAATTTTATAAGGAGAGACTTATATATTATTTGCTTAAAAAAAGATACGAGTATACCCTGCGTTAATGGACACAATGCGTCTAGTGTAAGCATTACCTTTTTTTTTCAATTATCGACACTTAAGCTCTATTTTGTACGTCGATACAGGGTATGCATGTATCTTATTAATTTATAACGATCAATTTGTTTGGGACAGCTATCTATGTGCAATACAAGCGATGATCATCAATTGAAAAGATTATTATATTATGTTAGCATTAGGAAAAAATTGAATCATTTATATTTGTCATGTTTAGTTGTTTTAAATACCAATGGGCGTATGAAACTTTCAATATTTTTGCATAAACAAATCATGTCAACATAAAAGTTGTATTTCAAATTATCATACCCGGAAATGTTTATATGATTGCAAATACATTGGTGATTTGATGATATATATTAAAAATCTACAATATAATACAAGGGCGATTAAAATATAATCCGGATTTTTGCTGTACAAATTTATTAGTCTAATTTATAAAAATCAATATTTGTTTGTCCGTATTTGATGGACTGTCATATCGTTCATCCGATTGCAATAAAACTTTGTCAACTTATTGTTTACACTTGCGGCAATAACATAGGTATAGTAAAAATATTATCTGTGTACGCAGTTTGTTATGCGAGACGTAGCATTGCTTTGTATGCCAGGTAATCACTATTGATATATAAAATACAAATGGAATATCTTATTTATATACATAAGAAGTTTCTTGATTCCGTTACTAAAGAAATAAAGCGGCTGCTCCAAAAACTAGCTGTGGGCGTATTGCTTGACCGCAGCGTTGTCTTGAAATCGTTGCCCTCTTAATGTCTCTTTCAATGGACCAAACATATGGTAGTCACATGAGGCATAGTCTGAACTGTAAGCTGGGTGTTTCCTGTATAATTTGGTGATTTTATTACGATTTGTGGCTGTTGTATGCGGCTACACGTTGTCATGCAGAAGTACGGCTCGTATCAGTTTTCTTTGTCTTTTGTTATGATAAGCAGCCTTAGCATCATCTAACAGCTGGCAGTAGTAAGCCGCATTCACCGTTTGTCTGTCATGTAGGAAGAAATCTTCAAAATACACCTCCATTCCAGGTGGTAGTGTGAGATTTTTACCCTTTAAAAACTCCCTCTTCTGCTGCCACCCAGCTGCTAATTAAGTAATGCACTAGAGTGGCAGCGATGTGTTCCTCTTGGGCTCTTCCGTTATGTCAACTCAGCTCATGGGTGTCAGCTCGGTGGGGATGTTTTCATAGGTCGCCTTCTATGTTCGGCATCCTCCTTCTGCTGCATAATGCACTCTGTATATTTGCACCATGCATTTGATGCCCTATTTATAGCATATTTGCTCCCGCTCTCGTCTAATAATATGATTCCTTCAGACAGACCGACATGTATGCGGCATCGTCATTTCCTGCTCCACAATGATGGACATTCAGGACCTGTCACTTTTGCCACTTATTGAGGTAATTACCAAAGCACAGTGCCACATCCTTTTGTGGAGCTGTTCCATCGAGACTGCCATAACGATACGGTGGTTTCCCTGGCAGCATTCTTTGCTGCTCCTTTTCGGACTGCCTGTCTCTCTCGGGCGAGCAAGTCTATTGGCAGGTACAACGTCAGTACCTTCTTTCTTCGGTGACGGGATCAAGAAGCTTACTATCCAATGGAATAAATGTATTTCTAATGAAGGGTAACTACGTAGAATAATAAGACACATTTATACAGCAAAATTTCTGTTTATATTTTAATCGCCCTCGTACTTTGATATTATCAATGAAATTAATTGAGATTTATTCACTTTAATGCGTAACATTCATGTTTAATTTTTGGAAAGATGCAATTTTAAATCGCCTGTACTGGCGAACAAACCCCAGTTTCTATTCGCTGATTTTTTAATCAATTCTGTATTTAACATGTACGTCATCAGATACGGGTGACGGGTATTCTTCCGTAAGGCCTTTTTCTCGCTTATCGTCGGTCAAGAATTTATCTTTTCTTCTTATAACACATCTTTTGAGAACGACTTTGAAATCTGCATTCTTCTCTTTGTTTTGTTAGCTTGGTCAGTCGTAGAGCGATTGTTTAAAGCTTATCTGCCACAAATCACATTTTTGAAGTCGGTATTCATCTCGTATGTTGTATATCAATATTCTAGCTAATATGCTCCAATTATCGGATTTGGACCTTGCGAGAAACATCACCGAGTTACCCTGGACAAAGAACATGTTAAAGCTAGATATTGCTGTGATCAAGATATGACTCATGTTTATAGTGGAATAAAATATGTTTATTTATTAGTAAAACTTTTCTTTGCTATTAGCAATTCCATTTTCCTATATCCCATAAATAAAATTGCATGAGGTACATTTAACCAGTTAGCTGCTTCTGGTTTCGTATTCACAAGTCTGTTCAGACTATCATCGACACTCGGATGCAAATTCATGAAGTCACTTTTATATTGGGTCGTTAATTTCATTTCATTCTATTGCTAAATTTATTTTCGCATTTACAATTCTAATTTTACTTTCATCAAAATAACTTATAAAATACTCATATCGATAAACAGATAATAAAATGATTTCATTAAGCAAATTTTGATTATAATTTACATTTGTACTAACGTCTAATTTATATTTACAAATTAGAAAGAAGGCGTAAGCTTCGTAGCGGAAAGAATATTCATAGATATAAAATTTGCAAAATGTGTCCTGTATCAACTAAAATTGCATAATCATCGTATTCCACCAGATCCATTATCAAAATAGTCTTGACATTTTTTATTATCTAGTATTGTAATATGACTGAAGAATAAAAATATTATATTTAACATTTTTGCGCCAAACTCCATGCATATAGACCAAAGATGGCTATTAAATATTTCATTATAGTGTTTCATTCGATAGACGATAATGGATTCGACCCATTACGATCGAGTATTGGTATTGCGAATTAGTTTTTGGGCCCCTAGTTGTAAAGATACGGCTTCAAATCCGGACCGAAATCCAGAGAAAGTAAATATTTAGATTGTAATCGCTTTCAACTAGGTAACGTAATTCAAACCCCATTTATTGTAGAAAATGAAAACTTCAACATCGTTAATAATTAAGTGATCAAATATTTTGTCACTTTATATTTTATAAATTATTGGAGATTGACCAAAAACTCTTTTTTTTGTTGTATCACTTTTTATAATTATAAAATTGATTTACTAATATTTTTACCGTGATTTTATGTGGATTGTTAAAAATGACGACGTGTGAAAACTTATATTATTCCAATACCAATATGTTTCTTAAATATTTCTCGTTCAATATATTTATACGGTACTTGTTAAGTAATTTATGTTCTTCTTAATTTATAATTATGGATTGTAATATTTTTGGTTTTATAATCATTAAAAATACCAAGTGATAAGTTATTCGTTTATTTTTAAACCGTTCACCGAATTACGAATAGCGTGTAAGTGACGCTATTTAATATCTGCGACAAAATCAAATACTAATTGCTAAGTTCGATTGATAATCGTAGAATAAAGCAATATTTTGTTTTAAAATGACATTTATAATATGGCTGTCATTTAGAGCAGATAAAGCATCTTCTTCAAGCAAGTATACGACATTTAAACGTGCTTGTGACTTATAAAACAAAGTGAATACGTTATAAGTATCACATTCTGCTAAGAAATTGATTGATAAAACGCTTTTTCTATTATTCTTCCCTCAATAACAATATTCATTGATCAAATAAAGCGCGCTACTCATCAGTGCTGCCAACGCTATTAAATTAATTCATGAAAATTATATTGAAGAGTTTTATCCGAATTTTTTTAAATTTAATAAATAAAAATATTAATTTTCATCCAAATTTATCCGTGTATTATCCTTAGATAATTATAGTAACTACAATAAGCATTTATGATATGATCTGAATTAAATATGTTCGCAACATATTTAATTCCAAATGCAAGTGATTCTATTTCTACTTGATGAATGCTCAGAAATAGCGTCTTTTAATTTATTATAATCTTTAATAAAAACATTGGTTTGATTTGATAATAAATTTACTTTAAAAAATATTTATTACTTTCATTTCAGAATCTAATCAGAATAAAAATATTTTTTGAAATTATATTTTTTTCCCATCAATAATATTTTTAACAAACGTTATTTGCATAAATTGAATAGTATTTTAATTATTTGTTAAAATAAAATAATTGAAATATATGCACGCTTTTTTAGTTGTTAAGAGCGAGATATATTTTTAAAACAGTCCACATGCTTCAATTGACTGTCGCGTTGCGTCAGTCTAACAAACCGGCATCAGCGGAGTGAATGTCTCTGTTAGTTTGACTTTGTTAACAAAAAGTCCATTGCAGAAATTCATTTTTCTGACGTCAATAACAAAATCAAAATCAAATATGGCAGAACCACCATCATTAGCCGGTATCACACTGGGTAAGCACGTGTACACATATCATGTCTGTCACGACTTTGTAAAATGAAAGTCGCCAACGTGTATTCATACAGTTATCGCTTTCAATCTCACGTTTGACCTCTGCTGCATATGCATTTAAGATGTATATTATTTTAAATCTGAAAATTAAGCACGTTATTGAGTAGCATATGTCATTGATTGCAACTTGCAATGATAAATCTTTTTTTTTCTGAATTTATAAAATATGATCTGGCAAATAAAAATTGGCGGAAAAATGGAATTTATCGATTAATTTGAACAGTAATTTTATGCATAAAAATATCAAGACATACTAAACTTGCCACTGCATTTGCATTCACTCTGCAATTGCATCATTTTAGAGTATAACAATAAATTTTATTCTATAAAGGCTATTAAATTTATTTTATTTGTAATATAAAACGCATAAACATACTTTTGCAATCGATTTTTTAAAAAAGAATGAAGGCCAATAAATATATATATACATGTCCATTTTAGTGCCGATTGAAAAACTGTATTTAAGCGAATAATTCCAAGCTAATTTGTTGAGGTGTGAGAAAAAATTATTTGAAAATGTGTAAGAAATGTTATCATGAACCAGATATAGAAATCGTTTATATTCGGTGTTAAATAAAATTTAAAAGAAAAACATTTTTTTATAAGTTTTAACATAATTTTTTAATATTAAATGCACGAATGTGATTTATTTTGCAAGTGCAAATATGACGTGTTTAATATGTGCTTAAAAAATTAACACATTTTATCAGCATATTTATTTTCGTCGTATAGTAAATGTATTATCGAAAACAAGTAGTAAAATTTAAATAAATTCTTCAGGTGAATTGTACACTTCGGATAAACGCGGAAGTGATGAAACCGGGGATGGAACAGAATCGAAACCTTTCAAAACGGTACTCCAAGCAATGCGAAAAGCCCAGAAGGAGCCTTTCCCGACCATTTATGTGGATCACAAAGAAGATTCTACCAAATTTGAAGTCGTTTCAAAATCGCAGTTGAAGAAAATACAAAAAATTTGGACCCGAGAACAGTATCAAGCTCAGGACAAAGCTCAAAAGGATGGCGAAAAGACCGAACGACACTTAGCAAACATGGAGGAGGCTAAAAAAGTTGTTATAGTCCAGGATCCGAGTCTACCCAAAGCGGTTACTATCAAAATTAAAGATGGTATATTTTAAATGACTTCATTATTTTGTACAATTTCAAATCGCTTCAAATATCTTACACAATCGTATTATTCTTAGGTGTTGAAAACCGTGATAAACGCGTAACGTTATACGGTTGGGTGCACAGACTGAGACGTCAGGGTAAATCGTTGATGTTCGTCTCGTTAAGAGACGGTACCGGATATCTACAGTGCGTACTCCAGGACAAATTGTGTCAAACATTGAACGCCGTTCTTCTCACAACTGAATCATCGGTGCAACTCTTCGGGAAATTAGTTCCCGTCCCGGAGGGCAAATCTGTTAGTAATCAAATCACGTCAATAATATGAATTAAATTTGAATGGATCTTCATATTATACACATTTTAGGCTCCGGGCGGTCATGAATTGATTGTAGATTATTGGGAAGTGATCGGGCTAGCTCCGCCGGGTGGAGCCGATACAATTCTCAATGAAGATGCTCTTCCCGACGTTCAATTAGACAATAGGTATTTTTTATCCGTTGTTATTTATAATATGCAATTGAAATGCTTATTTTTATACGGATGTTTATCCACAGGCATATAATGATACGCGGAGAAAACACATCGCGTGTTCTGCGAGTTAGAAGCGCTTTGACTACCGCCTTCAGGGATCATTATTCGGCTCGAGGCTATGTGGAAGTATGTCCTCCGACTCTTGTTCAAACTCAAGTGGAAGGAGGATCGACGTTGTTTAAGTTGGATTACTTTGGGTAAAATACTTGTTCGGTTGAAAATATTTTCACTGGATATTTTTCATTATTCCAATGCTAAAAATTGTGTGTTGATTTACAGGGAAGAAGCGTATCTTACACAGAGCTCCCAGTTATATTTGGAAACGTGTCTTCCGGCTTTGGGAGATGTCTACTGTATTGCGCAGAGCTACCGTGCCGAACAAAGCAGGACCAGACGTCATTTATCTGAGTATTATATTGATTAAATTTGAAATATTACCAATTTTTATGTATTTAAAGTCTTGTAAGAATATCGAACTTTTGTTAGTTATATACCAAGAGCTGGCAACATAAATTGAAGATCATCTAACACATGTGAATAATTTAATAGTTGTGTTCTGGCGAAAACCCAACAGCACTCAGTCGCCAGACTGTCATAATGATGGTTCAGAAACACACCAGAACACAACTATTAATTTATTCACATATGTTAGATGACCTTCAATTTATACTGCCAGCTCTTAATTTATTCAGTAAAACTAGTCCATTAAATTGACGCATTGTTTTTTCTTCACTATAATTATTATATTTTTATTTTTAGATATAGCCACGTAGAAGCTGAATGTCCGTTTATTTCATTCAATGATTTATTGGACAGATTAGAAGATTTAGTAGTGGATGTGGTCGAGAGAGTTCTTGCTTCTCCTCAAGGATACTTAGTGTATGAACTAAACCCTGATTTTAAGGTATTTCTTCTAACTACATCAACCTTTAATTGTGCATTTGAAAGATTTATATTTAGTTTTTTTATAATATTAATAATAAATTCATTTGAATAGGCTGTATTAAATCTTTGTTGATTATTTTTAGGTGCCGAAAAAACCCTTCAAGAGAATGGATTACTCGGAAGCCATCAAATATTTGAAAGAAAACAACATCACCAAAGATGATGGAAGTTTTTATGAATTCGGAGAAGTAATTTATTATGATATTCTTATTATAGCAATGAACTTTGATTAATGATATGTAAAATTGATTATTAATTTTTTCAATAATTGTTTTCAGGATATTCCAGAAATGCCCGAACGAAAAATGACGGATAAAATTAACGAGCCTATAATGTTGTGCCGTTTTCCATTCAATATAAAATCATTTTACATGTCTAAATGTCCTGAAGATCGCCGTTTAACAGAATCTGTAGATGTTTTATTGCCAGGAGTGGGAGAAATTATCGGCGGATCCATGAGGATTTGGGATAATGATGAACTACTAGAAGGTAATCAATAAATGAACCTCAACACTGTTGATAGCACATAATATTCGTTCATTTCTTCGTAATATTTCTTAATGTTCAACTTGCACTTCTTGACTTCCTTGATTGGCTATTAATTGGATATTAATTAATTATGCTAATTTTCATATGGAATGTTTTTTATTTTAGGTTACGCTCGTGAAGGGATCGACCCGGCTCCCTATTATTGGTACACGGATCAAAGGAAGCTCGGAACTTGTCCGCACGGAGGCTATGGATTGGGTCTCGAACGACTTCTCTGTTGGTTACTGAATCGATACCACATTAGAGATGTTTGCCTTTATCCTCGCTTCTTGGATCGTTGCAAGCCTTAAATTCGCCATAAACCTGTTATTTTTGGAAAAGATTGTCCATATTTATTTATCTCTGATTTATTTTGTATTAATTCTTCGATTATGATGTAAGATCAAATGATCATTCCATGAATTTTTATGAACCGTATTTTTTAACACATTTCGAATTTTGAAAATATATCTCGTAATAACGCTTCGTTTATTCAAAGGGTTATTTTCATTGGATAATGTATGCTTTTAAAATTAGGCTTACGAATAAAATATAGCCGCCTTTAATATTCAACATCAGTTTTTGGCGATCTTCAGTCTTAAAAGTTTTGAGGGATAATACACTTTATATCAATGAAAATTGTAGTATTTTTGAGCACACAATATAAAAAGGTATTGATATTTGGAAATATTCAATAATGCTTAAATAAATTATTTGTTTGAATCATTATCTTGGAATTAATTTGAATAAAGAATTTACTAAATTTTTATAAATGTTTTCTTTCATTCAATTTTTTAAAAAATTAAGAAAAAACACGAAGAGATGTGTAGATATGAATATTCGGCATGTACATGATATTTTAATATATTCATTATAATGTCGATGTTTTGTCAATACTCTCAAATTTCTAAGAAATATAAATTCAACCATTAAGTGATTCTATCAAAACCTTCATTATTCAACGCCAAAAGAAAGCCAATATAGATCCAGGGATATTTTATTCTTACCTTCAATAGCGATTTAAATCAATCTTATCAATTTGTATTTGATCCGTTTATATAATTTCTCAGAAGTTCGATAAAAGAAATAAGTTTTATTTATTGGTATTTCTGTGAGTTTTTTATTTATATTTAGTTGTTGAAAACAAATAATCCAACGGTTGTGGCCTTATCATGTCATGTTTTATTTTTTAAGCGATCTATTTGGATTTATTTCATGAGGTGATTAATAGTAATCTGTTTATTTGGATTGTACGTTTAGATAATAAAAAAATGGATGCATATTTGATATTTTAACCCTTTGATTAAGATCTAATCTTAATCCTTCTAAGAAAGTCACGCCTATTTGTTTTCTTTAAATTTCAGACATAATCTTGGATATTTTAGCCACTCTTAAGAAGGAATTAATTTTTCATTCTGATTAACTTATATCATATAAGCCACCAACACCAATTACAAAAATCATAACTGCACTGTATTATTGGGTGTTCCGAAATATTTTCCTATGAAATATTTCCAGGTAATGTTCATCTCTATGTTCGGATAATCAAATATTAACTAAACCATTGTACATACATGAAACATTGTATGACATTGTACATTCTGAAATAAACCATTGTACATACAATGGTTTATTTCAGGATATAAAATAGCATGAAAGATATCAATATACGACAGATCCGCGTTAATCGACAAAACGTTTTGGAAGACAGTGTCAGATTGTTCAATTTGTCAGACTATAGAGTACTGCCTCTGACCCCTTATAGTCTGGAACTTTTTGAAAATGATGCAATATACATAGAAAATACAATATTTCATGTTATAGAATTAACGTCATAAACCCAATGGCTATAGCAGTTATAAAAAATAAAAACCTGTTACCGCCATCAAACATATTCCGTGACGATTTTTTAAGCGTTTTAACTATTTCTCGCTAGCTACAAAGTCTATGTGCCCAGAAATAGGTGTATGCCAGTTTATTTCCTGAAGAAACCACATATAAAATCAATGGTGAAGGCGAACTTTTGAAGTTTTTCGCGGTTCTTTTTAGTATCATAAAATGTGGATCGTCCTATGCTGTCTAATTTGCCAATTTGCAAAAATATTCATTACGATTTAAGCGGTACAGAATCGTGTCGTCGATGTCGGATTACAGGGGGCGCCGGATTATCGAGGGCCTGCTGTATTTCTCACGGCTTAATTTCGATCAAAATGCACATTGGCATTTTAGTGTAAAACACTATAAATATATTTTGCTAATGTATGAACAAAAATACAGGATGCGGCAGGGAAATTTCCTTATTTGAAATGCACACCCTGAAGCGACAATTATTTCTAAAAGAGTTAAATGGCACTCATTTGAAAAAGCGAGATTTAACGTTTTTTAAAATGTAGGTTTAGTAATGATCATGCAATGGATTATCGTTATAATTGATAATCAATAATCATAAATTTTGTTTTGTCCCCTTTTTTTCTTTTTGTATAACATAATTGATTTTTCTTTAATCACTTTACTGAAATTGATGTTAAATCTTTGCTAATCATAGATTATATTTTTAATTCATACGATCAAGTCAATTTCATTTGAATAATATCAACTTTCATCCAAAGCTTATAAATTTTACGATAAATCATATTATTGATAAATTATGATTCATTGAGCCCCAATATAATGATGCAATTTTTGAAAACATTTAGTCGTAGTTATTTATCTTGATGTACTTTAATCTTTTTAAGCTTTGATCAATATTCAATATGTAAAATTTAAACAAATCTTTCGCGGGGAATAATGATTTATTAAGTTGGTCTTTTCTGGCGTGGATTGATTTTGCGTTCTTATTATTATTTGTGACAATAAATTCAATTTTAATTGCCTAATAAAATGCATATTTAATTTGCGCATTTAAGTCGTGTCGTTGTGTTGTTCGGTTCTTTTATACTTTTACTATGCCCTCTCAAATTGTCAATTTTTTTTTATATATCCAAGTGCTTTATTTTGTTGACTTCTTACGTTACCATGTGTTTTGTTTCTCGCACATATTCAACGTTGTCATTGATCTTGCAATGTTGCTGGTTATTTTTACTTTTTATGCATGTTATAATTGGCATACCCTGGATATGTTATTTATATTTACTCTTTTAGCCGAGTTGTCGTCTTTGTTCATTTGTACAGTTTTTTAGTTTAATATATTTAATTTAATTTAACGTGACTTTTTTTGACATATTGCGGTGCAAAGATGTACATAATTTAAATTGGACGAGTAGCGATTTAAAACGAAGCGTGTTGGTAACACTGTGCGTCATATGGCAATCTTTGAGTGTTCTGTCATGTGTGCGGCGGTTCAAGCATGATCGCCGGGGCGGGAGGGGGCGGAGGATGCTCGGGGGCGGAGCGCGTCATCGAGCAGCTTAATGCGACCAACGCCAAGCGCGCAGCTCTGTTGCTGGTGCTAACTGCGCTCGCCCACCATGGCCTCCTGCACCTGCTCTACGGTATCAAACTCAAATTTTATTCCCTGAAACTATTTTTATACTTGTCGAATTACCTGCCTTGATAGTTCATATAAAAATTCTCATCAGATTCAATCACACAAAATCTATTCTTTGGCAATTTTAATTAAACAAACAAGAAAAAGGACATGCGAAAAAAATACAAATACAGCTATTTATTATAGTCATCTCCCTTCACTCGCTTCATAGTTTAAAGTATGAGATAAATTGTATATTTTATCATCAGAATTTTGCCAAATAAACCGTATTTACGAAGAATTTTACTTCACTACTTAATTCAAAAGAAATCTGCAGCTGAAACACATAGAATCCTTATGGAAATCTGTGATGACCAATGATCATGCTTTAGCGGAAAAAACATGCAGAGATTGTTTTAATTGCTGCAAAAATAATCATTTAGATAATAATATGTTTAATATCTGAATTATTTTTTCTTCTGTTAGGACCTGATTCATGCACTTGGCTTCTTTCCGCTGGTAGATATAAGGGAGATCATGAATGGCAACCTTACGGATGTATGCTACATAGATATTCGCAAACGTAAATATATTATATGTTTTATTGATTTTTTTATATTAGGGGGACCCGAAAGTATTCGAAAATTTACTATAAAAAGTTATTTTGTCTTCATTTAAAAAAGGATTTTAAATGCATTTCCACTACAGCTGCATTTTTGAAAAATCGCATTCTAAAGAATCTTTTAACTGTCATGAAATTTAGATATAATTAACTCAAATCACTATCGTTGGATAAACTATTAAGCTATTTCAACAAAGATAAGACGACTTTCGTTTATATTGTCTTGAGATCAGGCATTTGTTTTGATAATTAAGATACTCTCATCATTTTTATCGTTGACCAATTTTGTTATTTCCTCTTGACTGTTCTGGAGTGGCGTCATTAGCCAAGTATCATTACTCCTTTCGTTCTTTTCATTCTCAGTTAGTCTCTTAAGCGTCTGTTGCTCAATTTAAATGTCTGAAACCAATATTGGCATCTGCGGACTGTTATCACTTTACCATAAACATTATTTTACTGACCTTTGCGGCATTCAAATTCAAATCAAAAAAAGGAGCATATAATGTCGGATGTGGAGCTCAAACATAAGGCCTTAAAATCTTTAAATAATTCGGGTCCCTCTAATATAAATGTATATTTGTGTTCATAATGAAACATGTGATTTATAAGCTTGCTATTTTCCAGAGACACCAGGCATTGCTTTAGATATTTAGCGTTTTGGGGTCGCTACAATCATTTTGCATTCGTCGGGGATTCTAGGATACGTCAATTGTATCTTTCTTTTCTTTGTAAGCTTACATTATTATCTCACATGATCGATCAATATTACAATGAAGTTATGAACTATGAAAAAGCCTACGATATTTTTTCAGCTCACGTCAAAGTAAGAGGAGATGTAGACGTTACGGATACTACATTACAAAAACCCAATAATCGATCTAATCTATCGTACGTCGATGCCAAGCTCCGCCTCTCTGCCGAATTTATATGGAGCCCGTACATTTCGAAAATTATGATAGACGAATTTCAAAAGTGGTAAATTGTTTATTTTTTTTTTGCGTGCGTGTGTTAATTGTGGTGTATATGTATTTTAAATTTGATATTATTTTTCTTAAGGAAGCTCAGTGATAATCCCCCAAATACTATTGTAGCTGGATGTGGAACAGTCATCATTAGGGAGCGAAATGGCTCTGCCAAAGCATTGGAGGAATATCGCACAAATCTGACTAGGTTGGTCCAACCGATAGATAGTCTCAGTAATAAGAAATCAAACGTGCTGTGGGTCCTCCAGGAACCTGTCGATAGTGATAAATTGAAAGCTGATTATCAAGCGGTGACCAATCAACAGATCGATCTCTATAATAAAGCAGCATTAGAGGTGATTATTAAAAATCAATTTTAAAACGTTACTGCCGCCTGGAAAATTGTAATTCCTTTTTAATCATTTTTTTTTTATTGAAGATGCTGACGCATTCAAAAGTGAAAATGTGGCAATCGTCTCGGTTGGTAGTAGCAGGCATGGTATCTCCTGATGGTTTATTATTGAGCGATACAGCTCTCCGCCACGATACACAAATTTTACTCAATATGTACTGCAACGATCATATGAATTTTAATGACGGCACTTGTTGTTCATCCGCTGAGCCGTATACTACTTTACAAGTCGTAACATTTTCAATGTTTTTTGTTTGGTAAGTAAACGAAAATAGTGTCGTTAAAACCATTTTATATATTGCAATATATCTTATTCGTTGTTCATTGACGTTTTTTAGTATGGCGATTGCTTTGGTGCTTATGATGTATCGCTGGATTGACTCTTTAAAAAAGGGACGAGGATATGCGCCCTTGCCCACGAATTCGTCGTTACCTTTGGGCGCAGATATGTATGAAATGTTTATCGCGATCTCAACTTTGGGACTGATCGTATGCTATTTTTATCTGTGCGATCGGACAAATTTTTTCATGAAGGAAAATAAATATTATTCCGAATGGAGCTTTTGGCTGCCGGTGGGGTATGTTTTAGTATTGGGATTGTTCTTCACTGAAGATTCTCGAAGCCCGAAAGTATTGCATCGTGATCAAACTCTGGAGTGGCGCGGTTGGATGCAACTCTTGGTGTTGGCAGCGCAGAGCACGGGGGCTGCTCGCTTTTTGCCGATACATATGCTGATGCGCGCTCTCAACAGCGGTTACTTGTTTCTTACGGGCTATGGCCATTTTTATTACACGTGGCACACTGGGAACACTGGTATCGTGCGTTTTTTCCAAGTTCTCTTTCGTTTAAACTTTATGACTATTGTATTATGTTTTACGATGAATCGTCCGTATCAATTTTATCATTTTGTTCCCCTCGTTTCGTTCTGGTTCGTATTATTATATGTGGTCTTGGCTCTACCCCCTCACGTCACAGCTCACAGCAGTGAGGGGCATCCGTATCAGTATTTTTACCTAGTCCTTAAATTTATCGGACTGTTTGTTGTAATAACAGTGCTTTACATGTCTGAAGTATTTTTTGAAAAAGTATTCGTAACTAGACCGTGGAAAGCGTTATTTGTTACTACCGATGATGATATACAGCAATGGTGGATTCATTGGAAGCAAGATCGTTATTCACTGATATGCGGTGCGGTATTCGCAGCAAGTTTTTTACTAGCTCAACGACACGGATTGATAGACGATACCTCATATGGAAATTTGATGTCACCGCGATTGGCTGTAGGTGGTGCTTTGACGGCTTTGCTAGTTTTAATAGGATGGTTAGCGTTGCCATTTTTGTGCGGCGCGCAACAAGAATGTGATGAAATCCATAGTTATGCCGGTGCAGTCCCCGTTGTAAGCTATATAGTCTTACGAAATATATCGGGAACATTACGATCTAAATACTCCAGCTTACTCGCATGGTTCGGTGATATTTCTTTAGAATTGTTTGTTTGTCAGCATCATATCTGGTTGGCTGCAGATACTCACGGCGTTCTAGTTTTGATACCCGACGCACCCATACTTAATTTGATGCTTACTTCTTTCATATTCGTATGCATAGCCCACGAGGTTAGAAGATTAACATTAGTGCTTTTACCGATAGCCGTTCCCAATGATTTGCGGCGATGCTTGTTTAATTTCTTTATCTTTATATTGATTCTTATTCCTATTGGAATACACGATGGAATGTTTTGAACGGTGTAATATAAAATGCTTAAATTATAGGACCAAATTACCAAAAATATGTATAATTTAATGAAACGACGCATTCGGTGAAACAAAATGAAACTTTATGTCAAGAGTTATTGTATATTAATTACATTGTGATAAAAATTTATTATAAAACATATATTTTCATCATAAAATCATTCTGAATGTTTGAGAGGAAATTTTTGCTTACTTAAAAAAATTGCTATTTTTTTGAACGCTGGAAGAAATCCACACTATGTAAAATTTAAAAAAACTTCAACGTTTCTAAAAATCGTACCTTGATCTTCAAATTGATAAATTATATATACGCATATTTACTTGATTTTGTATGTATATTCCTTTTTTTGATAGGATCGTTAGGAAAATTCTTGATTTGTTAAATGTTACTAGTACTCGGATCCGGATTCATGTCGTTTGTTTGTTCAAATCATCCTCAACTTGACAACCTATAGTATATAAAGTTTTTCATGCAATAGTTTATTATCTTACGCATAGCGTGCCTTTTAATTTTAAATAAAAATATGATATATACGAATGCAAGTTATCGTCTTCGTTGATAAAAGACAAAAGTCTAAATAGTCGTGATCTTATACAAGGTATATCCCAAAAGTCATGAAATATGTTTTTTTTTAAAAGATTTATTGATAATACCGCTATAAATTGTTAATATTCTTCAAAGTACTCTTCATGAGCATCTACACACTTTTTCAACGGACTCTCCCATGCTCGATACACTCAACGTCCAACGTTGTTCGGAAGTATCCACCATCACGCGTCAAGACGTGATCAAACCGAGATGAGCAAACCGACGAGGCTACTTTCGCAGACATCCTACGACCAGTAGGAGTGTAGCAAAAAACATATTTCATGACTTTTGGAATGCAACCTATAGTTGATAAATTAATTTACTGCTTGTTTATTCTATTTATTATTTTTTTGTACATTTAAGTACACTCATGTAATCATCAGTATTTAATCTCTTCAAAATGACTTTTTCAAAGAGATTTCTGGAAATCAATATAAGTTGTTTTATAATAAATACCAATTTATTGAATAGATTCAATATTTTGTAGATTTCTGTTTTTAAGATCTATCTTTTAGCGTTAATTATTATTATTAAGTGTATAAAGATTACGAGGGTGTACCCAAAAGGAACTGAACATATTTCTTTTCATCCCCAAATCTTCCATTAAAATGCGCTGAACTAAACTCCAAATCTCTCCAGACAGCTCCGTAGCTTCTTCAATGGTCCGGCGTTGATCTTTCAGGATCATTTTTTTTTTTTCAACATTAGAACGTGGTATTTCAGAAACTCCATCCGCCACAATATCAATTCGGTTTCTTTTAGACATCCCCTCGTAGAATGCCATTAAGCGGATAGTTTTATTTGAAATAAGTATAAAATCATCTTACTATTACATATTTAAGTATGTGAAGAAAAAAAATGACAGTGTGTTGCTTAAAGAATCCTTCATCAATGAAAAGTTAAAAATAGGTACTGGTTTTTTCGTGATTCGATAACCTGCATTGTACACGTTCATAATATAATCGATCGTCTTTTCGTTCTCACCATTGTTTAATTGATTTATCAATTGATGATTCCTATTCGATACAAAAAATAGCTAACATCCAAACCGTCCATTTTTTTGAATTCTTGTAGTATTGTTTTATTTTATTTTTTTTAATAATAACCAAAGATTATATATTAGTAATATATTTTTTTACGATTATCATCGTGATGACGCCCACTACGATTTTTCAACGGCAGCATATATTTTTGTAAAAAGTTTGTTAATTTTGACTAAGGAGCTACTAGGTTTTATTTTTGTTTTTAATTGTGAAACCTTGTGATTGTTTGTGATAGTACTTATAATTTTATCGCATAAATATTGTATGCTAGTCATAAAGTTTATTGAAGTAATTTCAATGAGTATTTGGACAATTTACAGATCGATCAATTCGGAGATTAATCCCCGTCGAGGTCTTCATGCGATAATGCTTGTCGACTGGCTTTATAATCGCCCAGTGTGAAATTTTTGTAATCATTTTAAATGTATATAAAAAAAATAAGGGATTGTATGAAAGATTATTAAGTTAAGAGCAATCATTTTGTGTTTTAAATAATTTTTTTAATGCAATTCAATGCGATCATCATCTACAACTCATTGTAATTTAGGGTGTTTGTGCATTTATCATGGGATTTAACGGCAGTGCCAAAAATTCGTGCCGTTAACACACTTTTAATCAAAAATATATTCTCCCTCTGAATCTATTAAAGTTTGCATTTTAGAATTCCCTTGTTGTAGAAATCTTCAGTATAGAAACCAAAAAAATGAAGAAAGCCAGTTTTTTTGGCCAAAGACTGTTGTAATGCGAAAATCGAATGAAAATCCTAATCCAAAAAAGTGAGATCAAGAGAATAAAGTGGATACAATAGTAACGTTAATTTTTTTATTTGCTGAATGTGGACATGTGTTGTTGTGGTGCTGGATGACACCATGCAAGAGTCCTGGACGAGTTTGATCGCCAATAAATGTCAATGCACAGTTGATCCAAGTCTCTCAGCTAATCCACCAATGGAAAGGCCTGAATTTGTCTCCACAAAATCTCGTAGAATGTCATTAGCCAGTGTTTTAAATCTCCCAATGACCTTTTTCATACAGCTATGAAAAATTACTTACTTTACTTAAAAAGAATCAGGGAGAGGGTATTCCCTGTCTAACTCCCATTGTCACCTCGAAAGGTTCCGACAGGGCGCCATTGGAACGTACAACACTGACCGATAAGGTCACACACCTCCTCGACAGCCTCACCAGCTTACCCGATTGATGCTGTCATATGCCTTGCAAAAGTATACAAATGTGCAATGGAGATCGACACCGTATTCCCATATTTTTTGTGAAAACATTTTGACTGCAAATAATTCCACAGTAGACCTACCGGACCTGAAGCCACCCTGGTATTCTCCGAGAAGTTCCTCCACAGTGGGAGACAGCTGTCCGATGAGAGCTCTTGTAAATAATTTATATACTATATTTAGAAGGGATATGCCCCTGTAGTTGGAGCACAGCGGGACATTTCTTATGGATGGGCCATATTACGACCGTCGTCCACTCAGAAGGCATGACCTCGCTCTGTCATATTGCTAGAATGAGGCCATAAAACCTCATGATCAAAGGGCGTCCTCCGCATTTCAAGAACTCCGTCGGGATACCATCCCCCGCGGCCTTATCTCTCTGAAGACCCCGTAAGCAGGTCTCAAACTTAAACGAAAAATTGTATGATTGAAATAACAATAAGATTTGAAGTGTCCGTGAAGACGGCTTGCATAGCGCAATAAGCAAGTATTATCTGTTGATTCATGACGGGATTTGACGACTTTGTGCGTTAAAGTGTTAAAAGCGTACAGCAAAAAACTTTTCTAAACAAAAGTGTAAAAGTGGCACATGTTTTTGGCACTACCGATGGATTAATTCAAATTATAGTGAAAAATCATCATAATCGTCTTTTGAAACCACTAAACATTTATATTTGGTTGCATATCCATCAATACACGTCATCTTTATCTTTAATATGGTGAATCTCCAGTCTTTACAATAATATATGTATATTTGACGATAAGTTAATTTGAACGTTTTATTGAGATTGGGTTCATTGAATCGTAAATGTCTTAACTCTTTCTGATATTTCAGACATAACAATCTGTCCATATTCGTGGACGGACTGGGCAGCATCTTGATACAACCTTTGCTCTCGATAAAATATTTTATATACATATATATATGTAACATATTACTCAAACAGATTATGCAATCTAGTTATTGAATTTGCTCAGGGACGCATCCGCGGAAATATCTGAAAGATGTAAATCATTTATCACTATGTAAAAACTAAAATTTGATTGTATAATCTGCCTGACTAATATTAATAAACATCCAATCATGACTATTTAAATCTCAAAATATAAATTTATGACAATGATTCAAAATATCTATTTTTTGTTGGATTTTATATTTTCTTAAATGGAACTCGTTCACCACGTAAAAATTGAATTTTGTAAGCGCATGGATGTTAATTTAAAATTCAAGTGATTTAATAAAGGTTCTTTCATCGCCAAGTGCACGCAGCTAAAAATAAAAGTTTGTGCAGGATTTATTTTAGCTAATTTAAAATATTTTACTCCGAGGAATTCAACGCAAACTGTAAAAATATAAAATACCAGATCATTGTAATAGTCGCGCAAGTAAACCCTCGAATTTCAAAGAGAAAGCAGTATTAATAACTCATTTCTAATGATATTTTAAATGAACATTGCAATTTATGATTTAATTGAATCATATTAAAATTCTATACCAAGATCGAATACATTTTATGCGTAGGTCATAGAATATGTGACGTGTCTCTCATATTTTTTAGATTTTAATTTCTACGAGTATATTATGTTCGACTGAATTATTACTATTTTTCTTGTTCTGTTTCTGCTGATAATCGTTATTATTATTTCAATATCATTTCGTCTGAATTATTTAAAAACATGTATTCATTACTTTATGATTCGAATTTGAAATTATCTATCGAAATAGACTAAAATATTGTATTCCGCGAATTAAACACGCTACAGTACTATACAGAACATGATAAAACGATTTTAATTCCACGTTTTTTGATTAAGACACTAGACGTTATTTATTGTTGTATTCAATAAATTGAAAGCATTTAATATTTGTTGATATTTCGATTTATTTGCTTTTTTTTTAATCTTATTGTAATATTCTTAAATTTATATTTTGGAATAAAAACGTATGAAACCAAATGTGTATTTTCATTGTGTATGTAAGATAATCATATTTGGTTTTAAATCACTGACATTTCACTTTGTGAATGTTCTGTTGATTACTGATTCAAAGAATTCGCTTTCCTTCCAGAATAAATTGAAGAGTTCCGGAGTAAATATACCATCAGGTAATTTATTTGACTATTGTTACATATGAGGGGCCCAAGGGCAAGCTAATGCTTCAAGATAGACGAGCACTAGGGAGCCCATTCCATATTAGATCAGAAAAGAGGCTTTTTCAGGAGAAAGTAGAGGGATGGTCATCTAACTTATTTAATAGATCGTTAACATTTACGAGGCGTTGATTCTTTCTCTTGTGTTTCTCATGTCCTAAATGTTTCGAGAACGGTCTGAAATCTGCATCTTCCCTTGTCTCCCCTTTATTTTTCTTCGTCAATCAAAGAGTAACCGTTCAGCTTATTGCTCTGAAATAAATGTCATGTGTCGCATTCTTAGAGCTTTTGTGTCCAAAATCTGCTTTAATACAGGACACAGATGAAAATCCAAAGGAGCGAGATCAGAGGAATAAGATGAGAGCAATAGTAACTCTCATATAAGGGGTGAAACCGGTTTGGACTGTAAAAACGTGTAGGAAAGTAGATTCTTATTCACTCTTCCATACAGTTCGGCTTTCGCCCAGGTCGTTTCAACATCGACGCCATCAACCTGATAGTGGAAGCAGGCATGGCGTGGCAGTGTCAACGCCAGTGGACAACATGTCATGATTGCGCTGGATGTAAAAAACACATTCAACTCGACGAGATGGCACTTGATCCCCAAGGCCTTAAATGAACTTAACGCACCTAGTCAGAATGATAGAAAGCTACCTTCATGAGAGAATACTGGTGTATGCTAACGCTGATGGGGGACGAAGGGAACGAGCAGTTACAGCAGGTGTTCCACAGAGGTCGAACCTGCTCTGTAGAATGTAATGTATGATGGCCTGCTGTAGATACCACTAATGGAGGGCGCCAAAAAGGACGCCGTCGCTGATGTGGCTATCTTAAGACGCAAAAAACTTGCGCCTTTACTCCTGACGTGTGTTACTACCTGGCCCAGGGCATAGCGGCTTTGGCTGCTACCTTAAGAGAACAGGAAAAGAGACAAGCCCGGAATGCCATCATTGTGGACCTGGACATGATGATGTCGCTTACACGACATCCGTCTGCCCAACATGGAGCATTGAAAGGGATACCTTATGCGAAGAGCTGGGAGCAAATTTGCTCTCGCCCAGCAACAGAAAGAAGACGTCGAACGAATTAAAAGAAGATAAGTGGAAACAACTCTTCTGAATTAAAAATAATGAACAGAAGAACCCAAGAAGGACACATCGCTGCCACTCTTGTCCAATACTTAGCCAACAGTAGCAACAGAAGAGGAGGGTTTTAGTGGGTAGAAATCCTTTGGCTTATTCAATGAAGGGAATTCAATACTTGTAATGATTACCTGATTTCGGAGTATCCATGCGGAGATCCAGTCATGGACGCAGATCACGTTTTGTAGATATGTCTGGGCAAGGCGTCCGATCGCAAGGCGCTCATTCGAAGTGTCAGCGATCTGAAAGATGGACCGTTTGGACACACAGACCTTGTGGCCACTCTCTCATCTTTTAGATCATTTAGTTATGGGGAGAAATGCATCCCCTTTCTTCTACGATGCCAGCTTTCTACGATCTCCATGATCCCGAAAGCCCCTCCCCCCCCCAGAGGCTAATTTACATAAGTGGCTCGCATCAAATGAGGTCACGAGCGAGACTGGACTTCCCCTCATCCATAAAAACTTTATATTTATCTATTTTACTTACCTATATGTATATATATATATATATAAGCTAGCTTTTTTTTTGTTGTTTTAATTTACAAAATCTAGCTAGTTTCTCCCCCGCGCTCAGAGCGCAAGTGGCCACTCGAAGTTGAAAATGAGCGTGTCCTCGCAGATATGGATATTAAATTCAGGTTTTGCACTTTGTTGTGCACTTTTGTTAAGCGGGCTGACGTGGTCCCGAATAGCGGGATCAACAAAGCTCGGGTCAGTGTAAGGTTCCCATGTTTCAAAGCGTATAGCAAAAAATCACTATAAAACTTATGCCCCTTATTTTTTTTATAATTTTTCTAAACGGAAGTGTAAAAACGGCACGTATTTTTGGCACCGCCGATAGTAAGCTGATTTTCGGGCTTTTATTGTGAAGATTTGAGCTCAAACATTGTGGAAGGAATACATGAAATATTTTTACGGTAGAAGTTTGTAAAAAATGAACATTTTGAATAGATTTATTTAGATTTTTAACAAAAAAGTATTATTATAAATGTGTTATAAAGTTTTATCGGTGAGATATGTTTATTTCAGATCAAATAATTTATTCCTCCGTTGAAAGCAGCGAATAAAATCAGTCATGGATAAAACTTTTTTCATTTTTTTGCGCCGAATATAGTATACGCCGTATAATATTCGAGTCTGCGCGTATACATAAATTAATATAGATATATTTATAATAAATATGGAAATCTAATTAGGTTAAAAAAGATAGACATTCTTTGTACAAATATACAAATGATAATTTGAACTTTGAACAGTCATGCATCATTAAAAATAACGACTAACAATAGTTTAAATCGATTAAGATAAATTCAAATATGAATTTGCTAATAGTTTGTTTTTGCTCTTTTATAATATTATTTGAGATGAGAAAAAATATTAATAGTTGAACGTATATTATATGAGCTAAATCGCGTCATATAAAGATGAATTTTAATCTGTTCCAAAAATATATCTGAAATCAGTAATAATAGTGTGTCTTTGCATTTAATTCCTCTAATAAAATTTAGATTAACTTACAACAGTCAGTATATTATTTTGAACACTAGAACTTTTCTTTTCTAATTCCAATATTCTTAAACTCTCTTGTGGTTTTTCACTTTTTACTTCGTTATTGAGAATTACATCAATTTTCTTTTCACTACTTATATCTTCAACTTTAGAATGTTTAACGTGCGATGTGAACACATCATATCCTAATGATATCGTGTTGTCATATAAAACTCTATACTTAGTCGGTAAGAAACAAAAATTTATGATCTGAGCAGGCGGCCAAACGATCCATTCGGCCGCGTAAAGCTTCATAAACTTCTGCTTCAATTCAGTTTTGAATTCTTCCATTGTAACGTCCTCGAATAAAGCGCAGGATGCAAAAAATGTGGTGATAACGAGTGGCGAGCAAATCGTTTGATCCAACATCACTTTCTTAACGACCGTGACGAGCGACCGTCCCGGAATTCTTCTATCGAGAAACTTGTACCAATGATGGCAGATGACTCCGACTGTCATACCGGAGAAAGCCATATGCATCGTTCTCGTCCTGCTCCATGAATCAATTTCCTTGATGTATATTTCGTAGTTTTGTTCTAAATAATCACCGAGTGCTGATAATGAAATGGATATTGTAACATTAGTATACAATAAATATTTATCACTGAATGCTGTTTTAGAGAAAGATTTGACCTTCTCAGGTACAGAGTTATTCCGCATCGCATTTGAAAAACATCTTAGAGAGGCTCTCAGTCTTTGCATTATATAAATCCTGAAAAATAAACGAGATATTAAAATACTTCAGTCTATCAACAGACCCATTATTTAAATGTATATCCACTTACAACTTTACATCACGTATTATAATGTGTTTAATGTTTTTTCACATTAAGATATGACGTCGCATGACCCAGGTTCAAACCTGTAAGCAAAACAATTACTTTATAAATACGACTTGTAGTTTAAAATACGTTAGCACCGGATTACTTCAGCTTATTGTTCAGTGATAATATAAAATTTTAACAAGTATTATTTTCAAATCGCCCAGTTGAAGCACTGCCTCAACATAATTTTAGTACTTTAGATTATATTATAAAAATATCAGGGCATCAAAGTTGATGGCCATTTTACAGATAAAAGATGAATTTACAAATATTTCAATTCAAGGACTATTTATATAGATTATTTTTAAACAAATATGGTGTCGGGATAAAGAATATCGGAGCTTATATTAGGGGTACCCATAAGTAATCAATTATTGAGCTCTGAATAAATAATAATCAGACAGCGCAATATCTGGCGAATATGGCAGACGAGGTAAGCAGTTCCCAGTTGAATTCCCTAATTTTTTCCTGGGTTACTTTAGCTTCACGGGATCTGGCATTATCATGATAATATCACGCCGATGGGTGCCGCGTTTGCTCACAATGGAATAAAAACAGTGCGTTGAAGATGTTTAAATGGAGTGTATGGCAATGTTTCACCGTAATAAAGCCGAGTTTTTGCATCGATTCATAACCATCATTTATCTTCAAAGAGAAAAAACAATCAAAGGCGCGTATTATGCAAACTTATTGCAACATTTGAGTGAATAAATCAAGCAAAAATTACCACATTTGGCTAAAAAGAAAGTGTTGTTTCATCAAGACAATGAAATAGCATAAAGGGAGATAAATAAAGACGAATTGAAATGGTCACCTTGAATTTAACTTTATATTTTAATAAATAGTCACTGATATTGCGTTTGTATCTCTAAAAACATTGGCACATAATTATGAAAAATCATTGCATACCAACTGCAAATTCCGTTTGCCCATGTGAATACTTATAAAGCCAGTGCGTACACAAATCACATGTCGCCTCATAACGATGTTTCAAACAATGCAAGTAATTCAGAACATCACTTATGTGGAAATTTTATTTTAACGTCAACAAATTTCTGATAAAGTAATAGGTCACACGTCATACGATTCGCGCATGTAAGTCAGTACATTCATCCCAACGCTTCCATATTTTTTAAGTTGTATATATTATTTATTTGATTAATTTATTACACTGCTATTGCGATTTAAAAACTGATAACAAAGCTACGAAATAGTCATAAAACTACAATTTTACAAGTAATATAAAAAACCATAAGATTCATATAGATAGTCAATTTATTAATATATATTTAATTAAATTCTAAATTTTGTTGCATTAAATGATTTCAATAAAATGTATATTTTAAACATTTTTTTAAAAGTTTTAAATAAAAAATAAATTTTATTTTAATGTAACTATTTAATAATACTAATTTTATGTCGATTAAAATTAATATTTAAAATACATATGATACTTAATGTGATAAAATAATAGCAAAAAAAATTGAACTTTCAAACCTATTTTAATCTTTGGACAATACCACCACGGTACATAACCTGAACACTACTGTCAGTCACACGTGACAAGCAGTGATGCAAAAGCTATGGAAGACGGGCTTTCGACCCTTTGGATGCGACAAATTTATTATTCCTACAAAAAAATATATATATTAGATATGTGTTCGTATTTCAAAAATTGATGGTTTTGTAACCATTTTTACAAGCATTCAAAAATTTTTGAATTAAAAAAATCGATACTTGAAGCAGTCAACAACAATCCCTATTTTTTCAATTCTTATTGCAAATAAATATGTTATACTATTTTAAGTATTATTAATTAATGTGCATATTTTTAACATTCACACATGCTTTTAAATACATATTTTATTGAATATGTATTTTAAAAAATCCTACTTGTATCGTTATTTTGCAATGCAGTTATAATGAAATTCTTCATGCGATAGAACGAATGCATTGACGATAAATGAATAAACAAATGGAGAATGCCAAATCGATATTTGGCTCCGGGACAAATTTAATGCGACGCAAAAGCAAGAAAGCCAAAATAAATTGGCAATTATTTCTAAAGCGACATTCGAGTCGTTCAATTTTTTTTGTAGTATTATAATATTAAATAATTTCGCCGAATAATTAGAAACAGATTGTTAATATATTTTGCGAATCGATGTCAAAACATTTCTTGCTTATTAATTAATAAATACAATAAGGAAAATAACATCGACACATTTCATTTAGAAAAAATGTTTGCTATCATATTTGACCCATGATAAACTATGTGTCCGATAATATAAAACAACTGTATTAATTGATTCCATATGCTCTTGTCATGAAATAATATAAAATAAGCACCGCATTTTAACGAAATATTTCGTATTTAAGTATTTGTCGATCAGTTTTATTAAAATAAAGAATTCCTTTTTAATAAAATTGTATTTTTTTTCAAATTCCATATCGAAGAAAATAATATTGATAAAATATGAAACAATAAATAAATAATTATAGGAATTTATTCCTAAGATAATTACTAGGCGTTACTTATTTCCATAAAATTACATTAGATTAAAAATACCTGGATTCCTATTTATATAAGCGCTTTCAAAAAAAAAATCCGTATTTAATGATGGCATGGCAACAATGCTCAAGCGAAGTGGACTTTTGGCCACGGGTTTTTCAGTGCTGCCAGTGTAAATAAAATTTGATGGAATTGACAGACAATGTAACGGTTTTATGCAGCCTGTTTAATGAAATATAATATATTTGGATGTTTTGTCTTAATAAGTCTAATATTTATATTCTATTCACATTTCAATATATTTTTAAATATTTATTTTAATATATTTTATTTAATGCCTTTTGATTGAGGAAATAAATATATTATTTATTATAAACGTGCATTTGCTCTAAATTTTTATTTTATGCTAGTACGTATAAAGAATATAAAATAGTGACCATAGAGAATTGTACGTCGAGAGCATAGACAAGGAGCGATAGCCCGAAGGAAGCTTGTCAGTCGGCGCGTTACTTTTCGCGGCCGCTTTATTTCTTCAATTGAAAGAAGTAGTGTTGCATTTTTTGTTTAACACCCCATGTAAGTTAAGACTATGACATTCTGCCAAAAGCTACTAATGCATCCGCCGAAATACCGCGCCCAATTGAATTAAATTATTACTAATTCTGCCGCTATTACAATTACTAACGCGTGTTATTTCAAAGCATATACATTGTTGAAGACGCCGTCAGTTGCTTGTTATTTAAATAATTTAAAACTACAACATTCCGCCACTTAAATGAATTATAACCTTACATACACAATAATAGTTTTCCTAATGAATGAAATGTAATGCGAAATAACACATGGCATTAAAATTATAATTATTTCATTAATGAGGAATGTACTAATAAAATTATACATATTATAATGTATTTTCAATAAATGCGATTCTTTTTTTAATGTAATAAGATTTTGATTTAAAAAAGTTTTGAATTTACACCGATTTGAAGATGTAAAATGTCACATTTATCTTTCAAGCCAAATGCTGTAAATAGATGAAATTGACATTAATTTTACATTATTTTGCCCGATTACATTTTTAAATTTGTAAATATTATGCTTGTGTGTCACAAACTAATTTTTACCTCTGTTATTTTAGCCCATCCAAGAATTAAACTTATATTAATTAGCTGAGTATAAATTATCCATCATGCGTCAAATGGCGCACATAGGAGTTCTCGTCCAGATCAAAATGAAGCGCGTACCTTACCTTACAGGTGATATATTTTTTCCAAGTGTGTTTATGTCATCTGCTATATGCTAATTT
The DNA here is from genome assembly GCA_008973525.1 of Stenopsyche tienmushanensis. Lineage (NCBI taxonomy): Eukaryota > Metazoa > Arthropoda > Insecta > Trichoptera > Stenopsychidae > Stenopsyche > Stenopsyche tienmushanensis. The sequence continues at coordinate 559,533 of WACJ01000091.1, read as the reverse complement.
TAATACTAAATGTTTCACTATGTTAAATCACCGATAACGTTTTTCTAAACGGTGAAAGCACGAGCTGAATTGTTAAAGTAGATTAAATGATTGTTTTATTGGGTGTGTGAATAAGTTATTGTCGTTCTTTATTTTAAAAAGTAGTAAAAAAAGCAAATCAATTAAAAGTATTGCCCATCGCTAGCCACTACTTTTGCCTATCTTTTTGGCAGCATTTGAATTCCACGTCGAAAAAATGACACGTCTTTTGAGGCTATCCAAGAATAGACCCATTTTTTGGTATCTTCATAAGAAAAGAAATGCTGCTCAGTCAGGTTATGAGTCATCAATCAGAATAAGTGATAATCAGAAGGAGCAATGTCGGGAGAATACAACGGGTGGGATAAAACCTCCTATTTCATCATTTCCAAGTAGGTTTTGACCGCTGATGCGACATACGATTGCATTGTCTTGCTCCTAAAATCACGTTTTCGTGTCTTTGGGCATATTGTGGCCGCTTTTCCTTTATTGCTCGGCTGAAACGCATTAATTACTTTCGGTAGAGATCTCCTGTGACGAACTAAAAACGTTCAAGATCATTTAAAATACAAAAATGAAAAAATAAAATAAAATTGCTCATTTCTTTTGAATATTAATTCGAAAAAAACCTAACCCCAAATTTTGTATGGGCGCCTAACTTTCTATAGCGATTTTTCCTATACAGCGGTCCTTATTTCGTCGTTATAGGAGGGTCGACTATATTTCCAATTCTCCTGTCTTTAAACGTTTTTGGTGAATCACTGCGTTCTTACCAAATTATTATTTTTGAAGTGATTGAATCAATATGCATGTTCTTTCCGCCAGAGCATAATCGCCGTATGTCTCCACAAGGATTCTATGTGCTTCAGCTACAAATATTTTTTGAATAAAGTGGTGCAATCAAATTCCCCGCAAATACGGTTTATTTGGCACAAAATTCGACATATTTCACATGCTACAAAAAATAAATATCTACGCTCTAACAGAATGACGCATACTAGATGCGTCACCACTTGCACAATTGTTATACCGCCATCTGATGTTGAAACGACAGCGACTTATTTAAACGCCCAATGTATAGTTTTTGCATTCGCACGTTGATGTATTGACGGATTTATTTCAGGTGAGCCGAATAACACCCTTTTTTATGAATAGTATGGACATGAAAGACATGACAATGGCCAGTTCAAGGATATATGTTGGTAATTTAAACTACACCGTTGACTCTGACAAATTATACGAGCACTTTGCGGGCTACGGAAAGATTTTAGATATCAAGCGACCCATGAAGAAGAGTTACGCTTTTATACAGTTTGATTCGGACGAAAGCGCAGTGGAAGCTATTAAAAATGAAAATCAGAAAAACTATCACGACAGAACTTTGATCGTTCGAGCTGCTGTTGCCGGGCATAACTTCGGCAACAAATCCAAGTAAATATTTATAATTTACCTAAAATCATATTAATATAAATCAAGACGGAGTCTTTGAGACGTTTTGTATTATTTTTTAGGGATGCCGCACAGACCGACGGTGAAATTAGTTCACTGACCGAGGCTGCAGTCGGTCCTCAACCCCTTTTATCTGCAGAGGTTGCATTTCCGGAGAGAAGCGAGAGAGCTTCTACTGCTAGGAGTTTTAGAAGCGAAAGTCGCTATCAACCTCCTCGTCCTCATTCAGGATTCAGAGATAGATCGCCAATAGCAGGTAAATGATTGTTTTACATTTTGTTATTGTATTTATTCGAACACAATACATTTTATTATTTTTTTTCCAGATGATTGGCACGATCATGGTGGATATGACGATAGATATGCTGGAGATCCATACCATGTGGTCCCCGAAAGAAACGATTGTGAAATTATTGTTATTTCCAAACAGCTGACGTAAGTTTCATGATCGATATTCATTTAAAAAATACCACTTAGTTTATTACTTTACTTAACTCTCTGAAATTTATGGCATTGACATTGTTGTTTTTGGCTGCTAATATAGCATGTAGTACACTGAGTCACTGATGATTTTTGTAATTTGATATTTGGGTAAATTGACACATTGCTTGTTGTTTGGGTGGCATAATTGATTTGATTTGTGACGACTGCTACAAATCCACTTGGAATAGCAAAAGAAAACATTTGTTGTTTCGACTTACCGACACTTAGCTATGACTTTGAATATTAATATGCGTGTACAACAACATAACGCATTTACTAAATGCCTCGCAAAAAATTGTGTATGAAAACAATTATACTAATTCATAAACCTTCGCATGTGTACCCATGACAACTCACCAAAAATTCGTCACAGTCAGATTAATGGTATAGGAATGCATACGGAATAAACAAACAAACATTAATTTTTATGTATACAGAGTGTTTTGCACATGGACCGACATAATTTTTATGGGGGTTGGGGATGACTTTTGCTAGGTTTCGTAGCTCACATGGTCTACAGATCTGACACCACTGGATTTCTTTGTCTGAGGACATGTCTTATTCTGTGGCTCACACGGTCTACAGACCTGACACCACTGGATTTCTTTGGGGACGTGCTCTATTCCGTAGCTAGCACGGTCTCGAGACCCGACACCACTGGATTTCTTTGCTTAGGGGTGTGCCCTATTCCGTGGCTCGCATAGTTCCCCTTATGTGCAAAACACCTTGTATAAATAATTTTATAATAAAAGCAATTATGAAATCATCAACAATGATGTTGATTGCAGTCCTCGACTGGTTCATAATCTACGATATATCGTGTCTTAGCAGTCTAAGGGCATTGTTAGTTCAAGTTACTAGATTGCTGTTATGACTTTAAATACTATAAGGTTTTTATGAGTTGATTTGTGCTAATTTAATTCCCAATTGTATTTAAATTATTTTTTTCAGAGAGTATGCAGAATATATAGAAGATCGCTTAAAGCGCATCGGATTGACTGTTGATCTTCTTTTCCCTAACGAAGACGTTCCAATAGGTAGAGTCCTTGGAAATATTCTATCCCGAGGATCTTTGTATGCCGTACTTGTGATGCCTCAGAATGAAGAACACAGATCTCTCACGTTAAATATATTACATGGATTACCGCAAGGTAAGATGAATCCATGTTATTTGTATCAATGCACAGATGATGTTTGTAAATCAGTTGTAACGTTAAGTTTATTATCATTTTAGAACATCGCAATATGCCATTAGAGGATGCGATCACATTAGTTGCGAGAAATTATGCAGAATTGCAGCAATGTGGGACTGCTGCTGGTAATGAAGCTGCAATAGCATTGCTGAATCAATTAGCAAACGGACGACCTTTGACCGTACTTCAATATGACCGAGTATTGCAATACGTTAAGGTGATTTGCTGAAAAATTATATATTAATTTCATAATTATATCAATTTAGTATGTTTTCTGAATGTGAATATTATATTTATAGGAATGCCGAGAAAAACAAGTTAAATTAGAGCTGGGCGAAAGCGGTACTAATGCCACGTCAGAAAAAACACAGGTAGATTTGCAGCAGAGGATACTGAGTATCCTCAACAGCGAAACAAAGTTGACCGATTCTGCTGCCAGCAGACCCATCCCGCCATTAATTCCGAATCAAGAAAAGGGCGAGACCTCCAATTATGACAACTCTTCGTTGACGGCCGTAGAATTGAGAGACAAAATCGCAAGCATGTTGAGTAGCACTACAGCATCTCAAGGTCCGACGCCTCAACCTGTAGCAGCGCCCAACTTGAAAGCGGCCATCTCCAATCCCACGCTGCAGAAAGCGTTGGACTCCTTGTTGAATAAAATTAATTAACGCCTCCGGTTTAATGAAACATTACACAAAGTTTACTAATTTACTTTGAGAACTATATTTTATATGACATAAACTTTTGTCGACGGTCAATCGTAGTGATGTAGATGAGTGTGTAAAACATTACATTTATCAATATTGTGTTTTAAAATGGTTTATATGTGAATTTGTGCGGTATATCTATAAGATAAAAATAGACGATATTTACACACCAATTTGTAGATTTTCAATATTACAAATTGTAGTGAATACATTTTTCAAAGAATTTTGATTAAATTCTGTGTCTCGAAGCGTCATTCGTATAGTTGAACATTCAAAAAATCGTTGTGTATCGACGTTAATATGGATTTGCTAAAAATTGCATTTTTCGTATTTAAATGACGTCGTCGGTAACAATTGGAGCTGATCGTTGAAGGTGTCAATAGTAGAGACCATTAAAACATAGATGGATATATTTTAAATATAATTTTGTTGGGATTCTTGAACGTTTCATGCAATATGAAGTATTTTACGTATTGTACTTCATTGATTTTAAATAAGTATAGATTATTAATTTAAGTCTCACTATATACGTACACATTTATGTGTAATTTTGATATTTTTTTAAGTTATCATTTGAGAATTGAATGTAGTTTTGCGAATTATTGATATATTGATAATTGCTTTTTGTCATCTGTAATATATTATTAATTACAGGTGTATATTGAATCAAAGCGCGGATTGAAGTTTGTTTGCAAGGCTACATTCGATTAATAAAGTTATATATTTCAATTTGATAAGAGAAATTGCATTTCTTCTGATTTTTTAAAGAATAACATTGATTAATTTTAAGTTTATAAAATATTAATAACATAGCATACAATTGCTTTCCTTACTTTTTGGAATAATTTATTCAAACAAGAAAATGTCATTAGTTTTAAGTAATATAAGAGTAAAATAAAATGTCATTGAAATAAATATAAAAATATATTATTTAATTGAGAACGGCTATTCAAACGGCCAAACCAATACAATTACCACGGAGAAAGGGGAGACCCTGCAGTCCATCATCTGCTGCGGTCCCCTTCTAGTTGAAGTTGGACTCGTGGTGGCAGTGATCTAGCGCCTTATTACCTCCTCCGTTGCACCTTTGGGTGCACATAGTCTAAAGTTGATTTTCTTCACGATGCAAAGTGAAAGGGGTGGATGCCTGGAAGCTCTATACGTAGCATGCTCGAGGTTTGAAAGACTGATGGAAGACACTCTGTGTGGCTAATCCGAGACCACTCTGGTTCAGACTGCACAGCAGCACTCGAGCATGAACTCTGCATTAAGAGTCTGAAATATTGGTAAGTTGCTGTCTGTCTGAATAATCAAATAAATGAATAAAAGGTCTTCTCGTTAAGGATTGAAAACTCACTCATTCAAATCATTAAAATTTTATATATAAGAATAAAATCAAGGTCAATGAAATCTTCACTTTGAATATTATAAAAGACAATAGTTGTATCAATACTCCTACAATAGCATTTATTTACATTTTTTCATAGCATCTGATAACTTTGTCTGCTTAATTTAATTAAAAATGCAATAACATTTGAAATATTTTGTTTGTCTATGGTCCAGACAAAAAGCAATATTTTTTTATTTTGCTTTTCAGAGCGCCGATTATAAAAATAATTTATATATTAAATTTTAAATTATTAATAACACACTTAAATATTGTAAAAAATTAATTATCATCTTTATTGCAGTCTAATTAATACTTTAACCTCTTAACTGGGCCTTATGACCAACGGTTTTTCTTCTGTGACAAATTTAAATGCATCGGGCTAAGCAACAAGAGATTATATTTTTATATAAATTATTCCAATATAAAAAGGTGAATTTTATCAATAACTTAAAGATTTTCATTATTATGTTCAAATTATTTTTAATTGAATTTGGAAGATATTGTTTATTTTGCATATAAAAAATATATATTTATTTATCATCCTAAATGCATTTCTTTTTTATTCAAATCTAAAATGAGATTGATCAAAACTAAAATGCGATTGAAAATTTATTCAATTTAATATTTATAAAAAATATTTGTATCGCAGATATATCGACGTTGATCTTGATGTTTTGGTCGCCATTGTCAATGTTTAGACCGTGTGACAGCTGACATGTCAATGGTGACATTTTATCGAATAAGGTTATGTGGCTTAGTTTGTCACATAGGTCAATCCGACGATTCTAAAATGAATGTGTTTTATTTGATCGTCGGTTCTTGAAAGTGCTATGGGTGCTACTTGAGAATCCTGTCATAATATTTATTAAGGTGGTCCACAAATCATGCTCTTGATCGACGACGCTGATGAACCAATGAGGAATTCATTGAGAGATTGGCGCATGGCCTTGAGAAAGCCCACTGCATACAGAGTGGGAAACAGGAACAGTCAGAATTCAAACACAATTTATTACTCTAGTCAGCACAATCGGTATTATTGTGTTATTTGTATTTTATTTTTACTCTAAGAAAGAAACAACACATCAACTCCACAGATGGATTGCTCAGTCCAGAAGCTATAACTACACTTATCCACTAACGACTCCCATCAAGTCGGGTGGGATTATATCGTATAAAATTGCAATAGTAGCCGATTTAGATACTAGTTCTAAAGTCGAGGATAAAAAGAATCTATGGAGAAGCTACTTAAAGAAAGGTTATTTAAGTTATAGCCCATTGAAAAACTCTGTGGTTGTTACATGGGAGACTAATTTGCCCCTTATATTAAGTTCAAGTTATGCCCTTAAGGGTAGAGGAATGGAATTATCGGAGCTTGTCGTCTTTGATGGAAGATTGCTAACGTTTGATGATCGCTCAGGAATGGTGGGTGCTATGTTAAAAATTTGAAAATGTGTAATTCTCACTCGTCACACAAATTCGGACCATATTTGGGTGGATTAAAATAAAATATAACATAAAAGAATTTGTCTCTCTTCTGATATCGTTGAACACAATTCCTTCTAATAGATTCACATTACATATGTTATGCTTGTTAGAATCAAGGTTCTGGTGTAAACGCAGTGAAATCTCTCGCAGTCCTTAAGCGTCCCATTATTGTGTCTTTCTATAACCATATTTACTTGTGCAAAAGACTTCCAAGCGTCAATTACAACAAATCTTTTGGGAATGGCCTTAAAATCTGCATTTCTATCCTTATCTGTTCACAGGACCTTTTTTTCATAATATGGCTGCCATCTAACTTATCTTCTCTTTGCTTTTGTTAGCTTGGTCAATCACCAAGCTTATCGATCTAAGATAAACATCGATCTACCACAAGCTGCATTCTTGCAGTCTGTATTTATCCCGTTAGTTAGAGTATTGTATTGCTCAATGATTTTTATAATTACCATGAATTATAGAGATAAAAATTAACATGTTATTGAAATTTTAGCATAATAGGATATGTTGTAATGAGTTGAATAAATGGAATAAATGAACATTTTATTGCAGGTGTATGAAATTATAGACGATAAAGTCATTCCTTGGGTGATATTAATAGACGGCGATGGACATTCCACAAAAGGTTTTAAATCTGAATGGGCTACGGTCAGAGGAGAGGTACTTTATGTCGGATCCATGGGCAAAGAGTGGACGACGCCAGGTGGTCAATTTCAAAGTTACGATCCCATGTACGTCAAAGCTATTAATATTCACGGAGAGGTATTATACATTTTTTGATAATAATCGTATTGATCGATATGCAAAATTAATACTTTTATTGTTATTTTTAATGTTTCAGGTGAGACATGAAAATTGGGTAAATCCGTATAAAAAAATACGCAGTAAAGTAGGAATTGAATGGCCCGGCTACATGATACACGAATCGGGAGCTTGGTCTGATCAACAGAATCGCTGGGTATTTTTGCCGAGGAGATGCTCTTTCGAAGCATACAACGAAACAAGAGATGAAACAAAAGGTTGCAATTATCTCATCACTGCCGATACGAGTTTTTCCGATATTGATGTGGTGAAGGTAAATGAATAAATAAAAATTATGCATCCAAAATTATTTTAACGCGTTGATAAGTGAGTTAATTTCCGCTATGGATACGTTCCGGGAGTGAATTAAGACCGTGCAGCGTCAATCAAGCTTGTATATCGATAAATGAACCTTAACACTGTCGATATTGTCAATATTTTGTGTTTGGAAGATTTCGTACGAGAATAGTCTTTCAGAATAACTCGAGTCCGTTTGCAGCATATTTTTATAATAATCGCATTTTATATTTTAACTCTTGCGACAGTGATTCTTTTAATTGGCACTCTTAAAGTCTTTTATAAGTATATCACCGTAAATCTGTTTAATTTCGTCGATAATCTATTAATTTTATGTAATAATTGTTGAAATTCTGGTAGATTTTTCTTACACAATTTTAAATTGTTATACTATTTTTATTAACAGGTGGCGAAACACATTCCTACACATGGTTTTTCATCATTTAAGTTCATTCCCGGTACAAATGATGAAGTCATTATTGCCTTACGCACAATGGAGCATCAAGGAACAACTTCAACATTCATGACAGCTTTCCGTATCAACGGTGATATTTTGATGGAGGAAACGTGGATAGCCAATATGAAATATGAAGGATTAGAATTTATATGATTTTTAAGTTAGTATTATTAAACTAAACTTTAGATATTATACATTTTTCTGTAAAATAATATGTAAAATAAATTGTTTTGTGTACATGGATCCAATTTACTTTTTTATGGGCTGCATTTTGTAGTATCCTACTACACATAATCACGTAATTAAACAATAGTGAACTTTGTATTTTTTGGAAATTGGATCAGATACAATATTTAAACTATGGCTATAAATCAACTTCAATTGCTTTTGTCGCGGACTAAAAATCCATAAAATTAACAATGCGAGGACAGTTTTATGACGGCAGATAATATTATCAATAAAGTAATTATAACAATATAAATGTAGTTAATCTAGATTATAAATTATTATTTTTAAATATTGTATTCTATTATGGTATTGGGAGAAAATTAGAATATATTCGACAAAACACTTATTAACTTTACATTTTTTTTTTCTTCATTTGGGGTCGTCAATTTCGTAATACTATCACATCTTGTTTTAACCTCTTAAAGAGGTAAGACATAGAGTTGTGTCCGAATTCCAGTGATTCTCGGCTAATGACGCCACTCCAGAACAGTCAAGGGGGAATGACAAAATTAGCCAATGATAAAAATGATGCGAGTATCTTAATTATCAAAACAAACGCCTGCTCGCAAGACAACACGAACGAAAGTCGTCTTAACTTTGTTGAAAATCCGACTTAACTGAAATCGCTATCCGACGATAGCGATTAGCGATGGCGGCACCTTTACGACACGACTTTGCCATCGATGCACGAGTGTGTGATGAGACGCAAGACACCCTGTATCTGTCTAACAATTTCCGGTCCGATAGGGTTAATAGGTATGGGGAAAATGTCTAGACATTATGTTGCTTCCGTAATTGTACAGATCATAGAAAATGCCGCTAAAAATCCTAAAAGAGGAAGAGGTGACCAAAAGGTTTGTATGTCCAATCGGTCCGCTTTTCGAACCGCTGATATGACGAATGAGCACCACGCGATCAGATATCATACCTGAACGATTACAAAATCTCATTATGAAACGAAGTTGTCTGAAGAATACTGATCGGGTGAGTTGGCTTAATGTTTTAACGATAACGAAGAAAGGGGATTAGACAACTTAATATGTATATATTATAAAAAGAGACAGAGTCAATCAGTGTTGGATCATGCAAAGGAAAATGGCCGAGGAAAATAAAAACCAGGTGCAGCTCTCGATTGATTTTCCGCGTTTTGAGCCCCAAGCCCAGTTGCTCTTGATTATCTTCTAATATATAAAAATGAATCTTTGTTTGTTCGTATGTAATGCGTTGCGACACCGTTCACCAGATTGCGATAAAACTTTGCCCACTTATTGCTAAGGATTGCGCGAGTAACATAGGCTTAGTCTAATATATAAAAATCAATGTTTGTTCGTCCGTATTTAATGCGCTTCCATACCCTTCATCCGATTGCGATAAAACTCTGTCAATTTACCGTTTACACTTGCGGGAATAACATAGGCATAGTAAAAATATTGTATGGATACACCATGTTGGCGCATATTGGTCTGATGAAATGAATTTTGAGCTACGGAGACGGGGAGAGAAAGGATGCGGGCGCAATTAAATCGGTCTTCGGGACGAGAGCGAGTGTGCACATGCTTTTGGGTCCCAGCTCTTCGGCTCGCGCTACACATGACCTGAAGCAATAAACCACGTACTACGTTTCTTTTCAAATAATTATTAAGCGCTTAGGGCATTGCAACGCATGCCGGGTATTCGCTAGTGCTGTATGAAATTCAACATTTGAATCAATCAATAGATGATATCAATAAATTATGCAGTATTTTCCTAATAATTTATATGAATGCTTGAGTTATTTAGGAAAGAAATCGATTCACGTCTACGTTTTTAAAAAAAGAAATGCCAGCATTTCTTTAAAAAATATGACTTCATGAAAAATAGCCATCTCTGGTCAAGCCACTTTCATTTTAACGATTTTACAGCTTAACTTGGCTATTTCATCAGCAATGTGGGGTGACCAAACGTTCTGCTTGTGTGTTGATTTATTAATAGTAAAAATATTTTTTATTACTACAATACGACGGCGATTCGACATTGTGTTTGTCTCTCTCATACATACATACTTACATAAACGAAAAAGATAGTTGCGGGGATTTCCCTAAAATATAATAGGTCGCCTGGAATATCTGCACACAAAATTAACATCATTTTAGAGAAAATCTTTAAATATTAGGGCGTATCACATGAAGAGTTGGAATTTCAGTTAGTCAGTAATGCGTGGAAAAGGTTCTATGCAACCTTTTAAAAATTCGACTATTTAAAATTGATGAAGGTACTATAATTTTCAATTTTCATTAAATACGACGTCATGTTAAAAAGTGTATGTGCAACGGGGAATTATTTCGATAGGATAGGATTACGGATTATTTCGTCATGCCCATAGTAAACTAAAATAATCGGTAGCTCTTCATGCCCACTAGAGGGTAATTTTTGAATGGCCTTGACGGAATATTTCATCATACTCGCTATTGTTGCGTAAACCGAATATGACGAAATATTTCGTCATACTCAGTTAAGGTTATTTAGCTCATTCTTTCCAACCAAACGACAGTCAGTGGGGAGTTAGCTTTAGTTCAGAGCAGCAGTCTTGGTTCAGTTCAAGTTTATTAGAGTCAAGTCGTCGTGCTAAGTCTTTGTTTTACGTTTCATTTTAAGTTTAATAATTGTTTATTTTGAGAGCCGTTTACGCCTTGTAACAGCAGCTAATCCGAGGGGGATCCGAGATAACTGGGCCCCGTTACAGGTACAAAAAAATCGTTCGGTTAATATGAATTTCGATAATGAGCCTCGATGAAGACCTGTTACGCATATTATGATAAAAATTGTTTTTACACAATAACAGGAAAAGCTCTGGGCAGTCGTTGAATGCTGATGAATCTCCAGAACATTTGCCAAAGCTTTCAGCGCATCAAAAAAACTCACAATTATTGTATATTGCATAAACGAGGATATAATGCGTTATTCCTTCTAAAAACCAGGGGAAGCCATTGCGGATGAATCGGAAATATACTCAAGAAAATAAAGTTTTAATAAATAGGCATGGAATTAAGGAATGAAATCGGGACGAGGTGATTCGAGGAGTTGAAAAATTTATTGATTCTAAAAGTGCAAACTTACAAAGGAGATTATTTCGATCGAATTTATTATGTTTTGCAAAGGTTATGGCGTTTTAATTCTCAACTACGAATTCCGAACGTTCATATGTAACGCCCTATAATGATGTTAAATATGTATTAGAACAATATAAATCAATTTAAAAGGAAAAAAATGTTATATAACACTAACATAAATACAATTTTTGATAGTCCCAATCGAGTTTCAATCGTGTCGTCGAACACACGATTGAGTTTCAATCGTGTGTTCGGCGATGTTGGCCGAGTTTTTGCATCAATTCATTACCACGGATGAAACATAGAAGGACCCGGGTACGTATTTATCAGCGAAAATGCCGCAAAAAGGACAGTGTCCAACCGGTCCGCTTTTCGGACCGCTGACACGACGAACTACGTTTTGCGCCTCATATGCCGCCCCCTTGTTACGGCCCTGGAAAAATATGTATAGGTAAAATAATTGCAATTTTATGTTTGTTTAATTAAAAAAAAAACCAATAATTTTAAGGAAAGCATTTTCAGACCGGATAATAATATGCTCTGAAACAGGGCTTCGAACCGTTATTTTTTCATTCGGTTGTGGTTTGCGTTCCGGCAAAAATAACGGTTTTACAGGTTATCGATTTCGTTTCATTAAAAATATATATTTAAAAATGATAATTGTTTGTAAAATCTTATCTGAATCTTGTGAGTTTTTTTTAAATGACGAAGGCGTAGTGATACATTCTTATATCGCCGGCGCGCGTACCATTTTTCAACCCCTGAACGCACACCCCTTGAGCCGTCAGCTGCATTTAGATCAATAAAAGAAAAACCTGCCCCAATCCAAAATGGCATAGCATCGAGAGTTTACACAACGCATTTCGTCCAAAATTTAGCTTTTACAATGGAACTGTGGCGAAAATATTGATATCGAGATGATAAAGGGGCGGAGAAGAGTAGCCATAATTATTTCGTGTTGTGAATTTTTGTGATATCCGAGTGTAAATACGGTTTATTTTATTATTTCTGACGTCCTGAAGACAGCGGCAAGATGGATGAAAAAGACACACCGTGGATTATAGCCAGACGGGGGATCAAATTGCTGTTGAACGATAAAAACAAAGAAGCTGAAATATTGTTCGTCACGAGTCCACCGGGAATTCAAATCACGGCAGGGCAATGCTACGTTACGTTTATGGTAATTTTGCATTTACGTTTATGCAACGATCGTCGATCGACGGTATTCAAATATGTAATTTTAAAGCTTCCGTGTTGGGATATTAGGTTATATTTGTGTTTTCATGTTTTAGAATGCTTTGATGTGCTTCGACGATATTAAAGTGACCGATGCCATCACCAAAATAAAGAAAATTGAAGAAGAGTGCGTTCATCAAATTGGTTGGGTGCGATCGTTCAGAAACAAGATTTTCACCGGTCAAGAAGAGAGTAAAAGCCTCGAACAATCCTTGGAAGAGAAGATTGTCTTAGCCGATTCATTAGTTTGTCAGTCGTTCTTGACGTTTCTACATAATGATTTTGCATCGTATATGAAAGGCGGTTGGACACTCCGAAGAGCGTGGAAGGTTTATCAACACACTCATGAACAATTGACCGCTATTCATAAACAAATATTTGGAAATTGTAAAATATCAGGTAAAATTATATACATCCATATTAAAATTTTTTGTATAACAATATCTAAATCAATTATAATATTATATAGATCATTTTTAATATTTCAAGTCCAAAAATCACAAATTTAAATATGTAAATATCTATGTTTTATTACAGTTATTATGAATCTAAATGACGGTATCTAATTAAGTTTCCAAATGCCATTTTTGTCATTATTTATAATATAGATAGTATTAGAAACCTCTTGCAATAGTTTTCATCCACTGCAACGTTCTATTTTTACGCAGGTTGGTCTTCAGGTATAATCAATACTTCATCTACGGACACGTCCACATCTAACATATCTAGTCCGACGCACGAAACGAATGACGATCAAAGATTGTTAATAGACAAAGGTGAATGCATTTCAATCTCAAGCGCAAAAGAAGCAAATAGCCAATATTCAGAGATCGACGCTGAAAAAAATCAAGTCAGCGCGTCGGGTGCAGATCAATCGAAAAAATTCTATTCATGCTCAAGTAAAACGTTTTCAGATTTTTCTGTTATATCAAATGGCCAAAAACCCAATCCAAACGACGATAATGATGATGCATTCGGTTGTGAATTAAACGAAAGCCAAAGTGAAAGTTCATCCGTCCTCCCACAAAGTGATAGTAAAGTACGTCCTGATTGTCTCCGTCTGCGCTTAGACCGTCCAAATGGCCACACTGCTCAACCTCTGAGTTGTGATAGTTATCCGAGCTCAATGAGAAAGTCCGTCTCGCTATTTTCATCGTTGAATAACTTCCGTTCGGCGATACTCGAATCGGCATCGTCGCTCATCGGACTGAATAAGGAATCCTATAAAGAGTAACATTTTTATGTAAATCAATAAAATGTCCGTATTCATAACAGATTTTATTTATTAATACGACTCTTTTTAGATGGGAGAAAATAGAACCCGAAACGGTGCTGCGTTTAATGTCGGCCGTTAGTTTCGGTTATGGCGTGTTTCGATTGTGCGTATCGCTGGCACCTCCCGGTATTCTCCGCTGGGCTAACATGTTGGGATTCGAAGGAGATCAGTCCGCTGCAATTGAGAGTTTGCATTATTCGAGAAAAGGATCTGATATGCGAGCGCCGCTTGCGTCGTGAGTATTATTTTAGTAATAAATTCGTATGTGAGTATTGATAAAAAACACGACTTATTTAAATTTAGAAAACATCAATTCGTTGATGTATTAATTCGATTGAATGATTTTAGATTAGCGCTGTTATGGTATCACACAATAGTGCAGCCATTTTTTCAATCTCAACGGTAGTACTAACTGTTCGGGCATCGAAGAAGCGTCTAAAATACTCGACGAAGAGAAAGAATATGAGAATTCGGCGTTGTTTTTATTTTTCAAAGGACGCGTAGAAAGATTAAAAGTAATTAAGCTATAATATATTTTAATCCGCTTATAATATATTTAAATTGAATTGATCTGCCTATTAAAAAGCGTGATACGATTGCCGTATTTCAGCCGAATATTTCAGGCGCTATAGAAGCTTACCAAATGTCGGTAAAAAAAGCCACGTTACCGGAAGTTAAATTATTGGGTAAAATCCATTTTTATACGATTTATAACGTTTAAATAAAAATACTACGAGCATTTATATTATTTACGATATAAATAGGTTTGCACGAGGTCGGTTGGTGTCATCTGTTGACGTTGGACTATAAACAAGCACATAAATGTTTCCTCCGATTAAAGCAGCAAAGCAAATGGTCCAAAAGCTTTTACGCATATCTCACGACCATTTGCATCGGAGCGACTGGAAACACCAATTTTGTTTTACCGGGGAGAGCCGAAATAAAATATTTTTTGGATAAATCGCCAAACAAAGTATACAATTATGCATTTATTTATTGAATATCGCGTATAAAAAAATCAATTATATCTCGATGTATATTTTTTTTTAAATAAGGGCTCACAAATCGAAAGATACATAAGGAGAAGGATGGAAAAATTACCCGAAGCAAAAGAGTGCGATAAAGAATGGGTGAAAGATGCGATACATTGGCAGCTTTACTGCTTCGAAATGCTCTATTTGTGGAATACATTTTCCAGCTGTAAATCGTCCGATTTAGAAGAGGTCGTATCCAGTGAGTGCGTCAATTATTAAATAGTATTTGATTGAGCCGCGTTATATATTTTGTGCGGTTGATATTTCAGTTTGCACGCCTCAAAACGGAGAGACGACGTTGAGCCATGAGCCGATACAGGGAATCGGATGGCTTATTAAGGGATCCGCTTCGTTGATTCTCGCTAATCGTGTTCATCAAGATAATAATGATTCAAATCTGAAACTTCCAGAAAATTCCACTATGCATTTAACAAATGCGATGGAAGCCTTTAGAACGTGCCTACAAGTTAGATCAAAGTGTTCCGACGATGCTCACGTATCTGCCTTTGCTCAGTATGAATTAGCGCTATTACTATTAAGAAACGAAACAGTAAGTTTAGAATATTTCATAGGGTCTTTTAATAAGGACGCTCGATTTTATTTGAAAGAGTATTTTATGACGTTAAGCATGGAATATAACGACTTTGAGAGCATCTATTATTTGCGGTAATGCCGGTTTCATCTAGAAAGATATACGGACCGATGATTCCATTATTCAACGCTATAATTTTCCTCGATGATTTGCCATACACTACTGAATAATCCAAAATGAATTCGATAGACGTTGCTTTAATAACACGGCTGCTATAATCTAACAAACTTAGAGCGTCCTCATTGAAAGGCCCTTTATAAAAACAATGTTATGAAATATAACGCTAAGAATATATTTATTTATTTTTAGACTCGACCAGAAGGAAAGGTATTGCTGATTAAGATACAATCGCAATATAAAGATTACGACTTTGAGCACCGTTTAAACGTACGAGTAAACGCAACTCTGAAAAGCGTCGAGAAATATGAATCTCAAAACAGGTCTAAATAATTACATAGATCTATTTTAGGTATAGTTAACACAATTTAACTTTGTTCTGTAAAATATTCAAAAGTTTACAATTTTATATACTAAACAGAATTACTTATTTATATTTTAGTTATAATTTGTAAATAATCCCTGAGGTTTCAGATAATGAATCACAAAAAATACACTTTTTTTAACGTATAACGAGAAATTTTGAGATATCGGTATTGTTTTAATGTGTGATGATATGTTTATAAAATGACAATAGATTTGTATATAATATGATGATTTATCATATATTTTCATAAATCGTATACGTAAGGAGCATCAGAATTTTCGATGTGTACATTTAATTAAGTTTAGAGCGTACGTACGTCCTCTATTAAATTATACAATCATACGTTAAAATTACGATGTTGACAATTTCAGCCTACTTGTAGCGAATCTGTTATATTTTTACGGTTCAATGACAATATAGAACGAGAAATAATTTATATTTCGGGGCCATTTAATTTGTTTTTTAAACACAAATTGAAATGAATAATATAAAACGTATTTTTGTAACAGACAATTATAGGACATTAGCGATTGAATCCGAACGATGAACGATTTATAAATTTTTCTGGAACACTAAACTATTTATATAGAATTAATCATATTACGCTTTTATTGAACAACAATGTTCGAAGGAAGTAGAGTAAAATTATAAGACGAGCGTATGATGGAGCAATTAAAGCTTGACATTGAAAAGATTCAAAACTTATGGCTGAATAGATAAAAATAATTCCAAAAAAGCTTAATAAAACGATGACACTGATGATCGATCAAAACAATGTAAATTCATTTATAGTTCAATATAACAAAATATTTCATGTTATTGTAGAAATGATGATTAAAATTGATGGATTTAAAATACTACTGCATATTAAACGATCGCCTTATTCGTTACATAGTATAAATACACTCAGCGGCACAGAAAGTGGCCTAAACTTAATTTAAATGTCAGACTTCCATTGATGACTAAATAGTTGCTTCATATAGCTATATTTATGTTTGGGTCACATTCCGTGCCGCTGAGTGTATTATTTTGATTGCATTCTTTTAAAACGTCGAATTAAAAATATTTTCATACAAACGATTCGATTAATCGATTGAAATAATACAACAAAACAATCAAAATATGCATAAATAAAATCGTACGGATAGCTTCTACCGGAAAAGTTTTCTTCCAACGCACTGCATAAAATTGTATTTATTATCTTACTCTTCGTATAATACGTATAAAAGTTCTATGCATATGTCTACAAATGTATGCCTTATATATTAAAATTCACAAATTAATAGATCATCTCTTTTAAGCGGCTACCCTCTATCACCCCATACATTAAAAATATAATAACCTGTGTTAATATTAAAATATGATTCGGATTCGAATTATCATCATCTTTTTATTACATCCAAAGTTGCATTTATTGCTTGTTTTTGACGCCAAATTGATATCATATTTAAATTTACAGGGTGAATATTAATCTCATTATATAGCATAAATTTTATTTTATTTTTAATTACGTTATTCATCAACACGTACTCATTTTATAGTACGGGAGACAGCGACATTATTTGTGTAAGTATTCGTTGTGATATTGTAAGTAAAACGGCAGACCACGTTGACGTTGATGCCGACATTTATAACAATTTTTTGAGAGCTGTAAATAAATATTATATGAACGTCTTATACCTACAAGACTGAAACCGTATTGTAGCTGCTTATAATAAATATTATATGTACTTAAAAATGCAATGCTTTGAAAACTCCAATCGATCAAGTTCCCGCGCTAAAATTACAGCCGTGTCTATACGACGTTTATTTGGCAATACTTGGCATAAACTGCTTGTAGATTAAAAAAAAACAGCTCTGTAAAACTGTTATTAATGTCCGCAACGTTGAAAGCTTGGTAGACTGTAATTTTCCTGATTTACATCGTAAAAGTGAGTGCAAAATTTCGGTCGCTGTCTACCGTACAATTACTGTTTATTGATATTAAAAATAAATGATTTGATCTATATATAAATGTTATGGAAGGTTTATATTTTACTTGAAAAAATGCAATTTTATAGTATTTATAAGTACAAATTTGAACCATAAGTATTAATATTAAAATTGTATTAAATTTGAGAAAACAATAGTTGAAATAAATGTATAACACACAGGCAACAATAAATATATAAGATGCAGAATGCACTCGAATATATATCAGTTTTATTTCCTATTATTAATGGATTATTGATTCTAAAAATCATCGTTAAGTAACGACCATGATTTAAGAAGAATTTAAAGAAACAATAAGATAAAGGATGTACATAGTAGTATTCCGACGTTGAATGAAGATTGTAAGTCAGCCAAAACTTGGAAAGATTTTAACTGCAGCAAAATTTTAAATTAAGAAAGAGAAGAAAATCTACAAATTTTTGTTAAAAAATAAAAAAAAACAATCTTTTATACAACTGATCCTGTTTTTGCGCAGGGGATAAGCTCCAAAGAAAAAAAGTACCCATATAAAAACAGTACATAAGTTCTTTTGGCGTTTTGAATCAATTTTATAGCATGAATTTAAATCCTACTGTCTTGTCAATACTTGATAAAATGACATTTTCAGCCATCCATATTGCTCTTGATTTACTTTTATCCCCTTTCCGGTATTATAGATATTTTTGGAGATTTAATAAATTATAAATATGAGTAGCCGCAGAACATTTTTTTGTTGATTTTGACTTATGTCATCAAAATTACACTTGTATAAATAATTTAAAAGTTTAACAAATACATTTTGACAGATTTGGTAATAACAAGCTGAAAAACGCCTCTCTCAATGTTAAATTTAAAAAAAAAAGCCAATCAAGTTTATTGTTGATCCATAACGAGATAAGATGAAATAAATACATTTGTAAATTATCTTTCATTTCGACAGTTTAAATATAACTTCCGTCGGCAACACGTTCAATAAAAATGAGTATGTATATTGTATAATTATTATTTTTTTAAATAAAAACCTAGTTTGAAATAATTCAGTTGGTGATTACTTCTTGAATCATGAGTTTTATTTGAGGTTATCTAAATTATCTAAAGTGTTAAAAGTGTAAAATTTATTAAAAAATGCCTAATGTTTCGAGAATTCAGTTAGCGAACGGGGCTCGTAGAAAAGATAGACCAAAAAAAGGAGACAATCATTCAATCCTAAAAATCCGAAAATTGATGATAATTCCTTCACGAGCACGTCAGCAAAAAAATTAAAAGGTGATGATAAAGAGCACGTGCCAAAGGAAGACACGCTCCTATATTCAATTATAGACTTTGCCTTAGTTTTTTCAACACTCTCGTCTTTTGTGCGGTGTTCTAACATTATTAAAAATATAGATGAAGAAATATTAGATTTTAAACAATGCTCGAAATAACCCCTTAAAATAAAATAAAAATTATCTATCAATTTCGATCGAAAAGCCCAAATTTTATTTTCGCAATATCCTTTATATTATGAAATTGCGTGAGCGTTTATTATTTTTTAATGCGTTAAGATAATAAACTGATGGTAAACAACGAATGTTCTTATCAGCTGTGAAGCCGCCGGAAATATTTGGTCAACAAGCGATTCGACAATCGACCATCTATAATGCTGTCAAGAGGTAATATTAGCGCGATTTTTGTTGGACACAGACGTCCTTTAAAAGACCCCGATGGCTGATCGCGAGGGTAAAGGCTTTGAACATTCTGAAACTGACGCCACTCATCCGCGTTTTAGGAAATATCCACCTGATTTTGATAACTATAGACCGTCCAGCAATGGTATTTATTTAGAAGCATACTTTGCCTTTTAAAGTATGTTCTTGCATGAAATCCAAATGTCAAAGTGTGTTTGTAATATATGTATTTAAATGTGAATGTGTATTTTTGGATTGATATAATTATAAAATGCAATGATTGAGTCGACTAAAAAATATTTAATGATTTTTTTTAAATTTTAGGCTTACGGGTAGCGTTTGTACAAATGGCCGTTGGTGCCGACAAGAGATTGAATATAAATAATGCTGTTAAACATATACGCACTGCTAAAGCAAAGGGAGCGGAACTCGTTGCATTACCTGAATGCTTTAATTCGCCTTATGGTACAAGTAAGTATTTGAAATTTACTTACATTTTTTATCTTATAAGAGAGCCCCAGCCACCGATAATGCATTTCCATGGTATTATCCACATCCAGGCGACTAATATATTTTTTAGGCCATGGTAGTATCAATTACAGTGTTACATCTTTGTTATTTCAGCTGGATTTCCTCTTCTATTTGCACATAATGTCCCTGTTGTATGCGTCCTTTTTTTCTAATAATTTAGTAGATAATGAAATGTTATTATAAGAATTGTCCATAAAAACATGATGACCTTTGTGGAGAAACTGATTCAACAATTTTAATACACTGGCATCAATTTTGGTTCCCCTAGGTTCGTTATCAGATAACCTTCGTCTACAGATTTCTAGATTATGGATTTATCCATTTGGGGAACACAATTTATAAAACTTGATGCCATACTTAGCTTTCTTCCCTTTCACGTGTCCCACCACAATGGCTCTCGATGAAGAAGAGATTCATCTAAAGAAATTTATTCCGATGGAGAATATATATTTTGAAAATTTGAAAAAACGATGTCAATAAGCGGACTTATTTTTGACAACCTGTCATTATTGTTTATTGTACAATTCAAACATCTCAATATTTTTTTGAACCTTCTACCTGACACTGAACTTCTCCTGTTTTTTGTGTCCCCGAAGGTGTTATTCAATAGACTAATCCGGTGTGAGAGTTTAAGCCAAGTAAGTTTTATCTGCAGATGCAGTCACAGATGTGCTTCAGCGATGACGGGATTTGACGGTATTGTACAGTAATGAGTTAAAAATTAGTGATTCGAGAGTATTCCCTTGTTTGACTCCCGTTGTCATCTTGAAAGGGTCCTCAGGGCGTTTGTGAAATGTACTTCACTGACCGCCACAAACATCCTTGACAGCCTAACCAGCTTACTCTGAATTCTCATCTCTAACATAGGCGACTGCTATATTTAAAAAGGATATGCCCCTGTATTTTTGTTATGTATTTATATTTATTTTTTCTTTTCAATTCAGAATATTTCAAAGAGTATGCGGAAGAAATCCCCAACGGTGCCACGAGTGAAGCACTTTCTAATGTAGCCAAAGAAACGGGTCTTGTCGTCGTCGGAGGTTCATTTCCTGAAAGAAGCGAAGGTAAACTGTACAATACGTGCACCGTTTGGGATACTGATGGATCGATGATAGCTAAACATAGAAAGGTTCGAAATATATTCAATGTTTGTTCTGTATCACTTTTATAGACTTTGTTTAGATTGTAATTATTTTTTTTAGGTTCACTTATTCGACATTGATATTCCTGGAAAAATAACCTTTAAAGAATCTGAAGTTTTGAGTGCGGGAAACACTCTGAATATTTTTAAAATTGGATCCGCTAAAATCGGTCTTGGAATATGTTACGATGTAAGATTTGAAGAGATGGCCAGGGCTTATGCTCAAGCTGGTAATATGAATATATTTTGTTCCCTAGCTAAAGCTAGCGCTAGAAAAATTTAATTGTATTCAGAATTTTTAAACAGAAGACTACCTACCAATGTATTCACCATACATTTAATTATTGTAGGTTGTAATATTATTTTATATCCTGGCGCATTCAATATGACAACGGGACCTCTTCATTGGGAGTTGATAGCTAGATCGCGTTCTAATGATCTCCAATTGTATACGGGACTCATTAGCCCAGCAAGAGATCCGAAGGGCGAGTATGTTGCATGGGGACATTCTACTCTTGTCGACCCATGGGGTAAAGTGACAGCAAAAGCAGGTCACGATGAAGAAATTTTGATAGCTGATATCGGTAAGCAATAAAATATATTTTATAAGATTTGTTCCATCAATTATTATATTTTAAATTATTTATTTTTAGATGTATCCGTAGTAGAAGAAGCGCGGAAACAAATTCCAAAGATTCAACAGCGTCGCACTGACATTTATGAAACTGTTATAAAATCATCACTATGATTTTGTATTTAATAAAAATGCATTTATTTTGTTAAAAATTCGATATAAAATCGAATATAAAATGTTTTATTTTTGAAATAAATATATATTGGTGTTACATGTGCTATTTTTATATTTTATCATTTTTTTTATAAACTTTGACACAACTGAAATTCTGACAATTGTCAGAAAAGTTTTGATAAAATCATTTTCTATTTATGGCAAATGGTAATGCTTATAAAATGCATTGTTTTCATCGACATTTTATTAAAATGAAATATTTTTTGTAGACGAGATGAATGTATTTGTAAATTAAATCTTTATAGTAGAATTGTTTTATTTATTATTTAAAAATAAACACCCAATATGTGGATAATATTTTGATAAAATTGAAATAATTTGACATTAAAATAATTATACATTAACAATCATTTGATATTCTGTGTTTAATATTTTCAAAATATTTGTTTAATCAATGAATATTAGTTATATTTAAGGGTCAATTTTTAAATAAAAAAAAATATATAAACGATAAAAAACTAATTATTCTTAATTTAATGAGATAATATTAGCAATTAATAGCTTTAAGTAATTTAAAACAGTGGAGTAATGTTAAACTAATTGGGCGCCATCGATTGATATTAAGTCGTAAAATTTGTTGTTTGGACTGTCGCGGCCGCTTTTATGTCTGTATTGCCGTCAGCTGTGCTTCGAGTGCCGGTCGTAACTTTGAGTCTTGCTCTGAAAGCAGACTATGGAGGCCGACGTCGTTGAAGATGGGTTGCGGCGGGTCTTTGCCAAGCTAGCAGAGCCCGGATATCGGATCACCTCCAATCAACCAGTCGAGTCTCTGCTTACTCACATCTCCAAGACGACCACTGACGGTACTAATGGCTTCTTATTAGAACCGAGTTGCTCATTAGTAACTCGATGTTGCAACGGAGAGACGCACTGTCACTTTTCGGCATGTTGAATCTCGACAGAAATGCTTTCGCTCTCTCTGACAAGCGACGCCAGTGACGTTTTTATAATTTTTTAAACCTGTCGTGCTATAATAATCGTCTCAAGTCAAAACTATTTTAGGCCCTTGAATGCAGCCATATTCCGCAACGATGTATATATTTATATTCGTCTATTATATTGGTTTTATGCGTTTTAATTTTCTTTTATCGAATTGCGCAATTTGATGACAGTGTTCTGGTGACCGGTTCAAACAGGTCAGCTCATAACGACATAACCTCGAACCGACCAGGGACCATTAATTTGGCCACTTCACTTTTTCATTTTAAATCTTATCATTGGATTACTCCATTAAAAAAATCATTATTTTAATAGCTCAAGATATGATATTGTACAGATTTCCATGAGCAATATCGGTGGCATTTTGATAATAGCAAATTCAATTTATTCGGGTCAAATTTTGGCAGACAAACATTTCAGCTTAGTATTAATTCGCCATTGCAAACATGAGAGTAATCCAATCAAAGAAATGTGTCAATGCGTTGGGACAGATTGTGACAGCCTGAACATGGCAAAATATATGACGCCGGTAAATCTGTTTATTATACACATTTGACTACATTCATCTAACATTACATTGCATACATTAGTGACTTTTAGCAATCGCCTTTATGGGATCATTGCCAACCATTTTGACATGGTTTTTAATAGTGTATACACGTTGAAATGCATTATGTATACTAAACGCTCGCTGAAGCTTTTGCTATTTTATCTATAAATATTTGATTGACTGATGCTATCGTTCGCTTTCTCTTGACCCATATTTTTAAATTTAAATCAATACCTGCAATCGGTTTCCTATTAATGACTTTGAACAGCACGATATCATACATGCAATGCCCAAATTTGAATGAGTTAGATATTGCTGCGTTGTGCATGTGAGCTTTTTTGTAATGTAACAAATCTTTTATGGGAAATTTGATCACAGACCTCAGCGCGTCATGCTACAGGAGGCTAATTTCATTTTGCAAAAAATGAAGCATCTTTGATTGTTTTACTGGTTTTTGACAATACAATTTTCATACGTCATTTGTGTGATTATGATCCAATTTCCTATCGTCCAATTAGTCTGTTATCCATTTCAGGCAAAATTCTTTAAGCCACAATCCTGACATGCATCAAATCAGAGGCAAAATCCCTCAATGTTCTCCAAAATGGGTACAGGTCGTCGCCAAAGCTCTCAAAAACAGTACAGAGTATCGCTATGAGACAAGTGTATCTCCGGAACTCCCAGCTTCAGTACGGAGCAAATATCCCTCCCATCAAAGATCACATTGCGTACCTTTCTACCAATTTCTTTAATTACCTGAAAAAGGTACCTAATCCTGTCATAAATTCCTTATCTTCCTACTCGAGCGGCTTGAATCGCCGCCCAAAGGCGATACTTGGACTAAAAGTTATAAGAAATGTTCACAATGTTTTCTGTTTATTATCTCAAGTTTTAAGAAGTTATATTATATAGCTTATAAGTAATCTAAATAATGTATAAAAAATCAATTATGACCATTGATGGTCAACCATTGAGAGGCACCACTCGAGTGCAAAGGATTAATCCCACGTCGATGTCTTAATACCTATCCACTTTTTATTGGCAGTCGCGTACTATGTAAAAGGCCTTTTTAATTTTTGCCGCTAGAACAGTTGTTCACATGCGAAAAGACGCCTTTCCACATCTCTCGGCTATGGTAGAATGACAGAAACTTATTCATACACTCTATAATGATTCATTCAAGTGTTCAAAATTGTAGTTTGTGTATGAAATTCATCGTTTATTAATTTTAAAATGTCATGATGATAATTTTGAAATATAGTTATCAAAAAAAATATTTGACGAATAATCATTACTCTAATATTTAAACAGTACCTACTTGATAATCATCGTCTGTTAGATTAATTTTGTTTGTGCTGTTTAATTAGTTTTTTTGCAGCGATTAATTTTTTTTTTTTAATTTCAGGCGTAGAAATAATCACTCTCCCATCTGTATCTAAATGGATTATATACGCTGCATCAGAATGGAACGGTGCCTTAAAAGAAACAAACAAATTTATAAAAACCTTCATTTTGCGTTTGACCGCACTGGCAACAGAAAAAACGCACTTATT
The DNA here is from genome assembly GCA_008973525.1 of Stenopsyche tienmushanensis. NCBI lineage: Eukaryota > Metazoa > Arthropoda > Insecta > Trichoptera > Stenopsychidae > Stenopsyche > Stenopsyche tienmushanensis. The sequence continues at coordinate 534,139 of WACJ01000091.1, read as the reverse complement.
CGAAGCCTTCTCGCAAAACAACGTCTATCAAAATATATTTGCGGCTTGCAATCTTCGCCAAAACGATCCGTCTATGAAACTCGGCGTTTTGAAAATCATCCACGCAATGACCAACCATCGACCCGGTGTAGAATGGCTCTTAGAAAACGGACAATGGGAAGAAGTAATAAGAAGTTGTCATCAAAATCAAACCATATATTTTTCTCGAGCCAGTATAAATTTCATTACTGCGTTTGTGTGGAAATTGAACGATTTTAACTACGAAGAGAAATGCAACGACGTAATTTTAGAAGTTTTAACGCCACTTCTCAATAACAAATGGAAAGATACTAACATCATAGACGATGAAGAGAATTCAATCATGTCCAATGCACTTTTACCCACGATGAATATCCTGATTGCAATTTTGGATAACATAGATCATTTTGGCAAATCAAATATGGTTATAAGAGCGGTAACCAAGCATAATTTAGAGTGGCACGTGTGTAATCTCTTTCAATTGTGTCGCAGATCGCCTTTGCTCGGCACCATATCTAAGCTCTTGCTGCTCACAAGATTTGCTAAAGTATACATAAACAAACAAGATTTGAACGAGTTCGTCAAGGATGATATAATCGAATGCTGCATCACCCACGCTAATATAGTATCAGCTTTGATAGCAAAGCGAGACGCCGAGAGCATCCTCGGCTTAATCAATTTTTGCTTCTTGTACGTGGTTAAAGTTAAAGCGCATCATAATATAGCGTTTGAGGTGAAGAACGAAGATTCGACGTTCGATTTTCCGAGTCAGATTATAATTATGAGCCTTCTCTCCATGCTGTGCACGTATAAAGTATCTCGGAGTGATTTTGTCGAGTTGTACATCGAGAAGCTCATTTCAATGGCATGCGAGCATACTACGAGGGTGGCTTACGGTTTCCGCGACTTAGTGAAAGAGCTCAACGATTTGATGGTGCCGGTGAAAGCCGTTCAGTATACGGTCGGCTTGAAAAAATATCTGACTAAATCTCAAGCGATTATTATATTTCAATCTTTCTATTATAAATTGCAAGATTTTGTGCCGGAAGTTGAGGATTTCAATAATTACATCGTCACCGGTGTGGATAGCTGGGAAGCGAATCAGTTAGTGTCGACGCTTCTCGACGCTATTTATATTTACATAGATGAATTTGACATTCCGTGGCAGGACACTGTCGAAGTTCTCTGCGTTTATAACTTTTGTACTCGAATAATTAAAACAAGCAATCTAGAATCTAAGGTCAATCCAGATTGAATCGATTTGATAATATTACTCGTAAAACAGTTTTACTGATGGTTCCTTTTGTTTGCAGTTATCTATACAAGCGTTTAAACTTGCTCAACTTACGATTAAAAAGTTTAAGTCTCCTAATTTAGCACTGTTAGTGAATACCGCTCAAGGTTCCATTATAGAAGAAATTGGCAAAATGATCTATGAAAAGCTTCACGACCCATGTTGGGACATCCGAGATTCAGCTATGGAATTTTTGTACGTGGTCACCGATATTGCTGAATTTAGTAAGTTTTACTTTGTTATATTGATATTTTTTGTATAAATGAATTCATTATTATGATCAAATGTGTATATCTTTAGAGATTCGTGATTAGATTTATTCTACCAGACGCCTTTATCTATGATTATTTTTTAACTTTGTTTACATTTTCGCCTGTAACATATATTTTGCCTATTCATAACACATAAACACTTTTTATTATTTTATATATTGTGTATGTGAATAAGTTCCCACCGCCATCAGATGGCTGTGTAATAATTGTGTACGTGTACGTTAATAGCTTAAAGACATTTAATGCTTGCGATATAATGCTGAATGAGATTTAAGACGCTCTCGAAATGCTCACTGCTAAAAAGTCTTGCAGACATGATGAGCACATTGTGCTTGGAGGCCCTCTATTATTGTTCACCCTGAAGACGTTATTCAACGGAATTTTCTGGCATAATTTCTTGCAGGCCGACCTAAATATGTTTGTAGTTGTTCTGATCGTCAAATCGATTAAACTCGCAGAGAAATTGATAGATAACTATAGACCCATTGCACTCGCCACTACCTTGGTTAAACTGTTTCAAGACGAACGCATTCACCAGCTTGGCTATTTACAGCCTACAAGCTTTTGATTGCGTTGACCGGAACCTTCTCTGGGATAAGCTGAGGAAGAGAGGCTCTACTCTGATCGACCTGTTGGCCAGTTGGTATTGTGGACAGTCCACTGGGATGGTCATCTGTCGAGCTCTTACAGCATCGGGAACAGAGTCAGACAGAGAAGCTCTGTGTCGCCGGACCTTTTCAACTTGTACATTGACGGTTTTTCCTTGTAGACTGAGAGCTGGCAGCATAAATTGATGATCATCTAACACATGTGAATAATTTAATAGTTGTGTTCTGACAGTCTGGCGACTGAGTGTCGTTGGGTTTGGGATGCCAGACTATTACCAGCCGTAAACCGTGTTTGTGGGGAATTTTACTGCACTACATTATTCAAAAGAAATCTGCAGCTGAAACACATGTTGCAAGCACAGCTGAAGAGTCCTTGTGGAAACCTATAGTGATCATGCTCTGGTGGAAAGAACATGCAGATTGATTTAATCGCATCAAAAACAATTATTTTGATGAGAACGCAATGGTGCACAAAAGACGTTTGAAGACGAAGAATTGGAAACATTGCTTGGTGAAGATCCATGTCTGAACTTGTAAAGTCGTACAACACAATAGTTCGACGGCTTGATAATAAGCTGAGATTGTTTTTTTTTATGAATGAGAAAAACTGCCCTAAATTACTATTATTAAACACACAACGACCTTAGAAATTATCTTGCACTGATGACTTGATAATATATCTTGACGATTACAAGGCAAAATAGTGCTTGTTTGCAAAACTTACATTGTGGTAGTCATTATGACGATGACTAATTATTATTGAGTCATATGCATATGTTAAATATGTATGTACTTCTCATGATACCAAAAGTTAAAATAATGCAATGCAAATGTATAGACGTATTTATAAATAAAAGTAACTGCAATTGAAAAAATCATTTTATCTTCAACACAATTGATAAATTTGTGATATAATCAGCCCTCGATTTTCGCATATTATTGGTTTCTGAAAACATGTGCGAAAGTGGAGGGATGTGTAAAATTCTTGAATGGCTTCATTCATATTAAGTGTTGACGATTTTATCAGCTCTTCCTCATTTTTATTGTGTATTTCATTTATCTCATGTTGCTCAATTAAAATTCAATTAACTCATTCATATCTTCATTGTTGACATCTAAGTTTAGTTCATTCATTAGGATAAATATTTCAGCCCATAAACCCAATATAGTTTATTACGTCTCATATATTATAGTTCTTATAAAAATCACGCAATGTATGCCTACAGTAAATTTAATATTCAAAAATGTGCTGAACTTTATATTTATATTATGCCTAATGTAATATTTTGATTAAATTTATATTTTCAGAATTCCCTGCATTCCAGCAACAAATATCAGAAAACAATTTGCCTGAATTAGTCATAACATTGGCAATGGAAGACTCAGAATCGTATGTACGTGCTTCAGCTTTACGTTGCATTGCAATAATGGTACGAATACAGGTTTTATGGGAAAAACACATGCAATTTTCAGATTTACCGGTAAGCATTAACTAATGTATTTTTAATCCGATTTAGGGATTGAAATGTAAATAAAACTATAAATGCAGTTTATTCACACGCGAATGATAATTTAGGCAACTTAAAATTGTGGTTATATTAATATATTTTTTAAATTAATTTGCAGAGTAAAATGATGAATCTTCTTCATTTAGAATCGGAAGGCTTAGTTCGCAAGGAAGCAGCAGGCGTAATGGTCAACATATACGAATATCAGAAGTTTTCGGCGTCTATCTTAGACAGCGTTTTCTTATCCATGTTCCATGCAGCCGCCGAAGATCTCCATTGGGAAGTTCGTCTCACAGCTTTGCAATTTTGGAAACGAGTCATTGCCAATCAAATGTCACATCAGGGGATGATCGATGGAATATTTCCGTCTGTGACGTTTTCGAAAGAAAATAAAAAAATTGTAACTTTGAATGAAAATGAAATTAAACGTCGCCTAAAAAAGATTTTAAACGAACTCGCCGTGAGGGGTTGCTTAGGTGTATTATTATCGTGCATGAAGGACGAATCTGAGGTTGATGTGATGGAAAAGACTTTGGAAATCATCGATGAATTAATACAATTATTGGATAAATATAATATGACTGAAATTGATAGCATCGATGATAAATCGGCGACGTTGTCTAGGCCAATTTTCGATGAAAATTTTTTGAAAAATGAAGCCGAGATTGCTAAAATAGGCAGTTACAGAAACAAAGCTGACGTGCGCAGTGAAACAAACAATATAACGCTCAACGGGGGACAAAATGTTGACACGGTAATCGAGTCTATTGTCAATTCGGATGATCTAAATCTGCTCGCCAATGTTTATGCCAATCAATTGAAAGTCGATAGCAGCGAAGATGCGAAAAATATTGAAGCCAAAATGAGAAACGATATTAAAAACATATCCAATATGTTTGTCGAGCCGGACGTTTTTGTTAAAGCCGCAAGAGAGACAAACTACAAAAAAATTATTGAAGATAAGAAAAAATGGATTGCCAATATTTCCACTGATTTAAAATCTCTTTTTGATGATATTCTCGGTTCCTATGCACCTTCTTCAGATGTTAACAATATGGATTGTTATTGAAAACACTTTATTTTTATTGTTATGTTGAAAACTAGAATTATATGTTATTTTTATAAAATGATAAATATACAAAATCAATTACATCGTCTAGTATTATTTCTGTTAATATTACGCAGTTCCGTTCCTACAAAAACCAGCTGATCATCGACTTCTAAAAGTTCTGTCACATATTCTGCTGTAACTTTTCCAATCAATTTAATTTAGCTGAAACTTCATCCAAAACTGACTTGTTTTAATGCCTTTCAAAATAACGCAAGACCGTCAATAGTATCTAACTGTTTTATCTGAAGTGTCTAAAACTCTCATAATTTCCATGAACGTACTATGGATATCATCATCATAGCGCAGCCACTAACAGTCCACTACAGAACTATGGGCCTCTTCAATATCCATTCATAGGAAAGGGGTTACATCCATTTCGTCTGTATCATACATTCACCTCCTCATTCGCTCGATATTGAAGGTAGCATTACCACCGAGTTTTATTTTGAACGCTCACCCAACGGGTATCCTGAGTGAACGTATTGACGAACACTTTCGCGAACGTCTCGATAAGGAGTTTGGGGAGTTTGTAAAGACTGCGTAGTTTTCATAGGGAGGTGGTGGAAAACTACTCTAGACGACCTTTTTGACTCTACTGGAAAGGGCTTTCTGGAGTACAAGGAGTCCAGTCCCCCCTTTCCTCGCTAGGGCGTTGCCGGGGTAGGGTGAAGACATACGTGACGCTTAAGTGCATCTCGGATTCGCTCCTACACCAACTGAGGGTGTCTCCCCGTCACCGTACAACTTACCCGAGCGAATTCGAAACTGAGTGGTTTCGCCATGGATATAATAAGCTTTAAAGGTTACAATAATCCCCCCCTATCTATTCATTACAAAAAGATCTTGTATTGGGAGGATATAAACAATCTTGACATCCAATGGCGTACATATTTTATCAAGATTTTGAGAGTGTCCTGGAGCATTGTCCAAGTCAGCGTAAACTGAGGGCTATTTGTCTATTTGTTTAACGTGAATAACTCTTATATTTTCAGATGTACTCCTGTTTTACTAAATGTTAGTATGACAAAGTGGATTTGTTATTGGTATACATAAATGAAGGATTCAGACGAGGCTGGTTATTAACACTTCGTCATACATATCCATTGTTTGGACCTCATCAGGTCTTGTCCAGAATCTTCTTAAAAAAATTCTTCCCGAGACTCATTTTCAGTTTATGCCGATAGTGATTTGTTCTGTAATATATTTTTCAGACCATCGATTACAGTATCGAATCCTGGAGGTTATTTTGTTATCCAAGTTCTTCATGAGGATACATCCTACGTATTTGAACACCTAGGCCATGTAAGGGCAACTTAGAGTATTCACTCTCGAAACTGTTATGAATTTATAATTTCATAATTTATAGTCGTACCGAAAGTAGCAGCAGCTCCATCACAAGTTTCATGAAGCGCCGCCAAAGCCTCCGACCTCGATTTCGTCATAATGTTGATGTCGTCCGCAATACATTGTAATTTCTTTCCATGGATCTATGTCCCAATTTGTCATCGCTCCTCATAACTGCTTCTTAGACAATATTAAAATGTATCGAGGAGAGGGAATCCCTCTGTTTGACTTTCATTGTTACTTTGAAAGGCTCTGTTGGAGCCACATTGGTACTCCCCAAGGAGTTGATCCATGATGGGCGATAGTATTCTTGCAAATAATTTATAGACTTCCCCTTCTTATGAATGAGGCATATTACAACGTTCTCTATTCAGAATGCATGTCATTAAGAGAAGTCATACTACGTTATGAGCAGAGGGAACCTTCCCCATTTCAAGAACTCCGTTGAGATACTGTCCATGCCCGCAGCCTTCTCTCTCGGAAGATCAAGCAGGTCTCAATCTTGCTTGAAGTCGGAGGAGTAATTTCAATTTCATTTACAATGAACTCAGGTGATTCTCCAAGATGAATTAAAAATATAAATGGTTGAATTGTATTACAATTGAGCATTAATTTGAGAGAATATTCAAAGATGTAAGCCTATTGAATTTTGGTATAAGTCATTCTATACGTTAATTTCTATTATTTAATTCTAATATATATATATAATTGTTACGATTATGTTATAATTTCAGAAAACACTGTTGCCTTTTATATTGTTTTCAGTGACTGTTTTTAATCATAATTTATTGACGTTTCAGTATTTATGTAAATTTCGTTAGTCAATGCCGACATTCTGCTAAGCATTTTCTGCAACATTATGCTCCCATTAATGACGTGAATAAATTTAAAGCCGATAATGAATCGACTCCGAATGCATAACTGCCGTAATTTAGGAACCATTAAAAACTAATTATGTTAAAAACATTTCATAATCGGACATTTAAGGCAGACGTATAAAATGCATTGACCGTCGCGGTAAAACGGAACCTCAATGAACTGTAATAGTGTTTTATTATAATATATAAAAGTCAGTGTGTCTAGTGACTGATTCACAAAACGATGAATTATGCCGCTTTTAAAAGTGTTTATGATAAGCGTTCAATGGGTACATTTCTTCGATAAATATCCGTGGAAAAATTCAACGGTGGACGCTATGAATGTGTTTTTTCTCGGTATTTTTGATACGATATCTTATCATTGCTTCTAAGATCAACGGTGATCGTATGTAAAATTAAGGATAAAATTGAAATTCTGCTTTATATTATCTTCATCGGAAATTACGCGATATTGAATGTTAAATACAATTTATTTTTAAGATAATGATATTTTAATTTATTCCCTTTATAATGTACGAAGAAGTGAAATGAATGAATATTTAAATCTAGTCTAAGTGATGTTGCGGAAGGCGCAAGGAATGAGTTTACACTGCAATAATGTAATTCAAGCATCGATATTCACAAATAATGGTATTTTAGCAGACGGATGCCGTCCATAATATGGATATTATGCATATTAAACTGCTTGCGTACAGATAATGATTTGTTTAATAACAGCGCAAGGATTTTGGTTTATTTTTAACTGTAATGAACTGATCAAATCATGATAATTTAGTAATAATTAGTTGTTATAAAATAAATTGCTACAAAGTCGATTCTAAAAATGAATTAGATGCTACGATCAATCAAACTAAATAAATTCTCAGATAAAAACGTATTCGAATCGGCTCAATCATCTAACGAGATTATGATTACATATATTCGGAATACGTAAGAGATTTAAAATATAGTTCGTATAAACATTCTTATCTAAATACGACGATTTATTGAAATTCAAAGAAAAAATTTACAACCTCCAACATTTTTACGACTACTCTGTATTGGGGTAAGGGTAACCGCATATACTCATCTTATCTCGTTGAATGATTGCGATACCTTTAGTCATTGATAACGGCGGACTGTTATCAAAAAGGTGTGTTTTTAAGCTGAGCAAATGCATGTAGTGATTCCGAACTATCGAATAAATCTGTAAAAAGTGCTTATTTTTGACCTTTCGCCCAAGTGAATGGTGAACGCAGTGATAAATAATGGCTCTACGGTTAAAACTATGCTTTGTGTTGGGGCTGTTATTTATTAACGGCGGAATAGCCGACGATCAGGACAACATCGATTCTTATCTATTTGTCAAAATATGTGATATTTGTGAGTGTGTGCCCGGTAATGAAACTGACGGATTGTCGAATTTCACTGTGAACATTTTGTGCGTGTATAATAATCAGATTCTGGATCTGGACAAAATAATTTGGCCTGTTATAGAAAATGGGAATCTAGCTGCTAAATTCGAGGGGCTCGGATTGAGCTCTTTGCAAAGGTAACAATTATTATGTTGTGTTTATATTATCTATGTATCCTATTCAAATTCATATTTTAGAATTGAATTATTTACTTTGAGATAAACGAAGATCCTTTATCAAATACATGAGATAAAGCTACTCTGCGAGAATGTATCATATTAGTAACTTTATTATTGTTTTTATTTTTTTACTAACGTGTTCTTAAATTCTTAAAATCAATACTGAAAAGCTAACATCAACGTATTTAACTGGAAGACAATATTTATGAAGAGTCATTACTAATAATTTAAGGGTTTTAATTAAAAAATCTAAAAAAGTAACTCGCTATCTTGATTTATAAAAGAACTACCCTATCTAACGTTGATTTGAATTGTCATTTATTTGATTTCAGATTGGCAAGTAGCAGCTACATTACTCATCTAAGTTTAAATGATAACAATATAGCTAACGCATGGCCGTCGCCGTTTTTAAATACTGAAAATCTTATATATCTATCAATCTCAAACAATAAGCTGTATGAAATCAACATGGATACGTTCGAAAATCTTCAGAAACTCGAGGAACTCGACTTGTCTAAAAATAAGCTATCCGATTTTCACGAAGCGGATTTTGTAGGATTGACTTCTTTGAAAGTGTTGAGATTGGATGACAATAACATTAAAGAAATTCCAATACAATCGCTCACGACGCTCCAGAATTTGGAATACCTATCTCTGAGCAACAATGAAATATTCGTTATAGATTTTTCAAACAACGTTAACGATGTAAACTTGCTAAATCATCTGAAAATCTTGGACGTCAGCTCTAATGTTTTGACGTTCGTCAAGAAGGAAACGTTTCAAAAAGCTATTCTACTGTAAGTGCCCATTTATATTGATTAATTATGTTGCTTTACAAATTATCTCTTTTTAATGTGTATATAAAAGAGTTGTTCACGTTAAAGAAATCGAAAGATAGCCCTCAATTTACGTTGGATCAATTTACGCCGATTCACAATAACACTGTGTAATTCCTCGATTTTCCCTATGTCTGATTTTCTTTTCAGTGCTGATGTATTTAATAGGCCGTGACGTTGTGCATTCGTTAAAATGAATCGATGGAAACGTCCATGTTATTTGTGTCTACATTTTCAGCCAATATGCGATATACGACACTTTTTGATTGTGGATATCATTTCTGGCTCATTTGGTCAAACACTGCGATGTTTTATCTTGTCTTGGCAGCTCGTACGGCCTCGTTTAAACTCTGCTATCCAAAAATTGACTCCCTCGGAGTAGAATCTAGCTCAGTTTTGATATTGTTAAGTCTCTTGAATTGAGAAATTTTGGTCACACGCGTTATTTTTGCAGTACGTAAGTTGGGGTGTGTGTTTAGTCTTTGTTTATATTTTTGACTATAGCTTTAAATTTCCTGTTTCACTGTAAATATGCCTAGTTCTCTGTGTATGATGTCATTTGTCACGTACCATGGAGCATTGCCTATAGAACGCAGCACTTTGGACTGAAAGCATCAATATTGGAGGTTGATGCGGTACCCCAGACATGTTAAGCGTCTGCGCGAATGCATACCGAGATATTTGACTATGTCTGCTTATGGCAGTGCACAGTAATTTAGTGAGACAGGAGGACATGTCTCTTCTGTTGGTGAAAGTGACATGGGTAGACTTGTTTTTATTAGCCTTTATGCGCCACTTCTTGAGTCATTTTTATATGTTGTTAAGATGATGCTGGAGTAGATGAGATACTGTTGCGGGATTGTTATGCGAAGTCAGAAGAGCTGTGTTGTCAACGAAGGTGGCAGTTGTTGTGGTGTCTGTTGTCGACTAAATATTCGTATTTATAATAGAACTTTTAAAAGTCGATGATCAGGCGGCTTTTGTAGTAAACTGGAAATGTAGCGTAAACTGAGGGCTATTCATACAATTCTTTATAACTTTCTCGTAACAAATGTTATAAATAACGCTGAATTTGTTTTCTTTTTCAGAGAGAGACTAAATTTGTCGCATAACAATATTGAACACATAACGAAAGACACGTTTAAAAATTGTTCCGCATTGAAAACCATCGATTTATCATTCAATAAAATTAAATCAATATCAAGCTTTCCGAATGATTTGGAAGAATTACATTTAAGTCACAATCAAATCGATCAATGGCCGCTGCTACCCGAAGGCTTGAAAGTATTGGATTTATCGGGGAACGAACTCTTCGAACTGTACAACGAAAATGATATATCCTTTGATTCTATACAAGTACATTGAAATCATAATTAATTAAAATTAATTCAATGATGATTTTATTACAAATTTAATTTTGATTGCAGGTTTTAAATATTTCCTACAACAAAATTCAAAATTTCATGATTGAAAAGCCGCTGTTAAAATTGGAAATATTTGATATATCGTATAATTTGTTTGATAGCATACCGTCATATTTTGGAAACGATATGACTCCCTTATTATTAGATTTGTACGTAGACGGAAACCCAATTAGAAAATTGGCATTTGAAAAAGATATTTCATTGAGGATGCTATCGGCTAAATATTTAACAAATTTAAAAGAATTAAACTCGCTTAATATAAAAAGCAAGAATGAAGCAATAGAAGGAGAAGAGATTGCTTCCAACCAAATGAATAAGAATTGTGTGCACTTATTAATATCGCATTGTCCGGAATTGAGCTCAATTGAGGAGGGCGCGTTCATCAATATGCCGTTATGTTATGTACTTATTGAAAACAGCAAATAATGTATCACTTTATGGATAAAAATTGATTGTAATTTTTATTATATAGTTGGATTTGAGTGGAAACAATCTGAAAAGTCTCTCGGTGAGTGTCGCCGACTGGGTTTCAATCGAGCACGGTGTTAACTTGCAAGGCAATCCGTGGAATTGCAATTGCGACTTGCAATGGTTTTTGGACGACGTGCTTGAGATTACGTATAAAAAACATGCTACGCTTTTGCATGAATTGAGGTAAATTATTTTTTTATAATTCGTAGCTAAATCGTAATGCGTTAAAATAAAAATAAAATGTTTTTAGATGCGACGCCCCAAGAGCGTATCGTGGAAATCGTTTTGTGCATTGGTATCAATGGGAACAAAAAGCATTCTGCATTGATCCTAAATACATGAAAAGAGCAAATATTGTGGTATGTTTCGCTTAAATTTGTCATTGATACTTTTAACGATTTAAATGTAATTCTGAACCGCGGCATGCATTTTTTAGTTGTCACCGTCGACTGAAGACGAAGAAGGACCGTTTGGAAATAACACCGTAGTCGTTATTGTTCTGGTTGTTTTCATTTTGATAGGACTTATAATGATAGGAGCGTTGATTGCTTATTTAGCGAGAGGAAAGTACAGGCATAATCCGGCCGTAATGCGGCAAATGAAGCGTAAGAGGCAGACGCAAACTGACGGAGAGGTTGTAAAACAAAATGGTGATCATAATGTAGGTTTAACTAGTGTGTAATTTGGAAAAGAGCAATTCATAACAGCTATATTTGTACATTGTAATTTAGTTAGAATAAAATATCTGCGATATTAATAAAATCTTGAATAACATTGTGAAAATTTAATTTATATTTGTAAAAGCTGCAAGGACAGTTGTAATATATATTTTTTTATAAATAAACTTTGTAAAATATGTTTATGAAGATTTTTATGCATACATTCCTGCGCACAAGACTTTAATTCGGAATGTCTGCATAATTTTATTGAACTTGTTGCATAATGTGGGTGAGCTCAAGGGCCAGAGATCCCTGGTTTGCTAACACTTCAGGATGCAGTACGCGATTTATTGCTTCAGGTCACGTGTAGTGCGAGCCGAAGAGCTGAGATCCAAAAGCATATGTTTCTCTCTCGTTTCAAAGACCGATTTAATTGCTTCTGCATCCTTTCTCCCCCCATCCTCGCAGCCCAAACTTCATTTCACCAGATCAACATGGTGCATCCATACAATATTTTCACCATGCGTATGTTATTCCCGCAAGTGTAAACAGTAACTTGACAAAAATTTATTGCAATCCACAAAATGGTATTGGATGACCGTAGACTAAGAATGCGCGAGCTAGCAAATGTGATAAGCATTTCAAAAAGTGCTGTGCATTGCATATTAACTGAAAATTTAGACATGAGAAAGCTGTGCGCAAGATAGGCGCTGCGTTTGCTCACAGTGGAACACGAACAGCGTTGTGAGAACGTTTCAATTGAGTGCTTGGCGATTTTTCACAGCAATAAAGCCAATGTTTTGCGTCGATTCATAACCATGGATGAAACATGGGTCCATCACTTTACATTTGAGACAAAAAAACAGTCAAAAAAATGGAGTAAAAGATGAATGAAGGCAAAGACAATTCCATCTGCAGGCAAGGTCATGTCGTCGGTTTTTTTGGGATGAACATAGGATAATTTTCATTGATTGAATTATAAAATCAAGAAAGAAAAATGGTCACATGGCTGAAAACAAAGTGTTAATGCTAGCTAGCTGAAATGAGACTATGTTGAGAAATAAAGATATCTTTTCAGATACTTCTGGGACTACCCTCGTACCCTTGTCTTTATCCGTGAGGTCCTTTTTATAAATACTATGGCTGCTGTTTAGCTTATCTGCCCGTTGTTTTTTATAGTTTGGCCAATCAAAGAGCAATTTTTCCAAGATAAACTATAGCTAAAAGTAGATTATTTATTGACGAAAGAATTGTTAACGAAAATTTGGAATAAAAATCATGAAAGAATTGATTTAAGCGTATTTGAACAGACTTTATTTGTTATTTTAAGGCACTTTTATACATAGACTTTAGAAATGATTGCTATTTGAACTTAAATCCTAAAGTATAATTATTTCTCTTATCTCAATTAAATTATTTTTAAATATATAACAGCTTATAAAATGATTTCATTTTAATTATAGCACCAATCTATAAAGTAACGGAATAAATATAATTTATAATAAACATTTCTCTTAAATTCCTACAAAATAATGTTTTGATCGAAGCCCATATTATCACAACCAATTTAAAATAGTTTTACTTCTATTCTCAAAAAATGCAATTGATTTCGTATTATAATAAAATATTAATATTAAATTGTGGGCGTCGATAGCATAAAGACGCTCATTTGGTTAATGCGGTCTGCCTTGATTTTATTAATAAGTAAAATCTTATTATTATTTAAGTATTTGGCAACATGTGAAACAAATAAAAAGTGATCTATACTTAATTAGCGCAAATGAAATTAGGACGGTTAATAATAAACATCTATGGCGTAAGGATGCGTGTTTAGTTTGGATTGAGGAAAGGCACAAATGGGATCGCCAAATGGACTACAAAATATTGATGGGTTATTCTTAATCGAATTTGAAGGGATTAAATATTTTCCTCATCCATTGTGGGCCATTCCAATAACCGTTTGTCATCAGAGTCCAGTATAACAATGGCATGCCGTCTTTTTTCATATAAAACATGGAATAGCGTTCTTTGGCCTTTAAAAAAATAAAATTCAATTTAAAATCATGATAAAAATACATTTAGGAATACAAGAAACAGTTTAAATTTATATTAGATAATTTTCATCAATTTCATGCTATGTCAATCCACTTTTCTGTCAGCTCCGCCGCAACATGTAACCAGCTTGATAATGAACAAGTTCAATAAATGAACCTTAACACTGTTCATAGCATAAAATATTTGTTCATTTCTTCGGAATATTTCTTAATGTTCAACTTACATGGCATCCATTTTATGTTGTTCAGCTATTTTTGTCTATTAATTTGTTGCGAAAATAAATGAATGGGGTTACCATGCAAGCCTGCCAGTTTACTTCTGATGGAGTAGGTTTTGCAAAAGAGTGGTATTACTCGGCTAATGACACCACTCCAGAACAGTCAAAGGGGAGTAACACAATTGATCAATGATAAGAATGATGCGAATATCTTAATTATCAAAACAAACGCTTTCTCTCAAGACAACACGAACAAAAGTTGTCTTATCTTTGTTGAAAGAGCTTAATAGCTTATCCGATGATAGCAATTTCATTTTATTATACCTAAATTTTATGACGGTTAAATGACGGATGGTTATGATGAGACGCAAGATCTGTCTCACGATTTCCAGTCCGATAGGGTTAATTTACATACATAAAGATGTTTTAGTAATACGCAAGTTCTATCAGAAGCGGGAGGCAGGAAATGCTAGTGCCTCCGGCTTAGTAATAATAGAGGTCTCAGCTTGACAACTTATATGTAAGACAAAAATATAGACAAAGTCAAAACGGGGCGAAATTTATACTTTTACTAACATAGATATTTTCTTTACTATTACGACGATTGAAACAGACTATGATTCTTTCCCGAAACGGAAACCTGAGCCTCGTATTATCTCTGAAAGACCTTGATGACATCCATTTATAAATTTTCATAAACATAATATATGAAATGAGATTAAAAAGGTGTCATTCGTTCTATAAAATTATTTACCTGATTAAATGCGAATGTTTCCGTAGGCGTGAGATTGTAGTCAAACTCTGCTAAAATGCATTTATTATATGACGTGACTAATGGACAAGATGCATATCCATGGTATGCAGCGTCTAACGGCTTATTGTTGATCAAGCGAGAGATGTTGCGATGAAGAACTTTCGATTGTGCAGCTGAATGGAAATTTAAAAATCAGATCAGTTAAAAATTTCTCTTTAAATCTGCAGCGAGAAGACTTTAAAACCAAATTAATTTACCAACGGCTGCTGCTGTTTTTGAATTGGGACTATCAGTGCAATCTCCCAATGCAAATATATTGGGAAAATTTTTATGTTGCATAGTAGATTTATCCACTTCGATGAATCCTGCAGCATTGGTGAGTGATTTTGCATTCAATAGCATTTTTGACGGACCCATTGGCGGAGTAACATGAAGCAGATCATACTGAAAGAAGAGATATTGAAATGTAATCGTTACTTTTATAAGATAAATATTAATCCATTTATATCACAAGCGACTCGATGAAATGCATTATGCAGTTACGACATACATTTTGCGCTTTACTACACGTTTAATAATATATTTTAGACATCTGTGATTGAATTAAGTTAAATCGAGTTATATTTTCATTATGTATTATGTGACGATGAATGCATTCCGAGTCTGTAGTCAGTGAGACTAATGATTAGTGATCTAGGGTTAGTTACTCTATCAATATGATTATTAGGAAACGTTTCAATGGTTAAAATTACAGATAAAAATTGATTTATATAGTATTAAATCATTGATAAATGCATACATTGTATGAATAATGCACGTTGAAATTATGGATAAGAGGAAACGTGTACATTTTATTACAGCAGATAAGGATTCTATTTTTTAATTTACCTTGACTGTGAATTTTTCCTCCAAATTGTCAAGATTTTGAAAAATTGCTTCCTTCGATTTAGGCTTAACTTCAATCAGATTTCTTCGGAGATTGACGTTTATATTACGTTCTTTAACAACTTCCCAGAGAGCGTCAGCGTACTTTTTCACACCGAATATAACTCCTAGAGATGAATTATAAGTAATGTTGGCACTATCACGAATTTTTCGCTACAATAAAAAATGAAACTATAGAGTCTTTGAATCGTTTGTTATTTTATATATGATATGTTTTTTACTAACACGCCTGAAATTATCTTCCGCCAAATACATAATCTTTTGTGGCGCTCCAGGACATTTAACGGGAGTGCTTGGAAAGGTGAAAATGGCCTCGCCGCCTTTGAAATCTCTTACACATTTCCACGTTTTCGTTACATATTTCGGTGAATAGATTGAGCAAACGTTACAATCGTCATCATCGATTGCTTCTTCAAGACCGGGTATCTGTATTTAATACTAATTACTTGTCTGTTTTGCAATTGGGACTCATATTGAAGGAGAGTTAACTTACAGCATCGTAATTCAATTGCAAGCCCGTAGATATGATCATGTATTCATAGTTTATAACGTGACCACTCTTCGATGTTACTCTATTCGCATCGGGATCAAATGACGATGCCCAATCCTTTATCCATTTGGCCTTTTTCGGCAAGACGCTGCCCATTTTTCTATGACTGTTGTTTAATTTTTTTACGCCTGCGCCGATCAATGTAAAGAGCGGTTGGTAATAATGAAGCTGAAAAAGATCATATTGCACGGTGATTTAGTATAGATTGTATAATTTAAAAGAAGACAAAAGTAATTACATACGTCGTTCGGTTCGAGGACAATGACTTTGTTGGCGCCGAATTCGTTGGTAAGTTTTGATGCCATGGCACAACCGCCGGAACCTCCGCCCACAACGAGAAATTTGCAACTGAAAATAGCATTAATTTATCATATAAATTGGAAAATAAATGAAATTATTGCGTATTGAGGACGCAAATCAATTTATAAATGCAGATTATACTGCGGTAGCAGCGCAGGGTAAATATTCTTAATTAATCAAAATAGCTTTATCGAATGCCCTGAAAAAACTAACTCAAGTTGAACAATGTGGGGTGCTTTGCTATTCGACGATTGAATACGCAGCATCAGTCTGATAGATGTGGCATTGAATATTATAATGTTACTGGGGTGTTTGAAATCAACACCATAATAAAAAATATATCCCATAACAGATATCTCCCCAATCAGAGTATATGACAAGAAGTTGCATCAGAGCAAGATCGTTTTAAACAAATAAAAGAGCCTATACATCCCTTATTTAGGTCACAAACCACCAAGTTCTAGAATCAAATCAAGTAATAACTTCTCCCAAAATAAAAAAAAAAACATTATAATAGAAACAGATGGGAATTTGGTAAGCTGAAGAATAAGCAAATGGACAGAAAGGGAATAAAATAAGAGATAGCATCTGATTGTGAGCTATCATACGGGACGTGGAAGTCCCTGAATAGGTTGAGAATGGGTATCACACGTTGCGGAGTCTGAATATGTTGATTTGCAGTCCACGGAATATGTTCTTTTGTATGAAGACAGCGCAGAAGATGATAGTGTGGCAAACGAGAGAACAAGTCCTACGGCTGTTTTCTGATGGCAATAGCATTTATAGACTTCTCAAAACCTTTCGATTCCATAACACACAACTTTATTTGGCATGCATTAATTGAGCAAGTTGTGGAGCACGATTATACAGAGCTGATTAGAAAAAAAATACTACAAATGTACGTCAAGAGTATGTCTCAAGATAAAAGGCCTGATATTCCAAGTAGAACGAGGGATAAAACAAGAAGACCCTCTCTCACCAAAATGAAAAGACACCTAAATCCACATCGGAAAGACATGGGCATCAATATACAGTAGATTCTCGATTGTTCGGGTGCAGATTGCAGAATACTTTCAGTCCAAAGTGCTGCGTACTATAGGCAATACTCCGTGGTATGTGACAAATGACATCATACACAGGGAACTAAATATATCTACAGTGAAATATTGAAAGCTATAGTCAAAAATATAAACAAAGACTGAACACACCCCAACCGCCTGGTTGGAGAGCTAACCAACCAAACCTTCGGGATGCGTAAACTGAAAAGATATATGGTCTATGACCTAGAAAAAAAATTCAAACGAATGAACATAAGGTCCTCATTGATGAACGAAGACCTACATGAGTCAGCAAAATAAACGTCAAAAGAAGAACTAAATTTCTCTTCAAGGAAATATTTAAAGGATCTCTACTGTCTGGCATGAATATTTGCCTGGCTCCCAAGGAAGTCCTGATACTAAAATGGAAGTGGACCGGATACGTACAGAGAATAACAGATAGTAGCCAATCACAAACTGTAACAAAATGTTATCCATTATATAAAAAGGCGAGGTAGATCATCCGAAAGACATAGTGATGACATCATCGAAACAGCTGGAACACTATGCCCAAGATTAACACAAGACAACATGATGTGGATTAAATCAAAGGATGCTTTCACCGCAATAGGGCGGCTCCATACAATCAACAAATACTAAGATACGCATAATAACGCTACAAACGAATGATGAAATTGAACTTAATTATATTATTCAAAGATAATTGTAATAGCGACGCGTGGAATTTAATTCCTACGGCTTTAAACGCAGTTAATTCGCAGAACAGATTTAATTAGCATGGTCAATATAAATTCTAATGATCTCGACGAAACCTGCCGTTTAACATAAAAAGAAGATGACTCGCCGTAACGAGCGTAAAAAGCTGCAAAATTATAGCGATAATGCCGTATATTAGATATTAAAATCATCATATGATATACTGCGATTTGATTTTTAATGTCGGTAATTTAATGCATATTTGCATTGTGTTTTTATTAAGAATATCCCGTATGGAAATGCGTATCTATCTTTTTATTTATCTCGATTTATACAGCGATTTGCAGACTATCGTACGTGAGTAAAATCTATTTTTTTTATACTTTCTAAAGATTCTGCATTACATACGGCTGTGTTATTCCGATGCAATTTAAACAAATTAAAAGCAATATCTTACTCGTAGCTGTCATTTCTTGTACCGGTGACTGAAAAATGTCTTATGGCATACGATGTGGTAACGTCCTGCAATCTCTTGATGCAACACAAACTATTTTTAAACATTTTAATGCAAACAAATTGGCACAATATGCTTTATAATAATATTTATGGAGTTTAAACTTATTCAAATTATGACAGTTATTTGGAGCCCAATTCAAGTTGAATTGATACGTAGAAAGGTCGACGATTAAAGCCGGTTGACAACAAACGCCAGTTCGATATTTAAGACCATAGCCGCTATGAAAAATAAGACGAAGTTTACTTTTGACAGGTGCAGTGAATCTAAACCTTTTTTCAAATAGTCACTTATCAATATATTTTTTTTTGACTTGTGATAAATAATATGTCGACCATTAACCATTTAGTATTTAATTAGCGATAAAATTAAAAATATATGTAAATTGAAATAAAAATTTAGAAAATATAATAATTTAAAAAATAAATTTTAATCGGCTCAAATGTATCGATTTAAATCTTCAACAAATGCATTATTTTATTACTAAAACTGAAGACACGCATGTGTATTGATTATGTTTACCCAAAGAAATGAACGAATATTGTATGCTATCAAGAGTGTTAATGTTAATTTATTGATATACAAGCTTGACTCACGCTGCGCGATCCTCAGAGAAAAGTGCATTTATGTGGACGATGAGACATAAGAATATGGCATCTGTGTTAAAGTTGTTCTATTGGATGTTCCCATAAGTTATGTCGACTGACCTGAGCTGTTTATTGGTCCTACAGATTTTGTAACTTAAAACTAAAAAACTAACTAAGATAGCAAGCATACAGTAAGATAGTATTTAGATTAGTAAGATAGATAAATATGTAGTTTTTATGGTCGGAGGAAATTGGCGACCTCATTTGGCATGATCTACCTATGTAAATTAGCCTCTGAAGAAGTTTCCGTGATTGTACAGATCATAGAAAATGCCGCAAAAAGCCCTAAAAGTGAACGGAGTGGCCATGAGGCCTCTGTGTTCAACCGGTCCGCTTTTCGGACCGCTGATATGACGAATGAGCGCCTCACGATCGGACATCATACCTAAACATATCTATAGAACGATTACGAATTCTCATTCCAAAACGAAGTTGTTCGAAGAAGACTGATCGGGTGGGTTTTTAAAATTTTACAATCGGTCGAAAATATTGTTGTCTTTATTATGTTTAAGCGATAACAAAGAATATAGGGATTAGACAACTTAGTATATATTATAAAAACGGACAGCGATATTTTTTGATGATCAGCATCGGATTGTCCTCGATTGCAACTTCAGGGCTGCTTCTTACGCCATCGTTGGCATTTCTAACAGGCATAAATCTAGCAGATCTTTGTATTCTCCATCACTTTCATTTTCATTTAGTATTGAAAAAACTTACAGTTATTTCGACAGACTATTTTGAAAAGGGTGCATTGAAAAAAATGGCATAACTTATGGGAACATCCAATATATCAAACTATGACTAAGCGATGATTGATTTGATTGATGGCTTTAATTTATTTCCACTTTGTTTTGTAATATGTCCTTTTTTGAATTTTATAAAGATTTAAATTCCATTTCATTAGGTTTATTCAACTCGGGAACAGATCAACATGTCCGACATTTACATTCCCAGCGTATATTCATATATGAGTACCGTTAATCTTAATGTTTGAACCAATTTTCTATGCAAAATGACTTGTTTCAAACTAAGCTAGCCCTTTTTTGCGTTTATTAAAATGTTAATTTATATAATATAATCGAGGAAATTGTTTAAAACAGGGGCATCATATTGAGATCAATTGATTTCATTCATATAAAATGAGATTATCTTATCTTTTATGAAATGATGAACAAATAGACTAGGTTTTTTTGATTTATCAAGTCTCATAAAAGTACATACGGATATTGGGTGCAATAAATGACGACTTTCTATCTGTATTATACTCTATAAAAATGTATGCTATTGCATAAGAATTTGGATCCCTTTATCATGTTAGTACCACATGCATTTTATTTGCAAATATTGAAATCGAGATTAATGACGAATAAAACATGATAATTATATTTATGCTATACAAGCTGCTGATAACCTGAAAACGCCTAGCATATTATCGAGTTTTTAATGTAAAATTTATAGCAATGGGGATGCATTATACGATTAGAAGAGATCAGGATGCTGGGACTTTGAAGAACAGAAAAAGACCGGGCCGCCCAAAATTTAACGCGAGAAATTGCTTATACTCGTTTATTGATCCTTTGAATTTTCTATTCAAATAATCCTATCCTAGAGGATGTAAATAATAAATATTTTTCAATGGCTCCAAGTCAGAGTCGTTTTATATTACTTAGAAATGGGCTTCCAAGTGACAAAATGCATTTGCACATAGCTGTAAAAATGCGTCATCGTACGTTACTTCCTGTAAATTTGTACCCAAAATTGCAAACTACGAGTCATGGAAACGACAGCAAAACCACAGATGTAGATATCTAGGAGCCCAATGCGATTTTAACAGCATTTTTAACTTATCAAATTTTGTTGTAAAAATTATGAATTTGAAATGATTGTAAAAGAATTTAGAACCCAAACAAATTTACCTAAATTTGCAACGGGTTTCAAATGAGATGGATTTGTCGAAGTCATGGAGACTGATGAAGCAAATTTGATGGATATTATATCCAGGATAACCCAAAATTCATAAGACAACAGTGCAGATGGAAACGATGAAGTTGTTAAACATATTATAGCGGCCATGTTTTTAAAGCAAATACATTAAATTTATTGTGAATTTCTCAGTAATATATGGCAAATTATTATAAATTCGATTCAGGTTTATACTTGTATTGATTTGAGAAAGATCTCTCCAGTCAAAATTATGACATAACAAGGATGATTGTGATAAATCAAAGTAGACATACAAAAAAGTTTCTATTGAACTATACACATATTATTATTTATTATATACACATTTGATATAATTTATGACGTATACTGATGTTGTTCAATTAAATTTGAAAGGATTTAATATCTTCCGCATCCATTGTGGTCCATTCCAATAGCCTTTGGTCATCAAGGACCAGTACAATAGTGGTATACCGTGCTTATTGATATAAAACATTGAATAGCGCTCTTTGCCCTGTTGAAAAAATTACACTTAAGTCAATTTGCATGCTAAATAATATTTATTTTATGATAAAATAGACGATATAAAAATATAAGACGGATTATAATTTAAAAGTTTGATGTGAATCTTGGCTGTTGTGGCCTTATTGAGTCAATTTTTATGAAGCTGCCCAATAAATTTTAATTTATTCAAATGCCACCAATGAGCACTTCTTCGCCGTGTACAATTATTCTATTAAACAGACCTAGCAAAAAATAGATTGCCGAATAGAATGTTTTAACGCGTTGGCGGACACGACTGCATTGTGCGTTTTTTCATACCAAAAATGACACATAATGCAGACGTGTCCGTCAAAGCGTTAAGGATACGTCATTGATTTGTTGCGTTTTATAGAATAAATAAATTACCTGATTGATTGGAAATGTTTCCAATGGTTTGAAATCGTAGTCGAACTCAGCCATGATGCATTTCTTCGACGAGGTGATCAATGGACATGATGCATAACCAATATAAGTGGCATCTAATGGTTTATTGTTGATCAAATTGGAGAGATTGCGTTGGAGAACTTGTGATTGTGCAGCTAAATGAAAAACGTATTAACATCTTAATCTTCTTAAACTACACTAAAACAGGATCCGCCAGCTCAAATGCTACAATCTACATTATATTCTGATAATGCAAGGATGTCCATCGACAATTTGGAACAGCGGGTGATCAATTAAAACCGAGCATCTGCTCGGGTTATAATTTGAATCCACAGATACATCGAAGAAACGATGTCAAAATACATGTTTAAATTGATGAGTCAAAGTGTTCGCAAGTTTGAATGCGACACGTTTATCACCAGATTCAACGCCTTCGTTCAGGTCAAAGGTGCAACATTTCAATCTAGCGGATATCGAATGCGCGATGTTAATTTACCTACGGAAGCTGCCGTTTTTGGATTTGTGGTATTGGTGCAATCGCCCAGTGCAAATATGTTAGGGAATTTCGTATGCTGCATAGTAGATTTATTTACATCAATGAATCCTGCAGGGTTGGTGAGAGATTTTGCATTCAAGAGCATTTTTGATGGACCCATCGGTGGAGTGACGTGAAGAAGATCATACTGAAAAAGAGACGATCGATTCTATGTACATATATTATTTTTTGGAGTGAAACTTCTATGGGGGCGATAGGGCAAATTGGCTTGAACGTCACGAAGAGTGAAACTGTGTGTGTATGTGTCTCTACGTAGCATAAAACAACCGCTACACCATTGACAAGTCTATTTTATTATATAGTGTGGCATTTTTTAACATTTTTTTATACGAAAAGTATTAAATATACAATGTTGATATTTAATGTGTTGATTAGGCGATTTTTATTATATATAAAAATATTTTTTAAAGTTTGATAAAGTATGCTAATAAGAGTGGGGGAAGCTATGTACTGTATGTCGGTGCGGGAGCGATGATATTCTTCATCATGGAAGTCCTAAGTCCAGGACAAGTGATTTGCAGCAAAGAAATTAAACATATTTTTACTTTACATAATATTGTCTATAGCTTATACTACAATTGAGAAGAAATATTGAAAAATAAAAAAAATAGTGAGCGATCAAAGAAAAGTTTGTATTTTTACCAACATTTTTTGTAGTTTTTTGTTAATTAAATAAAAACTTTTGAATATTTTTGGATAATTGTAACTATACGATGAAGACGTTTATTATACATATGCCTGCCAAATTTCATTAAGAATGCTCATCTAAAGCGGGTGGGAGCACTTCCATTAGCTTGGAAAAAGTAGTTTCGAGAAAAACGCATTTAAAGTTTGTCCTTGTCAGCCCATAACTTTGCGAATTTATTTTATATCAAATTTGCTGAACGTATTATTAAATATTAGTTCTTTCCGATGCACAAAGAAAAAAAAAATATTTTGAACCAACAAGGTAGAAATTCGCATTTCAAATAAGGAAGTTTCCCTGCCGCACCCTGTATTATGAGCATTTTATCAAACGGCTCTACCGAGCCGGTACAAACCTGCGATAGCGCATCACTGGAGTTTCAATCATAGCAAATATTAAATCCTAGACAGGAATTTTTGATTTTTTAATACAATATAAACAAATATGTTTTATATCAATGACGGTCTATAAAGCAGCATTTTGCTCCGTGATGTTTAATTTTCTTGGATTTGATTATTATTAAAAATATGCATGCGAACATTCAAAAGTATATTTTTGAATCGAATTTGCATTGCGTATTAAAAATAAATTAAATTCAACATTTCTTAACACTTTATGGTCCGGTCTCGCATTAAACTTCACCTGGAGTCCGGACGACTTTATTATTTTTCAAGCCATTCAAGCATAGGCTTTATTCAAATAAAATGTTTCATATGAACATTGCTAAAATACTTCAATTGATAAATGGTGCAGAAAACAAATAAAACTAGTTGATTTACACAGCTTGATAAGAAGAAATTGAGGTTAAATAGAAATGTGTTCATCGATAATATTATATTTATTGCCAATAGACAGATAAAGATATTTTGTAATATACCTTGAATGTGAATTTTTCATCTAAATTGTCAAGATTTTGGAAAATGGCTTCTTTTGATTTAGGCTTAACTTCAATCAGATTTCTTCGAAGATTGACATTTATATTGCGTTCCTTAACGACTTCCCATAGAGCATCAGCATACTTTTTAACGCTGAATATAACATCTAGGGATGAATTGTATGTGATGTTGACATTGTTGCGAATTTTTCTCTACAATAAAACGATTGGCAATTAAATATTTGATTTTTCATGATTTCAGATGATTTCGGATGATTCACACTAACATTTCTAAAATTTTCTTCAGCCAAATACATAATCTTTTGTGGCGCCCCAGGACATTTGATTGGGGTGGCCGGATATGTGAAAATGGCTTCGCCCCCTTTAAAATTCCTTATGCATTCCCAAGTTTTTTTAACATACTTGGGTGAATAAATTGAGCAGACGTTGCTTTCGTCGTCATCTATTGCTTCTTCAAGACCGGGTATCTGTATTCAATAACTATTATTCATCTATCGTTGGACAGCTTGGGCCAACATTGAAGGCTACTTACAGCATCGTAATTCAATTGCACCCCTGTTGATATGATCATATATTCATAGTTTATAACGTGACCATTCTTTGATGTTACCCTATTCGCGCTGGGATCAAAGGACGATGCCCAATCCTTTATCCATTTCGATTTTTTTGGCAGGACGTCGCCCATTTGCTGATGGCTGCTTTTGAATTGTTTTAATCCACCGCCGATCATTGTAAATAGTGGTTGGTAATAATGCAACTGAAAAGAGGACTTATTGGAGTATTTTTAATATTTATAATAAGACTAAGAAATATAAAAATATGTACATCGTTCGGTTCGAGGACAATAACTTTGTTGGGACCGAATTCATTGGTGAGTTTTGATGCCATGGCACAACCACCAGAGCCTCCACCCACGACAAGAAACTTACAACTGAAAATAATATAAATTTAAATGCAGAAGAATCGATTAAAATAGTCATAGCGCATTGCATTTATGAATTACTGGATTTGCAACCATAATTAAAATGTCTTTAAAAATAATGATAATTTCAATACTCATTCATAAATCCTCTTCTATCTAATATTTATATTCAAATAATCGTATTTGGGTGCTTTATCACATTTGGATGACAATGATCTAACATGTGGCAATGACATAAACGCGCGCACGGACTGTAAAGTGTTAAGGAGTGGGAATTAATGGCAATATACAGCTACATGAAGACCATTGCAGGATTGTGGCCTCTTTGATATCAATTCATAATAAGTATCAAATATTCATCTCGTCATATGTTTAATATTGAAGATAGCATGACTTTCGAAGTAAGTTCAAAACAATGGAAAAATCTGAATATTATGTATTGATACAGTGTTACTTTCAATAGGAAAAAAGTGTTATTCGGACTCTGCTTCATCGAGACAAATTATGTCCTTTGGTCTGAGTAGCTGTGAGCAACTGTCTGATCACAGTTGTGTTGTTGCTCATAGTTGTCCAACGCGTCCATAATTCAGAGCGCCGTTTGGAGCTGTTTCAGCGCAATATTTTTTTTTTCATGCGGTATGTGTTGAAACATCTGTTCCTGTAGGTAGTCCCGCGTTAAGCGGTTGGACTCATAACTCGATCATCTCGGGTTCGAATCCCACAGGAGATGTGGCTGGCAACCACATTTTTAAAAACATATATATGCCATGAAAAACCATGTCAAAATGGTTGGTAATGATTCCATAAAAGGGATCGCTAAAAGCCACCGCAAAAAAAAAAAAAAATGTGTTGAAACATGGATCCATCACTAAATCCAGAGCCGTAACAAAGGTATGAAGCGCCTGTGACAAGTATCTAGCTTGCCCCCCCCCCCCCTCCGAAAATCCATTTTTTTAAAGTTAAATAATACTATTATAAATGCAACATTAATATGTATTTCCGTGAATGCCGCAAAAAGCCCTAAAATAGAGCGGAACAGCCATAAGGCTTGTGTGTTCAATCGGTCTGCTTTTCAGACCGCTGACATTACGATCGAGCGCCTCGCAATTGGACGCCATACCCGAACATGTCTACAGAACGATTACGAACTTTCATTACAAAACGAAGTTGTATTTCAGGATCAAAAATGAGTGTATACTTTAAAGCTATAATATTATTCTCGATTACATTTCGACTTTATTTAGAAACGTTATCATTAACATGTTTTAGATTCCAATCTGATTGATTTATGATAATTTTGGATACAACATATCAATTGGAAGTTATAAAATTTAATTTATTATATAATGTTCTCAAGGCTATTCGATCGATAATGAATCCAAATTAAAAGAAAATATAGCTATGTCTTACTCATGGCTTTCATTTCTTATGCTGGTGACTGAAAAATGTCTTATTGCATATCCCGGGGAAGCCCCCTGAAGTTGATTGATGATACGAAAACTATGCTTGAACATTTTGTTAAAGAATAATTGATTACGGCGTTCTTCTCTAGTTTTGATTGAAGACTGAAGACTGACAAGAATGCCGATAAACTAGTTGTCAATCGAAAAATACAATAAAACCCGTATTATCTGACGATATTTAACCTTTTCCAGAGGCGAAAAATCTTAGACATGTTTTAAATAGTGATTAGAATCTGAAATAATTTTTGATCAATTATTATTTTTAGCGTGTTGCTCTCGTATTTTAATATCAATGATGTATTTCAACGTTCATTAAACGTTATGAAATATACACAGCAGACCCGCAGTAATCCGGCCTCAGACTAATCCGGCGCCCCCTGTAGTCCGACATCCCATACAAATATAGTACATATGTACGGTAAAGCTTTGTCAAGGCAAAAAATGATATATCGTCGTTGGCACAACTTGTGTAAAGTGCGCACGCAACAAGGGTGTGGCAAAGCAGGCGCTCGCCACGGGCGCAACTGGGCTTGGGGCGCAAAATGGAGAATAACAGTCAAGAGTTGTACATGGTTTTTATTTTACTTGATCATTCTACATTGCATGAATCAACACTGATTGACTTTGTCCGTTTCTATAATATATATTAAGTTGTTTATTCCATCTTTTTTTCGCTATCGCTTAAACATTGGGCCGACTTAGCGGACATGAGTCCGCAATAAATAGACAACAATATTTTCACCGATTGTAAAATTTAAACAACCCACCCGAATTAGTCTTCTTCAGACAGCTTTGTTTTATAATGAAAATTCGTAATCATAATATTCAGGTATGGCGTCCGATAGTAAGGCGCTCATTAGTCATACGAGCGATCCGAAAAGCGGACCGATTGGACATAATATTAATATATTATAAAGCACCTTTGTAAAATTGTATATTAAAATATCCGCAGCGTTGAAAGCTTGGTAAACTTTAACGTTGTTGATAGAAACAAAAATTAGCTTTGTAGAAATGGGTGCAAATTTTCGATCGCTGCCTCCTGGTAATATGAGATAATGGATTATTTAAACGAGCCCAAAATGTTTAAGGTCAATGCCAACTTATGATGTCGAAAAATTGTAAACACAAATATGCGATAACTTTTTTATTTAACTATTAAAATACACATACGAATAAATCCATCGGTTGATAATATGCGATTATCAAAAATGTCGATAAAAATCCACAATTTAAAGGCGATATCCTGTTTTATCGAATTGTTTGCAATTTTCGATTACAAAATTAGAACAAATGACGCATTTTCATTTATTACTCTATAGAAAATTACACAATATCTTACGGTATTTGTCCATGAGTTTAAATTTAAAGACCTAAGCGATTCAAAGAAGTGGCGGCTATTTATTGAGTTAACATCGTATAAGTAAACACAAGGAAACTATTAACTCGTTCGTCGCTGCGTCCACCGTATATGATGAACTTCAAAGAAGATTCTCATTAACATCTTTAGGCCAGATCCACACTATGGTGCCGTTGACGGTTCGATCTCGCTCCGGTCTCGGTTCGATCAAATATTCTTACACAGGAAACAATCAGAGTATTCACACTATCGGATCGTTCCAATCCCGATTTTTGTATGAGAATATTTGACCGGACCGAGACCGAGAGCGAGATCGAACTGTTACCGGCATCATAGTGTGGATCGGGCCTTACTGTCCCCACTTCGGACAGGCTGCGGCTGCGAGGCGTAGATGTCGAAACTTGAAGCTCAGAGCGGGAGAGATCTGTTCGGAGCTGAGCTGAATGCTCTGTATAAGCCGAAGCTCAATCTCGAATCTCGAAGCTGATCTATCGAATTTGGGCCCCGTGGAAACAATACCGATTCACGGTTGGCGACGAGTGTGTCAATACGCCAATGTTGAATTACATGGAATCCAAATAAGGCGCTAATCATTTAACGAGGAAAATTTCCCGACATTGCAGTTCTTATCAATTTTGATTGCACATGAGATACCAAAAAAAGACAGTAAATAAGCTAACCATATTTAACGTTGAAATGATTTATAATTTGCTCATACATAAATTGACCGCACAAATGTTTCATTTTCGTTATATAAAATGTAATTTTTCCTCAGGAAAATATTTCCATCACCCGATTTCAAGCCAAGTGTCATTTAAATGGCAGAAAATACGCAATAGAAAAACGCTAAATAAATCAATGAACGTATAAATTAATATCCCTTGATTATAAAAAATATTTTAGAAGCCTACTTAAGATGTACGATTATCATAACTTTATTTTTAATTGGGTAAATATATTGATTTTTATCCTATATATGCATTGTTATGGCCAACTACTTAAATTTATGGGTGGCGGAAGCGCGCGACGATCTCTCCATCGGAAGAATTTACTGTGACTGAACAAAATGGTCGACAAACAACAAACTGACCGTTGGGATTCCCCTTAAACGCCAGGTACGTCAACTTTGGAACAAAAAAAAATCCCCTGGCTTCAAGAGCCCTTGTAACCTTACTCTCAGAATCTTCCTCATAATGCGAAAGAATGCTTCAGCGTAAAAATTTTCCCCATATTAACACGTACGTCGCCCGTATTTGGGTGACTTAGTTCTTCCTCTAATAGGTTTGCCCTATGCATTTTTATAAACTTCTAAACGGCGAGACGCCTTTTTTGCTTTATTTTTTTCATTATTGGCCCTAAATTTTTTTCAGGAACGATCCCTTTTATTCTTTTGCCATGTTTCAATTAAATTTTCGATCAAGCTTTACGAACACAAAGAATCACTTGTATTTCTATAAAGGAATAGGACAATATTTTGTATTTCTATCAGGGCCGTAACAAGAGGGCGTAACAACTGGGCATGGGGCGCAAAATGCAGAATACCGACCCAGTCGATAATTGCACTTGATTTTTATTTTACTTGACCATTCTACTTTACATAAATCAACACAGATTGACTTTGCCCGTTTAATAATATTTTCAACCCCAGACAATAATATTTTCAACCGATTGTAAAATTTAATTCGGACAGCTTCATTTTGTAATGATAGTTTGTAATCGGTCTGTAGTCATGTTCAGGTATGGTGCCCAATCGCGAGGCGTTCTTTCGTCATGTTAGCGGTCTGAAAAGCGGACCGGTTAGACATAGACACCTTGTGACCACTCCGTACTCGTTTAGGGCTCTTGCGGTGGATTTGATCATCAAATCTCCCTCAGAGGCTCCCTTACATAGGTGGCTTGTGCTAAATGAGGTCGCCAACTTCCACAAGGTCAACGCCACAAAAATTATATATTTATCTATCTTAATAATCTATGGTTGCTATCTTAGCTTAGCTTGAGCGGGTTGGCATGCTCCCGAATAGCGGGACCAATAAACGGCTCGGGTCAGGAAGGGTACGAATTGATACAAAAACTGGGTCTTATTGCTATGAAACATCATCACGACGCTGTTTTTGTTCCATTGTGAGCAAACGCGGCACCCATCTTGCGTACAGCTTTCTCATGTCCAAATTTTCAGTCAGTATGCGATGTACAGCATTTTTTGAAAGGTCTGCCATGTCTGCTAGCTTGCGCACTTACAGCCGACGGTCATCCAATACTCTTTTGTGGATTTTTTTCACCATTTCTGGGATGGTTACCTCATTTAGTCGACCACTGAGTTGTTCGTCTTGGCAGCTCGTACGGCCTCGTTTAAACTCTGCCACCCAACATCTTACTGTTGTAAACGAAGGAGCAGACTCCCCACAAGTAGAATCTAGCTTGGGTTTTGTATTAGTAATAAAGTACAATATTTTGTACCTTTTATAGATCGTTGGTAATCTTCTTAGAATCATAATAAATATTTTGTTACTAAAACTGAAGACACACATGTTTATGTTTACACAAAGAAATGTGTAAGGGTTAATTTATTGATATACAAGCTTGACTCACAATACACGGTTGTGAGAGAAAAGTGGATTTGGATGGACGATAAGTGGTGGATATACAAATGAAGCTGATGCGAGTCGGATTCCAGCTTTGAGGAAGACCCAAAACCCTCATTAGCAATGAAGATTTAAAAGTTTTAGTAGAAGCTAATCCACAAACAACAGTTCGAGCACTTGCTTGTGGACTAGGTGCTAGTGATACATCTGTTTATCTTCATCCTGCTTCAATATGGCATGGACCCATACCTTATTCACCATATCTCTCTCCAGCATAGTTTTACCAATCGAAGTGCTTTTTAAGGAATAAAACACTAGATTTATTTCGACAATGTATTAGAATAAACAGGATTGTGATCACAGTTACCCACGGTCGCTATTGCATTTTGCCAAAGTGAGATTAGAGTCTCCCACATAGCGCGCATCAAATACTATGTTAATTATATTTACAAAGGACTGGCGCATGAGCTGGAGACTTGTTTTTGTGTTTTAGGTCTAAATTCCAGGTTTAAAATAACATTTTAATAAAACAAAGTATAAAAATTTATGCATTCATTTACTCAATCTCATTTAATTCATTAATTGACAGGCATACAAAATTACGTTATATAAAAATAAAAATGTATGAAATAAAAAATAAATTCACGTCGGCTTACAAGCTAATTAAAAATACTGCTAATACCGTTTAAAATTAGATCACAGATGGCCGGTTCGATTTTGGTGTCGCTCGTCCGGAGATGGTATTTAATACTGAAAAGACACTGAAAGAGCGTAATGTTAATCGATCGTTCAATTATTGTCTTTAAATGAAAGAGAATTATAATGCGCTACCTTGTCTAGATATGACATGTTTGTACTGAGACAAATTTCTTTCATATTTATAGAAAATTTTCCGGATAGTTTCAAACTTTTGTTGCGAATTTCTTCGATTTCATTCAATAGCAATTTAACATCGTTTTGGTTTTTTATATCGCAATGTAAATGCGTTTTGAATCTATAAGCCGCGTTATAGTTTCCCAAATCAGAGGATTCTTGTTTCGTATAAAAGCACCTGTGAATAACATGTCAATACGTATAAAATTTGTACATAGGATAGTTTAAGCGATAAAAAAATATATACCTGAACTGAGACGATGTTCTTCCCGGAGGCCAGAAGGGAGACACTATGAGCGCAAGAAAAGGATGCGGAGAAAATGCCGTTTGAAAATCAGCTTGAGATAAGATATCTTGTGCTGATGGTTGCGGAGGAAACAGCGGATGACTATGATGCCAACCCACCGTCTCTAAGCCCGATGACGTTAACGCTTCCGATGCGGCACTCTGCGATACTAAATATTTAATATTTATATTATTCATAATAATATTTAATATTTTTTTAGACAATTTAAAAAATGCAATCAAATAAATACCGGGACACATATCGCAGTGCGTTCCGCTGTCTTCTAAGCTGTCGCATGGGATATATTTTTCGATAGAGACTATACTACCATGTTCATCATAATGTCCTCCGACTAATCCCATAACTTCAGCCCGCGAAGTATAAGAATGAACGTCCATTAATATGAGGGCCGACAATGACAATTGGACATAATAAGGAGGCTGAAAATATTAATATTCGTTTTATTTGGACGATTTTAAAATAAAAGAAAGCCAGCATTATGCGGGCATACAACTTACGGGATTATCTTCTGTAAAATTTTTGCAATAAATGAGATTGGTGGGTTTTTTCTTGTTGTGTCGATATTGCTTGGGTTCAGAAATTGCCTGATAATATTCTCCATATTGACTGTGGGTTATCGTGTAACCGCCGTCACCATCCTGAATTAAAACAAATATTTTTACGTCACGATTAAAACTGATCTTTGTTACAGAGCGTCACTTGCAATGCAAAACCGATAGGTATCTCAAAAGTGACGGTTTAATGTAGATTAGTCCACAGTATAAGCCACTCTTTCTTATGATTCCACATCAGAATATGGTTCAATGAGTGTTTTAGGAGGTGTTTTGCAATAACACATCACTTAATAAGTTCGTAGGATGACTATAGTCGTATAAGAGCACTTTTTTCTTCTTCATTTGGGGTAGTTTTTCGCAATTTCTTCCGTCAAGCACACTAATAACATTATATAATATTCGCTATTGATGGTTCTTCCTTTTTCAGCGTAATCGATGAATTAAATACCGTGTGCATTCCAAAATACGATGGCCAAACTTTATTAGCTGACATTTGTGTCTTTGGTCGCTTTGATTAGCTTTCGCTAATTGCTGTCCACTCAGCTGATTGCCGATCTGAGTCTGGAGTGTAGTGATGGATCTATGTTTCATCCATCGTCACATACTGCATGAAAAAATCCTTTTTATTTTGCTGAAACAGCGCCAAACAGCGCTCTGAATTATGGACGCGTTGTTCTTTTTGATCGACTGTGGGCAAACGCGGTACCCACTTTAAATAGAACTTTCTCATGGACGGATGTTAATGCAAAATGATGAATACACTGTCTTCTGATATCTTTACGATGTCAGCTATCGATATTTATATCTATTAAACGATTCGATTATACATCACCCTATAAACTTATCGAGTGATGAGAAAAGATATTTTTGAGAAATCTGTCACATTTGGATAAACGATCAGCATTGCGAAAATGAAACTTTGTGAGCCGACTGTATATCGAATAATAAGCGTAATAAAAAGTATAATTTAAGAGTTTACAATTAAAAATTTCTTCTTACGCTGCCTTGATATATCATATTTACTATTGTCCAGAGTTTGTTCAAGGCAAATTAATTGATTTCCAGTTATATGAGAAGCAGAAGATATGGATCTCTTCAGAAGTTCTGTGAGAGGTCGTATGTATGATGTTTGTTCTAAAACGATAAATATTTTATCACTTATCATCGATGAATAAATTGAAATAATTCGCGATTTTTAAATACGTACCGCATCCAAAGTTTATAGCACCTATCTGTTCCATGATTGTGTGTATTCGACCTATGCAATTGACGTCGCCGCAGTTTCTTAGTCCGTGTCTGGCAGCCGTTTTCGTTAGGTATTGTGGCCGACATTGATTCCAAGAATTGATGAGATGTGATCGAATTAGCAAATAACGCTCGGGAGTTTTCGCCGGACGACCTTTAAAATATTTCGTCTGTATTGATAGATTTAAAGATTTATTGGTTGTAAAAATAACTTTAATAAAAAGTTTACCTTCAAAAAAATCAGGATACAGTGTTTTCTCCAGTTCACATATTTCCATTCCATCTATTTTCCACTCTATAGACGGTATTTCCAAGCTTTCCATTATATGTTTAATCGAATCGGGTATAACGAGTGATTTTATGTCATCTTTATCATTGTCTGAAAGACTATCAAACTTTTCTGTAGATATCACTTTATTTTCATCTATGATCAATTTATTTTCGCTATATTCATTAATGTCTTCTGAATGCGGAGTTTCCGTTGGGATTTGAGGCTTGTTATCATCATTATCACTGTCTATGTCAATTTCAATATCACTTTCCGCTTCAGATTGAGTGTATTTTTCAATTTTGATCTGTTTCAAAAGAAAAAAATTATATAAAATTACCCATCAATGAAATACAATTCAAATTAAGATTTTACTAAAAAATCTAAACTATTAGCTTTATTAGAATTAATTTATATTTATTATACGGATGTGTGAAATGTCATTTCATTTTATAGAAATTCGCAAATGTGCATACTATTCAACAAAAAATTGTATTCTAAAGAATCTTTTAATCATCATAAAATTTAGGTATAATTAACTGAAATTGCTATCGTCAGATAAGCTATTAAGCTCTTTCAACAAAGATAAGATGACTTTCGTTTGTGTTGTCTTGAGATCAGGCATTTGTTTTGATAATTTAGGTATACGCATCATTCTTATCGTTGACATTAATTTGTTATGCAAGTTTTAATATATTCTAGATATTAAATACTGACCACTTGTTCGCCTTCGCTAAGAGGCAACGTTTGTCCAGAGCCTGTGACAATCTGCATGTACGTTGAATTTCCCTTTCCGAGTTTGGCAGGATTTGAACAGATTTTCTGTTTTGAATATTTCTTTTTTGAAGGATTAACCTTCGTTCTTTTCTTCCCGACAAGACGGCTCAAGTTTGAAGTGTTGTTTATCATTAAACTTATGTTGAATTTGGATTTTCTCTCCCTGTCCATTATTAAATCTTCGTTTTGGTCGATGGTGTTGGCCTTACTGTGATTTTTGCTTTTTATTTTTTGCCCCAACGAAGACGAGGGCTTACTGTATTTGCCACTTTCTGTGAGTTCATTGAAATAGTTTTTATCATAGTTTTTAATGTACGATTTGCCTTTCTTTCGCGAGGCCAAAAAGAAGCGTGTCTTTATTTTTGTTGCATACTTCGTTTATAATCGATATCGGATCATTTTGTATGTTGTAATCGATTTCAAAATTGGTATTTTTTGTTGGTGGCGGGGATATTTTTGATTGACTATTTGAGGTTTTAAGTAAGCTTCTGCTTTGTGAAGGTTCTGATGCTTTTTTTTTCTTGGCCGTATTGGTGAGATTACTATTCAAATTGGTTGCAATCTTTTTAACGTCCGATACAGTAGGTTCGGCCGTACTAACCATACTTATAACCTCCTCCATCGATGCTGGTATTTCGTTATCGGCTAAGATTTCTCCATATTCTTGTATGGCTGTATCCGGTCGTATATTATTTTGATCATTAACATCCAGAACATTCGAATCTAACCCAGACATTTGTGGTTCTATATTTATCCCGTATTCTGTTTCAATGCAAGCTTGTATCTCTGAAGAGCTCTTTGTTCCGAGAAAAACTGAAAGTCTATTGGGGTCTTGTCCATAAATTTCCTAAAAATAAAATGTACGAATAATGCATTTTGTGTTATTTAAATTTTAGAAGACGTTAAAAATATACATACGATTCCTTTCTGCAATAATTTTCTTTCAGAAAACGACCACTTGGTTGTTTCTGTACTTGTTGTTGCATGATGGTCATCATCACTAGTATTTTGGATTCCGATGCTGCGAAAATAAAAATATAATGATGTGTTATGCTGTTTTATAGGATAATAAGTGATTATTAAGTATTTTTTCAAAATAATTTGGAGAAAATGTGTAGAATGGTTCACCACATAATACGTTAAAACTTTAAGAGAAAGAATTAAAACACCCACATATGAGTCTCCCGTCGCAAAGGAGCTATTTACAATAAACATAATCAATTAACTGATTGGGCTTAAGTATTATATGTCATATGTTCAGCATGAGTAAAAACCACGATAAGATTATCAGTAAAAAAATTAACATTATCCACAAATGTAAACCGCAAAAGTCAAGTGACAAGCAATCATAAACATCTAACATTAATTATACATTTATTATGTGGATCTTTTATTCATAAAACATATAGTAAAATATTAAAATTAACTCACATAGAATCTTCTTGTTGCGGGTTATCGTACCAACATGCAGTTGTAGCAGAATCTAATAGCCATTGTGGATGTATTGTGTAGTCACATTTCAATAGTTCAGAATAGGATGAACTATATATTGCAGAAAAATATGGTTAGAAAACTAAATCTATAAAAGAGCATGAACTATAACGGGAAAACCAATTAATATATATTGATATACTCTTGTTTTTCATACTAAATTGAAACCTTAATTGTATTAATTAATGAGCGCAAATATGACTTTATTTAATGTGTGTTATTAATAACTCATCAAATTTTATTGATGAAACCTTATAAAAACATCTCAGCTGAAAGAAGCAAAATATTTGACAGACTGTATACGTCGTAAGCATTAGCAATACCGTTATGCAAATTAATTGAAGATAAATTTATAAAAGTCAAATAATTCATAAGACGAACATTGGATTGTGTGGAGACGAAGGCAATTCGCCTAACACATCTATTTCATCTTCGGAACCCGACATGGATCGAGTGTGTAAATGACAGTCCGAACTTGTCCTAAGACTAAAAATATGGCCATATCCAAAATTGTAAATTAGCACATAAAACACAAATTTAATTATTTCGCCCGTAATTTTAAATTTCAATTCGTGAATTCATTTTATTAAATTGTATGATAAAATGTACAACAGCTGGTTTAAATTTTTTTGATGAAACCAAAAAATATTAAAATTAAATTATTTGCACACCAAAATAGGTATTATTCTGTTTTGACTTTTTTAAAATGTCAATAAAAAATGCATAGATATTAAATACGTACTTGAATGTGTATTTAAATGCATTTTTCTTTTAAAAATTAATATTATGTGTGTTAGATAAATAAATTATTTTGAAATCACCATTTTCCCCTATGTATGTTGGGAGCTCTTTGTTTGTAAAATTGTAACATATTTTTTAGAGCTGGCAATAGTCTCGTTCGCGGACTTTCCTTCGCTTTACTAGCCCGTTGTTTTTATTTATGTTATTAGCGATGACATTTATGTGAATGCCACATGGTAGTGTGTTTTTATACGAAAATATAAAAATCGGACTGTCGATTATCGCGTCTATAAGTAAATATCGTCAATTGTTACCCGCCGTCACAATGTCCAGGCGCCAATGTAAACGCAAAGTAAACCAAAAGGCTTCTGACAATAAAGTCGCTGAGTGCGATGGTGATGTTATCAGTGAATCGATAAAGGATATCAAATCAAATTTTGAATTCAAAGCCAAAAAAACGCGAATGACTGTCTCCAATAAACGAACGACTGAGGATATAAAAGATGCCATCGTAAAGGAAGAAATTGTATCGACTGATACTAAGATTCATACTAGAGGAAGGAAAAAGATAGTCAAAGAGGAGAATAAAAACGGTGATATTTTGCATCCCGATGATATTAAATTGGAAAACGATGATTCCGTCAGCAACGAAGACAGCCCGCCTAAAAATAAAAGAGGACGACCAGCGAAAGCCAAGAGGCCTCATGTAAAATTGGAATATGACAGCGAAGAGGAGAAACCGATAAAAGTGATTATTTTTATTTGATACAATATAGATCATTTTACACGATGTAACGACACTTAAATATTTTTATATTGTAGCTGAATGTTAAGACTGAAACTGAATCAGATTGGAGGCCAAAAAATTGGGAAACGGTGCTTTCGAATATACGTGAAATGAGATCAGCGGGCGATGCTCCAGTCGATAGCATGGGGTGCGATCAATGTTGGGATATATCAGCACCTCCAAATGTACTATATATATTTTTATATTTAACGTTATTCCATTTTTAATGCGGATATAATTATTTATGTATTTTTTTTACGAAGGTTATGCGATATCAAACATTAATAGCTTTAATGCTATCTAGTCAGACCAAAGATGAAGTTACGTACGCTGCAATGGAGAGATTGAAAGAACACGGGCTTAACATCGATAATATTTTAAATACCACTGATGAAGTGCTTGGCAAGTTAATCTATCCAGTTGGATTTTGGAGAGTAAGTTTTTGTCCATATATTTAAACACTGTCGTTGTATTTGAACATTTCTATTTTCTATCGATTCGAGATACATTCGTAATTTTATCCGAAAAATTGTCCGATCAAAATCTGGCAAATGGCTTTCTGCACTTTTCTGCGAATATTGTATATGTCTGACATACGGCAAGATTGGTCAGAATAAGCTGAACAATTACTGTTGCAAATGTTTTAAAAAGGACGAAATATCAATTATCCTGAAGCATTAGCAAAACTAGTGATTCAGACTCAAAAATGATAAGTGATGTTCAGAAACAACTTCAATAGCAAATATTAATAAAACATTGCTGAATTCCAATTTATTTAGAAGATCATTTGTAAAATGAAAATGAATAGATATTTGACAATGAAATACGTGTGATTTCAGAGCAAGGTGAAATATATTAAACTCACTTCCCAAAGGTTAAAAGATAATTATAATAGTGACATACCTGGGAGCGTCGAAGAGCTTTGTAAACTCGTAGGCGTTGGGCCCAAAATGGCTCATATTTGTATGAGCGTCGCTTGGAATCAAGTGACTGGAATAGGTATTTATTTATTTTTCTCGTTACGTATGCATAATCTTCAGTTGTATAAAACGTTAATTTTAATCGTAGGTGTTGATACTCACGTTCATCGAATATCGAATCGCATCGGATGGTTGCCGAAAGAAACAAAAACTCCAGAGGCAACCAGAAAGCTGCTACAATCCTGGTTACCGTGTAACCTCTGGTCTGAAGTCAACCATTTACTCGTCGGTTTTGGTCAGACAATTTGCAAACCCGTCAAACCTCAGTGTAATTCGTGTCTCAACAAGAATGTATGTCCGTTTGTCAAGAAACAACCAAAAAAACGTGGAAATTAAATTTCTGTTTTAATCAGTCAACTGCCACACATGAAAAGCGGAAGCTGTCCGTACATGCGATTTAAAAAAATATATTACGTACGATTGAAAGGTTTTTGAATATTTTTATTTGTATGGCACGCGGGGACGTGTTCTCGGCCGCGTCTATAGACACTCGTGGCAGTTAACCGGTTATAAATAATTTATCGTCGTATTCGTCTGTACCAAATTTACTTAATTCAACGTCTTAAAGATGATTGTGTATTTTCTATAATGTCAGTGTATCAAAATAAACAAGTAAGATTATTAGAAGACATTTTTATTTTAGAACAGCTTTATTTTAATTCTGATTTAATGCTCTAATTTAACGCAATTTCAAATGAAGGTTTAGTAAAATTGTGTAGGATTTTTTTTTATTATTTACACAGCATACATAATTGACGGTATTTAGTAGGTCGACGTACGATAACAAAGATGACACTGCTGATTGCTTTTTGAGAGCTAACAATGAGAAGTTGGAGAGTTACACACTTCAAATACGTTGGAAGTTGTCTTCGTGAATCATGCAACAGTAGATAAATCCGCTCAGATTCCGAATGTTCCGCCGCTATTTGCGAGAACCCATGGTTGATGTGCTGGCTTTGATGGATTACCAGGTTGAGGTATTCAACACCATAATAAGGTACAAACAGGAGTACTTTGGATATGTTATACGAAACCGAGTCTTCTTTGGACGGCCGAAAAAAAGCATCTCGGCACTTGCTGCACTCCGTGAATACGTTGCTCTCTGTGCTTTGTTGGCCACTCCTGCTGCTGAATATAGTGTTTACAACATCCACACAGAAGAGGAGCATCTTCAATATAACACTTATGATGAATTTTACCAAGATAGGAACGCAGCTTAGAATATTTAGATGCTTTATAATTATCCCTGGACAACTGCGGGATGATACTCGATTTGATTGCCACATATGAGTTCCGGGTAGCAGAAGTCGACCAGGTCACGTATAGCGCGAGCCGAAGAGCTGGTATCCAAAAGCATATGCAAACTGCTTGTCTCGAAGACCGACTTAACCATCATATTGCGCCCGCATCCTTTCTCTCCCCATCTCCAAAGCCCAAACTTCATTCCACCAGACCAATATGCGCCAACATGGTGCATCCATACAATATTTTTACTATGCCTATGTTATTACCGCAAGTGTAAACAGTAAGTTGACAAAGTTTTATTGTAATTGGATGAACGGTATGGCAGCACATTACATACGAACAAACAG
This sequence comes from Stenopsyche tienmushanensis, assembly GCA_008973525.1. Classification (NCBI taxonomy): domain Eukaryota; kingdom Metazoa; phylum Arthropoda; class Insecta; order Trichoptera; family Stenopsychidae; genus Stenopsyche; species Stenopsyche tienmushanensis. The sequence continues at coordinate 493,461 of WACJ01000091.1, read as the reverse complement.
ATGCTGTGAAATTGGAAGAAAGTAGGCCTTCTCTTTTAGAAATAATCAGACAGTTTTGGTTTGGTCTTAATATAACGACACTAAATCCTCATTTTAACATTTATTTTTTTCCTTCTGTTTGTACGGCCTCAAAATAGGCTTTGGTTTCGATGATCACATCTTTATTGAAGCCTCATCTCTTTTCCTGGAGCATTCTTTTTAGGTCTGCCAACAGGTAGTAGTTGCTGTGAGCCAGATTCGGAGAAAATAATTCAAAGTGCAATTTTGTCAATGTTACGATTGACTCGTGACATGATCTTAATTAACAGTTTCGTAAATGCGTCTGCATTAGTCTTTGAACAAAGCATTTTCAAGGATAAATGTTGAATACACTGGCTTCTGATATTTTAATGGTGTCGGCTATTTCATGCAATTTTAATTTACAATCAGCTAAAGCTATTTTGTCAATCTACGAACTTATTGAGTGATGTGTTGTTACATGACTTTTTCACAAACTAATCAAGACGGGCATCAGATATGTGTAAATATTGAACAGGCGAGCAACTAGAAAGTTATGTAGTTCAGCAGTCGATGATTTGATCAACCACACAAAGAAGTACATAAAACACTTCAATTGATATTCTCTTTTATTGTGTAAACTCAGTAAATTTTTGGTGAGTTTTATATGTACTCAAGTAAAATGGTGAAAAGGAAGGAACTGTTTATAAAATAAAATAAATTACTAGTTTGTTTGCTGTTTATTTCATACAAAATATCTATTTAGCGGGTGAAGGCGACTTCTTTTTGGCTTGTCTTTGAGCCAGGTTTTCTTCTGTCTTTTTTTGTTGCCTCAGAGGCTTGAGATTGTGTTTCTTTGAAAATCTCTGGTTCTTCAAGAATTTGGCATCCATCTACAACAACAAATACCAATAATTAAATAATCCACTTTTTGCAGTACAATTTAAGATATGATAGCTGAACATGAAAAAAGACACTTGTTGTTTTTAGATTTGATACATAAAAGAAGTAGACGAGGTTTAGTTTTTAAATTGACAAATATATTATAGAAAATGTACTAACCCCTAAAGTAGATTCGAATCTTGTCTTCTTTGGCCGTTTGATGCCATTGCGATGGGCTTTCCTGTCTGTAAAATAAAATCGCATTAATTATGATGAATTTGGTTAAACATTAACATTTTATTGAGTAAGATGTTTATAGGTGCTCAATATAATATTAATAAATGTAGTTATGTAGATCAAAATATTCTGACGTTAATATCAAAATGGGTCTCGAGAAGTCAGCCAGGGCCTTTGAAACCATACATTGCATTATTGAAGCAGAAATTGTTGCACTATTCATTTCGAGCGTGTTTTAAACGGTATAAAAACCATCTTAGTCTAGCACAATGCAATATTACGTTTTTTGTAATGTATGAAATGTTGACATCATTATTGCATCGGAATATCATATATAATTCAAAATATACAGTCAATGTAGATATTTTATACACATCGGCGAAAATATTGTACGGCATGTGAAATTCTGACATTTCAAAACATAACCTATAAACACAAATGTAAGGCATTCTAATCGATAAATATATGAATGATTGCATTCAAAACGTACTTTGATTATGATTTGTATGATTCTTGGACTTGGCCATGGTAGTTGCACTTCACTGGACACCTGTAAATAATAAAAAAATGTTATTGAAAATTGTTCTTCAAAAATTGATTCTAATGATACTGGACGTCGAATTGTTTATGTAAAAAAGAAGAATGAATGTAACTGAGCAGTTATTGCAGTTTATTTCGTATTATTTGAACAGGATTGCTCTAAAAACCAAGGATTACAAACCTCTCAGGAATCACAGTTGACAGCAACGACGGAACGCCGGAAAGGGAGAGAGGGGGGCATAGACAACATATGGCGGTTCATACCAAAGACAAATTTTCTACGCATTCGCTTAATTCTGATTGTTTTGCTCCATTTATAAGCAATAATGTTGAGGTTTATAAAAAAAATAATCAAGCCATATTAATCTATAATAAGCATTTTTTAATTGAAAAAATATGTTTAGTTATGGTGCGTTCTGAGCGGCGGTGTAATTCAATGTTTTCTTTCAATATATTTTAAATATAATTCCAATTAAAAACTTTTTTCGATTATTCATTGATTTTTTTAGGAAATAAATAAAGTTAATAATTGGCTTAATTCGATAATAAAGTAAGATTCTTTTATTGCTTTTTTTTTATCGATAATAAGGTGCATACTTTGACGAATAAAACTATGCTTTGTATTTATATAAAATATTAAAAAACTTTGTATTTTCCCCCCTTATAAATTTCATACTCGATTGCTTGATATTTCATTCAATCAAATTAATATGTATAAATATATTAATAATTGATGCCATATGTAAAGATTTACTAATTAATAAAAAAAACTTAATTTTATTTAAAAATTCATATATTGCATAAATACAAATACATTAAAAATATGCACGTGATTAACAAATAAAAGTTGATTTTACATTAAATATGTTATAATTAAATGCGTTTAAAAATGGATTTTTAAATACGCAGTGCTGAGTGCTGAAGTATTACGTATTTTGAAAAAAATTGAAATTTAAAATCAGTTGTATGATGATTTTCAATTTAAAATAATAACTATGCTAAGATTATTCATCATCATCAGTATTCAAGGTATTAAGAATGCTCATCAAAGTCAAATGATGCTCAGGCACATCCTTGAGGAGACTCTGTACAAGATTCACCAACTGAGAATTTAGTTTCTTCTGTTTTCCATGTTCTATGCTAACGCCAGGCTCGGATTTTACACTGTATATTCGCGTCTGTCCGCTGAGAATGGACGTGCAATGCTGTCCATAGCGTTGATATCTGATAATTCTTTCCAAATTCTGTCCAAAAAAAATTATTGTAAGCCGTTAAAAAATAAACTAATATTAATATTAATATGATGCTTTTTAATGATAATTTTAACCTTTTGCTTTTGCAATTGAGCATCCATCACTTGCTTTTTCAATTCTTTGATTTCATTTTCCATTTCCATTAAATGAGATCGCTTTTCATTTGCTTCTTTTTGCAGGATGTCTTTCTCTTTTATTGTTTTTTCTATCAAATTTTTGTTGATATCAATTTCCTGTATGAAAAAATATTTTAAAAACGGGTCTTATATAATATTAATTAAATATCCTTAATGGACAAATTATTAATCACAAAAGGGTTATAAAAACAATAAAAATTTGATAACATTAACTCTTATGCAATGGGCTCAGGCGTTACCAAAGCTAGCTACTGTGATTTTAAAACTAGCGGCTATTTTACAAAATAATTTGTGGAGAAAAGACTCACCTAAGAGTCTCCCATCGAAAAGAGTTAATATGATATAAAAACAGGTTTAATATTAATTAACATTACTTGATTTAATCTGCGAATATCGGAACGTTTTTCTTTTATTTTTGAAAGGAATGTATGCCTGGGTGCGAGGGACTGTGGACAAGCACGAGCTCTGTCTGTTGCTGCTGCCCGTCGCCAAACTGCTTGCTCTAAGTCTGATGCAAGTCTAGCGGCCATACTAGATACTTGACCTTGTCTCACCTGGAATGCAAAGACAAAAAGATGTTAAAAACCTTTAAGATTCTTCATCAATACGTAATTAGAGATATTAAACTATACCTCCATTCTATGAATTTCCGTTTTCATTCTTCCAATTTCACCCGAAGCAGCCTTTTCTTCATCGACTTTCTGCTTGGTTTCAACGGCCATAATTCCCTTCACAACGCATAAACAAAAACGATTTTAATCCTTTGATTATAGTTAGTTAATTTTAAATTGACATAAACATAGATGCTATATTCGTATGTCCACCGTTTAACATCCACACAAATCCACTTTTCCCTCAGGAGCATGTAGCATGAGTCAAACTTGTATATCAATAAATGAACACTAGCTGAACAACAGAAAGCAGATGCCATGCAAGTTGAACACTAAGAAATATTCCGATTCATTTATTGAGCCTGGTTCATTATCATCTGACAGAAAAGTGGATTTACATTAGAGCGTAGCGTATGTTCTCCAGTTTGAAAGGGTTAAAGATTCGTATTTTAACGAGATTTGACTCGTAGTGTCTTACCATCTTTTGCCAGGACAACACTTCTCTCTTCAGTTTGCGCAAATCAATCGCCAATTGAACCTTTTCTTCTTCCAGATCGGTAATTTCTTCCTGTATAGTCATTGTTTTCATTTCGGCATCCTATTAAACGTAATAACGTATTATAAAAGTAATTTGGATTATTTGATAGTACTTAATACGAGGTAAGACCTTCAGTTTTGCCATAGATTCCAGTGTTAGATTGCTGTAATTGATTTGCAACTCCTGGTTGTGCTCCTTGTCTTCCAACATTTGTTTTGAAAGTTGATCTATGCGAGTTTGCAACGCTTCCAGCGAACGGTGCATGACAATTTCTTCTTGCTTTTGCGTGTTTATGTTATTCTCCAGTTTCATAATTTTATATTCCATTATTTGTATTTCTAAATGAAAAAATATAGTTATCTTCGATAGATGAAAGTGAATACGCACGGTAAATAAATGTTCCTACGTTCGTTTGTAAGATTGATTTCGGACAAAATTTTTTGATATTGCCCCGTGAGCTGAATAACATGTCCCTGCATCCTCAACCAGTCCTGTTGGAGTTGTTTTGATTTTTTTGTATGCTCATCTATTTCTTTTTCTAGTTCTTCAATTTTTCTTTCAACGGGCGACATTTCTTTACCCTGAAAAGTGGTACAATTTATAAATTATGAAAAGCATAAAATGTGTGCACTTACAAATGAACAATTATCACCCCTGTTTTCTCCAGTTGGATTGCAATTTTTTTATTTGTTAACTCTAAGCCAGATTGTTTTCTTTCGATGTTAAAAATATGCTCTTTTAATTTATTTTCCATCATCGCCAATTCTGATTCTTTTTCCTTAAGTAATTTCCTTTCTTCTTCAATCATTAAAGTCTTTTGCATATATTTTTCCTTTTGCTTTTCAATTTTCCAAAGAATTTTGGCACATTGATTTTCACTGCTTAGCATACTTATCTCCTAAAATATGTACAGTTAATATATTTTATAATGTAAAATATAAATATCAAAACATGAATGCGTTGATGTAGACCTCTTTACGTGAATTTTCTTTCAATTGTTTAATCCTTGAGGCGATTCCTTTTGCGGCTTTATCACAACTTAATTGCTCTTGTAACTTGTCTAACGTTTCATTTTCTAGTCTCATTTTTTCTTCGGTCAATTTTTCAAATTGATGCGTTATACTTTTCAAGTTGTTGGTTTTTTGGATATTTTCCTTTAAAAAAATTTGAAGATTAATTGTAATATATCAGTTAAATATATTGTACATGTGTCGTATAGGATAAAATGTAAAAGGTTGCAACCATTTTTGCAAGATGTAAATCTTTTTCAGTTATTTCCAAACTTGCTGTGATATCCATTATAGCAGTTTCTATGTTTATTTTCCTTGCTTCTTCCAATTCAACTGTGAAACACAAATAAATATATTTAAAGCATAGTACAAGAGTAATCCAAAAAGTAAAAACAACAATGAATTGTTGAGCTTCTCGTCGAGCAGACGTGTGAAATAACACTTTCTTTTTAGTCAGATGCAATTGTTTTTAATTGATTTCATCATTCAGACGATGTGGAACAGTCATCGCTCTCTTTAGAACCGATTTTCCCCTTTCAGTCCAATGTTTTGACTGTTCCTTTGTCTCAGATGTGAAGTGATAGACCCATGTTTCATCCATGGTTATGAATCGACGCAAAAAGTCAGCTTTATTATTGTGAAACATTCTCACGACGCTGTATATCAGAACCGTAACAAAGGGGTGGCAAAGCAGGCAGGAATAATCGCAGACCCAGTTGAGAGTTGCATATAGTTTTTATTTTACTTGACCATTCTACTTTACATGAATCAACATTGATACCGACCCAGCCAGCATAAACCCGCACTAAAATAAAGACAATATCGTGAGGCGTTCGTTCGTCATATCAGTAGTCCTAAAAGCGGACCGGTTGAACATTCAGACTTTCTGCCAATTCCATCTTCTTTTAAAACTCGATTGAAACACCATCACAACGCTGTTTTTGTTCTATTGTGAGCAAATGCGGCACTCATCTTGCGCATAGCTTTCTCATGTCCAAATTTTTAGTTAATATGCAACGTACAGCACTTTTTGAAATGTTTATCACATTTGCTAGCTTGTGCACTTTTAGTCGACAGTCATCCAGTACTATTTTGTGGATTTTCTTCATTTCTGGTGCCGTCACTTCGTTTGGTCGACCACTTCGATACCTTTTTTTGTCTTTGCAGTTTGTACGGCCTTGTTTAAACTCTGCCACTTAATATTTTATTGTTATAAACGAAGGAGCAGACTTCCCCAGCGTAGAATCTAGCTCAGCTTAGATATTGATTGATCAGGTCTGTTGCTTCTTGGATTACCCTCGTATTTTTATCGATACAATTATATGTCTATAATTTTTACCACAAAAAAGATTAAAGATATATTACCGCATTTATTGCATTCCGCTAAATCGTAAGCAACTTTGTCTTTCATAGTGGTGATTGTTTCATGCTGGTGCATCTCAATGTCGATTTCCTTCTTGATGGATTCAATCTTAGCAATCAGCGTTTTGATATCCATTTGTACGTTTCTGAATAACAAATAAAAGCATACATTAAATTTGATCAGGATGAAATAAAAGATAAACCTCACTGTACTTACTCAAATTCATTGTTGACTTCAGCGTGCATTTTATCCTTCTGTTGAATATTGACTATAACCGAGTTCCACAGCTGAATTAAGTGACGTTGTTCTATTTCAAGCGCTTGAAGATCTGTCGTATTGTTGGCAACGCGGATTTTTATATTTTCCAATTCTTGCGTTTTAATTTGCATTTGTCCCTCGAGTAATTCGATTTGGGATTCCAAATTCCAAACTTCTGTTGTCAATTTATATACCATCATATCCTAAAACATTGTAATTAAATACGTATTGGTCATATTTGGTCAATTTGGCTAACGGCACTCGTAATGATATTTTTAATGTCTGATACTAACTGTGTTTTTCTTGTCGAGTGCAAGCTGTTGCTTTTCAACGGATATTTTTTCTGCCACGCGTTGATTGACGGCTAATTCTGAATCCGTGTCCTTTTGCCAGGATTCATACTGCTTGCATAGCAATGAGAGCGCTTCCAGCTCGCCGAAGAGTCCCATTTCTTAAAATTTCATAAACAATTACTTTTATATATAATGTATTTCGACGTTAAATGAGCGTCTCTATGACCTTTTTTCTTCTCTTGATTTAATTTATTGAGATGCTCTTTGTAAATTTCTCTATTTTTTTTGACGCACTCCTCTTTTTCCAATCGCAATTTGGCTGTTTTATCCAAGGTCAGCTCATACTCCAATATCGATTCCTTGAAGAATAAAGACAACGTTATTCAACTTAAATAATTAATAAATATTCATATTATTGCAACGATATTTACCCGTTGTTGGCTGACTGCTTGTTCAAGATTATACATTTCTTCGCTCATTTGCAGTGAATAATCTTGCTTTTTCTTTTTTAGATTTATTTTCTGCAATAATCAGTCGGCATGAAAACAATTTGATAGAATTTAGATAAAGACGAACGCGTTATTTAATTGAGGATTTGTTACCAATTGCAGTATCTCAGAATTTAGACGATCATTTTCTTTTTCCAAGTATTGTTTGTAGGTGGCTTGAAATTTCTGCATAAGTGGATGATCGGGTTCGAGCACAATCGGAGGATCTTGAGATTTTCCATGGGCTCCCCATCTTGAATATTGGACGCGCATAAATGGAAATTATTATAATAGTAATTTATAAAATGCTTAAATGATTAAAAATATTCCAATTTAAAAATCACCTCTTTTTTTCTTTATTTTCTTCGATGGGATTTTCCATTTCATCGTCTTCGCTGTTTCTTTCATCGGAGTAATCCATTTTAAACTTTATCAACGCGGTTCTTTATCGGCTATTAACATATGTGATCAAGCTTTTGCTTTATTAATCAAATAGTCTGGTACGCAAGAAACTGGTAAATTATTGATTAATTATAATGAATAAATATGTAACATGGCAACCATAATCATGTTCATAGACAAATCTTTTGTAATTGATTTGTTTCCATGGTGAATTTGGCTTGAAAACATGTAAACACAAGCTTAAATATGGTGAGTTGAAACTGTTGTCTTATTATTTTGGTAAATAAGAGACGTATCGTTATAATGGATGAGAATAATTCAGATATTGACGAACGGAAGTGATTAGGAGAGTTTTTTTAATGTATTTATATTGACGTTAATAAATTAATTATGGTTTTTGCATTGCTATTGGCTTTATAGAATTTAAAAAGCCGTTATTATGCCATACTTGATGGTTTTAATAATCAATTATTGGTTTAATCTTTGTATTAATAAAAAATTAATCACATTCAATAAAATTTAAAAGCGTATTGAAAAATAATCATATAAAATAGCCGTAAAAATCATTATGTTATGTTAAGATTCTCTCTCGATCGAAACCGGCAAACAGCACCCAGATATCGGAATACGGCAAATCGAACCAAAACAAAAAGAACGTCCCCGATTTGGAAGACTTCATAGAAAAGCGTGACTACACGGGAGCGTTGACTCTATTAGAGGTAATCGACGATCATTTAAAAATATAATTTCGCGTACAATTTCAATAATGCATATTCGTATTTAAATTTAGTTCCTACAGAATGTTACAAATGAGCCGAATGTATGGCTCGATATTTGGAGTGGATACTGCGCTTTTCATCTGGGCGATTATAAACGCGCGCTGGAAATCTACGAGAGTCTTCGCGACTCCAAAATTGACGCAAAAATGTCTGTCGACGATATAAATATGAACAGAGCTGTGTGTTATTTTTATTTGGGTAATATTATTTCATATCGATGCTGATTAAATGTATACGTCGTTACAATTATTATATTTTGTAGGAATGTACAATGAATCGCAAGAAGTTGCAGTCAAAACGAACGATACAACGTTAAAGGTCACAACGATTCACATTCGTTAGATTATTTTTATCGATTATTAACAATAGTCTAATTTTATTAATTGCAGAATCGACTTCTTTTTCATTTGGCTCATAAGTTAGGAGACGAAGCCACGTTAATGGATCGACATCAAAAATTGAGAGACGTCGCCGAAGACCAACTAAGTCTAGCGTCTATTCATTATTTGCGAGCACACTATCAAGAAGCTATCGACATATATAAAAAGCTTCTATTAGATAATAGGTATTATCCTAGCATAGGTTTTAATTTTATTATACTTTTGATTATAAATAAAAATGTTAATTTGTAGGAATCAACTTGCATTAAATGTTTACGTTGCGCTCTGCTACTATAAATTAGATTACTACGATGTCTCTCAGGAGGTATTGAGCGTTTATTTGAATCAACATCCTAATTCAACCATTGCAATCAATTTAAAAGCGTGCAATATATTCAGGTAGTTTGACGTTCAATTTAATTGTACAATTTGAAATAATTTCATAATAATCGAATCAAAATATAGGCTTTACAACGGAAAAGCTGCTGAGAACGAATTAAAAAACATATCAACGGATCAACACACTTTTGGACATGATTTAGTTAAGCATAACTTGGTGATATTTAGGAACGGAGAGAGCGCTCTAAAGGTATTTGTTTAAATTCGTTAAAAATCCCTATTCATATTTGTTTTCATTTAAATCTATTAATTTTATTTAACGGCAGGTCTTACCGAATCTTGTAGGAGTAGTAGGAGAAGCCCGATTAAATCTAGTGGCTAGACGATTACGAGGAGGTGAACCTAAAGAGGCGTTAGAGCTTCTCGGTGATTTGGAGCCGGCTGTTCCTTTAGAGTATATTTTAAAAGGCGTAGTACACGCAGCCCTGGGACAAGAAATTGATTCTGTACATAATTGCAATAATAAAAATATTTTCATTCGAATATACTTACTCATTTATCATCGTCATTTAAGGAAGAGCATATTAAAATAGCTCAACAGTGTCTTCATTTAGTCGGAAGCTCTGCTAGTGAATGCGACACGATTCCCGGACGACAATGCATGGCTTCGTCGTATTTTTTATACGGTCAATTTGAAGAAGTTCTCGTCTATCTGAATTCAATCAAAAGCTTTTTCGTCAACGATGACACATTCAACTATAATTATGGCCAGGTAAATTGAATTTGCTCAATCATCAACGTTTTAACGCTTTGTTGATTCGCAAATAAATTTTTATAGGCGAAATGCGCGACGGGTTATTACCGAGAGGCGGAGGAAGCGTTGCTGATGGTACAAGACGACTCGGTCAAAAATTCATTTACATACGCCGCCTGTCTATCCCGATGTCATATAATGAATAAACACGCTCAATTAGCATGGGACGTTTGCCAGAAGGTTTCAAAAGAATTGGCTGATATTAATATTTTTTTTTAACGCATGCTAATATTTATATACTGTAGTTCACAGGAACTCCTGATTATTTTGGATTGTTGCAAATCGTGGGGAACGATTCTTACAGAATGGGTGAATTTTTAGTCGCAGTGAGGGCGTTCCACATGCTCGATAGGTAATTTTGTTATTGAATTTTAGCAAAAATATATAGAAAATATCAACTCACCATTGGAATGTGTGCACTACAAAAAATAACTCACAACGGATTAAAAGGACTCCTTGGTTAGCTTTTTTTGATTTTATACCTTTCGTTTTTATATGTTAATGAATTGTAGATTAGAGCCGAATCCTGAATTTTGGGAAGGTATGCGAGGAGCGTGTGCTGGAGTAACGCAAGCTGTTGCAGCAGGTCGTGAAACTCCTACGGCTCTCCGAGAAGTTCTTCATTTGCTTCGTGCATCACCACATGCACAGGCTGATTCAATTATTAGAGTAATCGCCAATTGGGCAGACGATATGCATTTCAATGTTATCGATTGAGTTTTCTGTATTAAAATTTGATAAATGATAAATTATTAGGGCAACCAAAAAGTAATCAATGATGAAAAACATTTATTTATTAAATAAATCTGAAATAATATTCAACAACATAATTTTCTATCACCTTTTGCCAGCATAAAGACAATTTTTCTGTCTGACCGAGTTTCAGCAATTCATAATAAATAACTCCAGAATAATACCACAACACACAAAGAAGGATCTTCTTTATTGTTAGTGTTGATCGAGGAGTTGAAACAAGTACTTGCCCGTAAGGAAGCCATTCACATGGCATAAACGGTCAGCTGCACCTTCCTTTCCTTATTTTCTTTTGTTTGTTCTTCTCTCTCTTCTCTACTTTGGTTTCGCAACTTGCAATGCGGTCATCAGATTGAGTAGAAGTCAATCCTCTCAGGGGACGTTAAATTAGTTTTCACGCTAATTCTAGTGTTGTCTATGATAGATTTTTTTTTATAGTTAAAATAAAATTTACAATCATAGCTTCAACGTCATAACGAAACTTGTGTTTATTGAACCGCGTCTCAACACAAAATAACTGTTAAAGAGCTCATCGAAGAAATTTTGATTACTTTTCGGTTCCCTTAATGCACTTATATTAACCTTTCCCTTACGATATTCTATAACCCTGTATTTATTATATTTCATATCGATATTCGATAATATATATCAATATAGATAGTATATTGAGATTCAATGTAGTAATGTTGTAAGAATTCCCATTATTACAATATTACTAGAACTCGACTCGGTGTAGTAAATACACCATAGTAAAGGAAAGGTTAGGAAAACATATGTTAGAATGTTATATCATATTTATTTCGTAATAAATCAATACAACTACAATATTATGCATTTATAATTTAGACCGGTTTAACATCGTATTTTCAAAAATGGCACTATTCCAACAAGTTGAGCGAGTTGTTAGTATATTACGAGAATAACTTTCTCGTTATGGCTTTATGAATTAATATTGGATATATATTCTATTAAACTATCGTTTATTAATTTGGACGGTGACCGGTTAAATGCTATAAATCTAAATATTCTTTCCATAATCTAACCATCTTCGTAAATTCAGTCCAAAATGTTTTATTTCGATTCGAATATACTACGTTAAGCACAATTAATTATTACTATGTTTTTTGGTGAAAATATTTAATAAAAATAACATATCTTGCTTTTTAAATAATATTTATAGACATTTTTCATTTTTATCTATTTAGCTTAAATTTTCAAATATTCAAGACTAGAATTTTGGATTTATCGAGTATATAGATATTATTTCTCATTCATTATTCACTACATTACGAATTTAAAAAGTTAATTTAATTCCTTTCAGAAGAAAACTCCAGCATTTTTGATTCTGGATATAATTTTGGCAAGCTAAATAACTAAAAGTGAAAAAAATACTATATAAAGTATTTTTTAAAAACAAACATAATTAATCATAAAATATATATTATATGACTTTATGTTAATCAAGCATTACAGTCTCAAAATTTCGTTATCACTTTATCTCACAATTTCCCATATAATAAATCTGGATAAAAATATATATATCTTCAAGAATATTTTACTTATTTACGTAAATAAATATAAAAGATGACTGGTATATATGTAAAACACATGTTTATAAAGCATCATTCGGTGTGTTCAAGGAACCAGAGAGCACCATTGATTAAATGATCAATTTCCACACTACCGTTACTCAGCGCGTGATTATCTTTGTATATTAACATCCTGCAAAAGTAAAATGTCTTATTAAACGATTGTTATTCGATAGAGATCCATTTTAAAATCAAATTACAAGATTAAAATACCTGGCTTTGCATCCGTTCGCTTTAATTTTATTATAGAACTCAATGCCTTGGAAAAACGGGACACGTTTGTCCTTTGAACCGAGACATAGGAGCGTCGGTGCCGTTACGTTATGGGAATGCGCTATTGGAGAAGCCTTTCTCATTTCCAATAAAAGCGTATCACTAACCGGTCCGACTTCGTTGAAATCGGTGCCTGCCTCAATTGAGCACCTAAAATTATTTAAAATAAAGAATCGAGGAACTTATTTTGGGACTAATGCAAATATATGTATATAATATAGGAATTGACTGGTTATTCTCACCAATCCGGAATATCTGATGAGTTGATCATTGACGATATATCAGTGACTGGATTTCCAGCCACTACTGCTTTAAGCGATCTGGATATTGACCACTAAGGTGAGTTACCAAAAATCCTCCATGGGATCGTCCTAGAAGTACGCATCTGTCGCCGTCTACGGGGAACCGTTTTATTGCTTCGTCGGTTGCTAAAATGCAGTCTTTTACATCTGCATCGCCAACTTTTCCGAGTAGATATTGCAAAGATTTTTCTCCAGCACCGGTGGATCCACGATAATTTATTTGGATCATTGAAAAGCCTACGAAAGAATGTCATATATATATATATATTTGATTTAATAAAAATGTGTGTAAATCACTTATTGTATCTTACCTAACATACAAAACAATGCTGCTTCTAAGCTGTAACTATTGATAAAACTTGCATGTGGACCACCGTGAGGCCATACTATCAGAGGTGATGGATTTGTATTATCACCACTGAAGAATATAGCAGAAAACTTTTCTGCAAAGAAAATTAGAGTTATAAAAAATGATTTGAAAAAATAAAATACTGTAAGATCGATGCATACTAATAGAATCGTTATTGTCGTGTTCCAAAGACATGTATTCTATCTTTGCAGAGCTAATAAGTTTTGGAATTTCAACGGGATTATTGTCAAGCAATTGCCAATTTATATTGCTTTCTTCTCCAGCATTTGGTAGTCGCGCAATGATTAACTAAAAATTATAAGAATACATTTTACAATCGAATCTCTTTGCTATTTAAAAAATACATAAGTTAATTTTATACTTGTCCCGGTTGTTTAAGAGAGCTCCTCGATGCCAAAATAATATCTTGATGTACATCAAGGATAACTGTACTTCCCGGTTGCGATTTGTCCGATATATCAGTTATTTTTCCGTTCTCTTAAAATAAATGCGACATTGTTTAGGAATTAATAACAATAAGTTCATATAGTAATAAGTGCATAAGGTGAGACCCCTTTTTACGCTGCTTCGGTATTCGGATTCCCCGAAGGATTATAACGGAAATTATGGATCAGTTTGCACAAAATGATTTAAACTTGATAGACATTCAAAAAAGATAAATGTGGCTACATTTAGAGCTGGAACTCATTGCATTGTATTATCTGCATTAAATGGGGTCTTATAGTATATTATGGCAGCAATTCTTAAACTTATGTGGTACGCGGATTCCCTCTTAAACAATTTTTTTTGGGGTTCCCATCTCAACATCTTTAATTTCCGCCGCTGACCTCTGTTTGAAAAACTGCTGTACTATAGTTTAAAAAAATACCTATATCAACGACAAATGATCTCATTTCCGTTCTCTGACTTGAAGATAGAATCAATCGTTTTCCATCAGACGAAAAAGCTCTTTGGGAAAGATCGAGTTTGTATAATCCAGTGAATAAGTCGCCTCCCTCGATTATGATTTCATCGTCTACTTTATCGATCACAACTTCTACAATTGGCTGAAACGAGCGAGCAATTGTTTACCAACATATTTTAATATTACGGAGCATTCTCAAAATATGCAGATATTTACATTATCGCTCAACGGCCAAGCCGTTTTGACAAGTTGATGGCCGGCATTATGTGGCTTTATTTCATTCCTTTGCAACCAAATTAAATACTTTCCATCCGTGCTGAATCTAGGCGAACGAACGGCGTAACCCTTCTCAGATATAATTTCTGAAACCATACAAGTTAACGTCATACATTCGTAAAGCGCACATAAATAAGCACATACGGGATTAAAAAGGAAGTATTAACTGTATTCTCCTTCTAAATTCATACTGAATATGACACTAGGCCTGTTAGAACAGAAAATAAGACCCAATCTTCTAGGTTCGGTTTCCCAAGCAATACCTATTATGGATGAACCGTCAGGTGACCAAGAAACCTTAAATTAAAGTATCGTACTAAAGAAACAGGTTTTGAAACACATGTTTAGCTTGAGGAATTGATTTAATACCTGTCCCGGGCACCAGCTTTCAGGAATCCAGTCGACTACTGTAAAATTTTCAGTATCCAATTCGCAGATGATTATTGACGAGAGATGTTTACCGACGAGTTGTTCACCCCATTCCGGCTTAAAATCGTATTCCTTTCCCTAAAAGTAAATAAATGGAATTATATAATATATATTATGATAATATAAAAGTAGCTTGATTTCCACAATAAATACTTTAGTCGGTGGAGTATTTGCTTCATTTTCCGGCTTTGCTTTTACAGGTTTTCGTTTGTAGAATGGTTCAGACTTTGGAAGTTTTCTTTCGGCTATGTATATTAATTTATTTTCTGATTCGTCCCAGCTGAAGCTACTGAATTCGGCTTAAACAATACAAAAATGTACGTGAATCAATTGAACGATATTAAAATTAAAGCGTTTAAAACAACGTAAGCATACAATCGTTGTACACGTCTCCGTGTATATCGAGCGCGTTTAAATCGATGCATTGTGTCATCTGTCTGTTGCGCCATATTTCTAAATATTGTTTCTTTTTCTCTTTCATGTCTGCGTATTCTCGGATGACGGCTTTCAAATTCTCCGAAGGAGATACGGCGGAGATGAGCCTGAAAGAGTAATTTATAGTCCATGTTAGAAGAAATTAGATTTGTTTATTGCGTCGATAATTGTTTACTCACTCGCTGCTGATATCTACGCCAAATGGAGATTCGGAAATGATTTCGAAATTTTTGTTGATTTCTTGGGTGTATATAATTTTCGTTGTTTTGTTTCGTTCCAAGTTTCTTTCCGTCCAGTGCGATGCAATAGACGATCCATTTTTCATGATCCGTGCACTGCTGAGCGCCGGTATTTGCGTGAGCGTGCGATATATTGATAGCACTTTATCCATCTAATAGGAGATATTTAGGAGTATTAGCAATAGGGGTGATAGTGATATTAAACTTACATTTAAAAGATAAATACCTGTGCTGACATGTTTGTTATACGTTTGGAACACAAATAGACTCGTGTGTATGAAAAAAATGATAATTTAAGGTGGCAAGATGTGTCTTATCTTGAGAGATATACTGAAAACAAAAATTGTTTTATCAGAATCAGTGGTTTAAGCTGTATAAACAACGGTTTTATTATCGCAATTAGAATATTTTAACAGATTCGTTGCCCAGTGTGAATCAGTAGTGTTTCTCGCGGTATTCAAATTCAATAGTCGGAAATTCCTTATTCCTAACTCCCCGGGACTCAAGATTCTATCTTCAATTATGTACAGATTTTTTTAAAGTAAATATTTATATGTGTTACATGTGTAAGTTAAAAGAACCATCATGTTCTATCTTTCTGAATTTTCAGAGTCACTTTCTTCAGTGTTTTGTTCATATTCATTGGAATGATCTAAATCTTCTTCTGTTTCCGTTTGATAAGTTTTCTGGTACAATGTTTCAATTACAACTAGACATATAGCATGATTTATGCAAATTTCATTGACGATGGGACACTCGCCGGACCGTCAGTCATTGTTGCTACTATTTCACGTTCAAAAACAATTCTAAATTCACTCAACTGACTTTCAATCATTTTACGAATTTCAAAAGAATCACATTTTCCCGAAACATAAACAAGTCCTAGATTAAATATATCGTATTCAGAATGTATTATGATTTTAAAATATCTTCTATTTTTTATGCTCGTCCGCTCATCCATTGTTGAGCATGATAAAGATATCGATGATGAAATTCGGAGGATCAGAGTCCTAACGGACGATCAGAAGGACAAGCTATACGTAGCCAGAAAAAAGGAGATTCGAGCTCTGCTCAGATAGATGACAAGTCAGAAGGACTCAAAAAGGGCAGAGGAGGCCCCGGTCTCCCTCTGCGCATCGTCACTGAAGCTACCGGAACACCCGAAAGGGTGGAAGGCGATTCCGGGCAAGAAGAAAAAGAACACGGAGACCTTGGTGCCGAAATAGTCAGTGCAGTCTCCACCCAAACCAACTGCACCACTTCGGCAAAACCTTTGAAGAGAGCAGAAAGGATAGTCATCCAACCTGCAGACAGGACAGATAAATTGTCGTACGAAGGGCCCGAATTCATAGCTGAGGTCCTGAACAGGGCCCTGGGTGGATACACGCTGTTGCTTTCGCTGTCTTGGCTAAGAGCCTGAGTGTCTTGCACTAGCATCATGTCTGGCAACTAGTGATGCAATGACAATGGAGGTCACGGGAGGGGTTTAGAGGGTACGAATCCCACACTACCCGAGAAGGGTGTCTTGAGCTTGTGAGCCCATTCATGGAATACCATGGGTGCGAAGATTCCCCTCTCACAGAAAAAAAAAGCCTAAAGCGAGCATTCACTTCTTTTAAGCCTTTTATATTGAAAATTACTTCACTTATTTTTTCTTTGTAAAATTTTGAGAACAATCTCATTATGTCGGATTGATTTTTTGGTAATGAAAACCTTTTAGAAACTTTTATATTAAAATCTGTTATCCACCCGTCAGATAAAAGACATAAGAACAGCACGAATTAGCTCGAAGTTAGGAGACAAATTGATATTGTATTTACAAAACATTGATCTTTCATTTATTTCTTCTGAATTTTTCTACGAATCAATCGGTCTCAGTGGTTGTTATTACCTAGAAACACTTGGAGCAAGCATCCGTTCCATTATTCTTGGAATTCTTTTGATGGACACTGGACGACATGAACTGGCCACTGCGTGCGGTTTAGTGCCTTTAGATTTTTCCTTTTGGGGTTAGCTTAAATCGCAGATTTATGCGTATAAACCAAAAACAATTGATGTCTTCAAAATCAACATAATGAACGCCACACAACAAATGTAGTCAGATTTATGCAATAGTCATCAAAAATTGGACGTGTCCCGAATACACATCATCAAGCAAAGCCGCGGCAGACATTTGAACGACGTTATATTCCATATTTAATGCCATAAAATATTTCAAATAAAATAAAAATTGAGTGGATATCTCGCACATAACTTGTATTATTTACATTTGAAAATTCGAGCATCCTTATTGAAAAACCCTATAGATAAATATATAATAATGGGATGCTTGATTTGATCTTCGGCAAAAGAATTTAAGGCATATTAAATGGAATTTGTTACTAAAAGAAGATAAATTTGTAAAAGTCTTAGATATATTGTCCTAATGCGTGTCAATTCTATTTAACTGTACGAATAAAAGTTCCACTGATTTATTGAGCCCCACAGACGAATACCGTGCCGCAAAACCACATTTGTTATGTAATATTTGATTCAAGAATTTACTATGAAAATGTCCAAATAAATATAAAAACATATTAGAATCATATAGAAATTGGTAACAATTATATATTTTTTTATATAAATGATTAAGTCCGAATTATTTTTGTATGTTTGTATGAAGAATTACTATAACAATGGTGCTGTCATATTAACTTTAATTCATGCTAGGAATTGGGAGTCATTAAATTCAACGGACATGTGTGGGATGTGACAAAATTGAGCCGACAACAAAGAACATCAAATGAAAATATAAAAATGGTACCGTTCAATTTCGATTCGAACAAATAAATGCAGCTAAAATATGATCCGTAATGAACGTAATTAGTCTGCAAGTAATATACTCCATTTTAAATTTAATACTCATCAACCGCAAATTGATCATATGTGTTAAAATCGATTTTGTGATTGAATTTGCGGTCGCAAACGAATTATTCAATAAATAAAATGACATTTTTACCACTTTTCTCTCAAATTGTGTTTACTTGCATTAGCGGTATAGATCGGTAAACACGCACCGGGTTCTTTGTCAGCTGTTACTTTTTTTTAAGGCAATAACAGCGCTTAATTGCGCCATGATCTTTGCGCATTTAAAAATTGCGACATAAAATATCTGGAGATATTTAAAATAAAAATATAAATAAATAAAACATATATTTGAATATCTAATCAGATTAATATTTTTTTCAATCTTGAAATTTCATTCAAATAAAAAATTGTCATGAATTTAAATGCTTGCCATATATTTTTTTTATTATTCATTTTTTTTAAAATTATATAATAATTAGATGCTTTTGATGTTATTATTAATATTTTTGTTTTAATATGAATAAAATATTTTAAAATTACATTGTGCAAAGTAACCTCAATTGATGTACACGGACGTTATGATTTGCAATAAAAACGGTATTAATATTTTTAACACTTTAAGCGTATTTACTAAATGTAAATAATTGATACATTTTATTTCAAACATACAAAATTCATTTATCCTTGACGTAAAATGCATAAACATGTTTTTTTAAATAATAGTATTTAATTTGAGCTTATTGTTAATTTTTTTTTGATTCCAAGTATTGCACCGAAGTGTTGTATATTATAAATAAATAAAAACGACAGTTTTAATATTCCAGTGCTAATAAATTTTGGTATTGAAAGAAAAAAATATTTATTGTCCGTAGCAGACACTACACTTTTCTCGAATTGTTAATTGAAATGTTTTTCTAAAAGCTTTTATTTAACATACAATGACGCTTATCGTAAATACTGAACCCCTTAACTGTCACGTATGAAAAACGGTAACTGTCACCGTAAACCAAAATATTTTGAATCCAGGGTTGTCACATTTTTATTTAACTGGCCAGAGCCGGTTGATTGAATATATTCAGAATTTCAAAACACAAATACCTTATTAAATATAACAAATTTACACAGAATCGTTACTAGGGTTTGAAGCGCCCGTGGCAAGTATCTAACTTAGCTCCCCCCCCCACCGCCCGGAAATCCAATTTATTTATCCAATATGCGTAACTCGACCGGGTCGGTATTTTGTGTTTTGCGCCCCAAGCCCAGTTGCGCCCGTAGCGGGCGCCTGCTTTACCACGGCCTTGTTACGGCCCTGAATTCACAATTGGAATATGACGATGGGCATCCTTATTGTTGGAATTAACACCAATACCCACTATTCGATAATTGTATTGTGCAGGGATTTATTTAACATACACTTACAAGATGGACAGATTTAAAATATTTGTCCATTAGGCCACACTAAGGAAAAACCGAGGGATAACTTCAAATGAAAAGTTCACTCAACTACCGCTAACAAAGCAGATTAATTCAAAGTGTAAATATTTAGCATGCTGTATAGTTTAGTGAAAAATAAATCTGCCACACGCTGACATGAAACATGAAGAATAATTAGATTTGGAAGCCGGATTCCAGATATAAGTAGTAAAATAATCATTACATTTTAAATGCTGACTTCATCACACATTTAAACATGGCTTTAAAGTCATCATTCGCGGACCCTCTGGGATCCGCGAATATATTACTGAGGGTCCGCGAAAATATAAACAAAACATTTATCTATATCTGAAAAGGATATTTTCGTCGAATTATTTATAGAGAACATTAAAAAAAGATCTATTTTGACTAAAAATGTTTGTTTGTTGGAAAAATTAAGTCACCAGGGTTAGGTTAGTTCGCAAAAAGAATTGCATCAACCATGGGTCCAACGCTTTATATCTGAGACTAAGGAACATGGGGATCTTCCACTGACCCGAGCTGTTTATTGGCCCCTTTGTTCGGGAATCATGGCAGCCCGCACAACAAAAGTGCAAAAAACTAGCTAAGATAGCAGCACAAATCAGTAAAATAAATAAATATATAGTTTTTATGAATGGGGAGAAATTTAGACTCGTTCGCGACCTCATTTGGCACAAGCCACCTATGTAAGGTAGCCTCCGATCGTACAGATCATCAAATCCGCCGCAAAAGCCCTAAACGAGTACGGAGTGGTTACAAGGTTTCTATGTCCAACCGGTCCGCATTTCAGACCGCTAATATGACGAATGAACGCCTCGCGACTAGGCACCAAACTTGAATATGATTACAGAACGATTACGAGCTATCATTACAAACGAAGTTTTAAATTAAGAATTAAATTTTACATTCAGTCGAAAATATTGTTATCTTTATTTAATTGCAAGCTTATGCCTGCTGGGTCGGCCCAATGTTTAAGCGATAACGAAGAAAAGAGGGATTAGACAACTTAGTATATATTATAAAAATGAACAATCAATCAGTGTTGATTCATGTAAAGTAGAATGGTCAAGTAAATTAAAACCATGTGCAAATCTCGACTGGGTCGATATTCTATGTTTTGCGCCCCAAGCTCAGTTGTGCCCGTGGCGGTCGCCTGCTTAGCTACCCCCTTGTTATGCTCCTGGTTATTGTTCCGCCAGGATTCATAAGTTCATAATGAATAATTTAAGAGTTTTCAGTTTTAGTATTTTTCAAGTATCGGTTACCCGATTTAAATTTTGAAAACCAACATTGTATGGTAACATATGTCGTAATGGTTCATAAAACTTCACTATAAATTTAATCTATGGCTTTGGGGCCTTGGTGGTGTTCAACCCCTGGTCGAAAAACAGCAGCATATAATGCCGAATGTGATGTTGATCGGATTGAATAACAATTTTCTAACAATGGAACAAGTTTACATTTGACATGCAACCTGGATGATGCTCATTATTTTTGTGCTGATAAACGTACCAGGACATTATTCATATTTCTTAACACACGTTAGTCGGGTGCTATAGAGCGCGAACTAATCTTTGTAGCGAACGAAATTGCGTGCGATTCTATATACTCTGTAATGTAAAAATCGCTATAATTTCAAAATGATTAAATATTTTTTAAGCCAAAATTTACGCACTTACAAATAATTACGTCGCTCGATTGCTATGACAGGAAGGAAATAATTCGTAAGAAATGTTTATTTAACTTTCAAGCCATAATAAATAAAAACCATAGCTATTATTCTTTATATCGAGGCAGAATTTAGCTTCGATTTGCCTCTAAATAATCTTGTAAATGAAGCATCAAAGCCCTTAACTTTGATTAGCATCCGCACAAAATGGAATGACTTTCGTGGACTAATCGGCGATCATTTGACGACGGACACCGCTTAAAACGAAAAAAATAGCTTATTAATGCAGTTGAACAGTTGAAGCAAAAAATTAAAAAAGATCTGTTGTACACAACAATTCAACAAAAAAATGCGAAAAAACGTAAAATGAGTATAAACTATGGCAATTGACGAGATCGCTGAAAAAAAAAATCAAATTAAACAATCGTATTATAATATTTAAAAAATGCTATAATTAGAAGCAGAAACTATGCAATTAATTATTATTGGAATTATAATGAACATTATTGGGAAAATTTTCCCATAGTGGAGTACTATTCGCAATTCAAAAATATGTATCTAAAATCAAACTTATTTATATCAAAACTTATCAAAAAAAAAACCTTAGGTTTTGTTCTTTCGAATGAGAATCACTTCATTGTTTTTAAAACAATTTTCGCTTCAGGGCGCGCATTTCAAATAAGGAAGTTTCCGTGCCGCACCCTATATTCTATTTTGTGTGTGCTATTTTCAAATACGATCCGTTTATGTTTCGTGATTTGTTTTTCATTTTATGTACTACCAAATTTGCCTGTTATGATTAGTTATTTTTTGCATCTCATTTTTGCCGAAAAAATGCGAAATTTGGTGTAACACTCGGACCGTTGGAATAGGTTCCAAACGTAAACATATCAATTCACACTCAACATATGCTTGAACCAGTCGGAATCACATCGAAAAAATCGATGCATCAAGCGGGTTAGACATAAAACGGAATTATCAGTGTGTTTTCATTTTCAACAATTTTTAAGTACCTAAAACTTTAAACGCGTTTTTCGCGAAACGACATTTTTGCATATGGCGTTAAAAGAATTTCGAAAAACTAAGTCCTCGATTGGTCTGAAACTTAACGAGCTTATTTCGCACATGTTTGGCTATGAAAAATTCACAAAATCAGATAAAAATATTTATTTTATCTCACGTTTTACATTAAAAATATCTCCAAAAAAAGATGTTTTTTTCCCAAACTTTTTTTTCCAATCAGCGCCATTTTGTTACTTTTAAACAAAAAGTATTCATTGAGTGTTATGCAATAGCGATACTCATACAGATTAACCAGTTTTTTTTAAAACTTTTTGATTCAAGTAAGCCTGAATGAAAAAAAAACTGATGGACGCTGCGGTCTTGAATCTTTTTTACATGATATTTTGATGTTTTAAAAATGGTATAATATATGTTTATTTTTTAATTAGGAATATATTTTTTAGTTTTATATAACAATGCATTAATAAATCTCAATAAGTTCGTAGGATTTTTTAGCTTTATTTTCTTTTTCGTTTGAGGTTGGATTTTTTCGCAATTTCTTGGGCACCAATAACACCATATAATATTTGCTACGACTGTCAATGTGACTCTGGAGTATAGTGATGGATCCATGTTTCATCCATTGCACGAAAAAATCCTTTTTATTGCGCTGAAACAGCTCCAAATAGCGCTCGTTGTTTTTGATCGACTATGAGCAAACGCGGTACCCACTTCGAACAGAGCTTTCTCATGGACAATTTTTGATGCAACATGGTGAATACACTGCCTTCTGATATCTTTAAGCTATATTACACATATTCGATTTACGATCGGCCAAATCTATTTTGTCATCTTACGAACTTATTGTGTGGTGTTTAAGGAGTGACAGGCCATGTGACAATGCAAACGGATGATATATATGAATGGAAGTGAGTTAAATATGTTTCTATGATACTGTAAATATATTATGTAATCTTTTTGATCGGTGTCGACGGTTGTTGTCAAATCAAATTTGATAATGACTTTAGAGTTGGCAATTCGGTGGACCGGTGATGAATCTCAATTAAGTTCTGGTTGATGTGATATACGCTTTGTTCAGCTTTATTACAAAATTAGACCTTACCCGGAGCGGACGTGATGTATCCAGACACAGTGGATCCTGAAGCGGATCTACTACCTGTGAAGGATGCGAAATACTTCATTCTGTTGTGTGTCTGTCTGTTCTACAATGTTTTTGTGTATAGAAGAATTGAAGACGTGGAAAAGAGAAAATGGGCCGGAACATGCATGGGCCTGATTATCGCTTATTTGGTGATGGGGGTCGATTTATGGCACTTGGTATTGTCGACAATCGGTGGTGCTTTGATTGCTGTTAATGCTGGAAAGAAGTAAGAATTTTTTATCATTTAACATAATAACTATTGAAGTCGATGTGATTTTTAAGTAAAAATATATTGATGATGAATTCAAAGCTATTCCTGGACATCAATTTAAACTCCCTAGAATTATTTATATATCGAAGACCACATGTACATTGAACGCAATATGCTGGTTTGACGTATGTCATAAACACATCAGGATCTATATTAATCATGTTTTGATGGAATACATTTTAACACATTTAGGATGAATAGTATAACATGGTGTTTTTTTATCTAAGTTTAATTTAAATATACACTTTTATTTAAACAAAAAAATTATGATTTCAGCAATTATTAGCTCATTATTACACAATTTTTAGTATAAAAATACAAAGTCATATGTTCATCAGCTTGAATAATTTGTTCCATCCTGCATTCCTCTTATTAACGTGCCATATCCGTCATTGGATGTGGGTGATGTCCACATCGTGTGGTAGTTTACCATTGCTTTCCATGTGTGGTTAAGATAGGATAGGATTATCTGCATTTTTCTTTAATACAAGAAATCTGTGTTTATAAAAAGTTAAACAGGAAAGTTGCAATCTACTAAGATTTCATTGTTATAATTGTACGTACCGGCATTAAATTAAAATCTACAAAGTTGTGTTTTTGTCCACAAGAAGCTTACGTTAATTATTGTTATATAAACGTCGTCTACTTTCGATATAAGGTGGCTAGGGCTTCGGTAGATGTGGCTAAAGTTATAGCAAGAGAACAACACATCCATATTCTTCCCTTGTATTTTTGACACAACGTAGCTGATCTAATCTTTCTCTCAAAACTTCTAAGAGGTGTTATCAATTGTCCAGCAATCCTAAACAAGTTTTCGTTGTCTATCCCTAATCACTCCAGACGTAGCTGGCCCCTTTTGCGTATTCCTATTTTTTCCACTAGCTATCGTCAAAATTCAACCTAGTGCCAACAAACCAGCAATTCTAGCTTTGTTCTAACAGAACTAGCTTTGTTTTTAAGCTATTTTTTACTAACAATTGTTTTCTCTACTAACTTAAAAACTAGCCTCGTGTGAACCAGGCATTATTGATCCTTATTACTACATTTGCACAATATTTATTTAATTTATTAATCATATTTTCAGATGGTGTCACGTGATTGTGTTCATTTACGCGATGCTTTACTTAGGAGCATATAGAATTTATATGTACAATGTGCAAACGGGCGACTGGTTATATACCGTAATAATAACCATGATGATTATCATTAAAATTACTGGTGTTGCCTTTGAAATGCATATGTCATACGATGCTAGAAAGCTCTATCCAAACGAAGAAGATCTTCCGATTGATCCCACATTTATGGAGATTTTACATTATACATTTTCATATGTTGGAATATTAACTGGTAAGTAGAAGAACATAAGAGATGTAAGTTAACATCTTAATGATGTTGAAGAATTATCCAAAGGAAACAGTGGGAATCACTTTTGCGCCTATTATCTGATGCAACATATGCACCATTGGCCATCAATCGCCAAATGCTCGATCCATCTTTGACTTTGAATTATGTGAAGCATTAATTACATAGCGATTCGTAAGATTAAAAGTATCTTTCAATATATTTTTAGGTCCGTATATAAGATATCGTACATACGACGACTTCATCAAGCTTCCATTTTCAAGGTTTGCCGAGCCCAAAAAATACATTTTGGAAAAATTAAAGTATATTCCTATTTCAACCATTTTATATTGTATATTTCAACACTTTTGGCCACTTGATGTAAGTATAGTAATAAGTAACAAATTTGTTACCCATTATGACTCAAATCGGTTTTAAATTAATCATAGAAAATTAATTATAATGGTCAATGCTGGAAAAAGGTTGATCTTATTATTATATGTAAATTATATTGCGTTGTTAGTCTTGTATTAACACTTTACAGTCCGGGTGCTCCACATTAAGGGGTCATCTCATTTTGACGGCACAAAAAATAGGCATTTTTTCGCAGTAAATACACTGTATGAGACGAATCTTTTTGCGTTTTATTATGGCATTCTTATATAATACTCAAAAAATATGCAAAACTGCAGCGTTCAGGTTTAGTTTTTTCATTCAGGCTTATCTGAAACAAAAAATTAAAAAAGATTCTTAATCTGTATGAGTTTCGCTATTATATAATACTCAATAATTTTTTTTTGTTTAAAAATAACAAAACTGGTTTGAAAAAAAGTTTGGAATAAAACACCTTTTTTTGGGGGTATATTTTAATGTCAAACGTAAGATAAAATAAATATTTTTACCTGATTTTGCGAATTGCCATAGCTAAACATGTGTGAAATAAGCTCGTTAAATTTCAGACCAATCGACGACTTGGTTTTTCGAAATTCTTTCAACGCCAAATGCCAAAATGTCGTTTCGCGAAAAACGCGTTTAAAGTTTTAAGTACTTAAAAATTGTTGAAAATAAAAACACATTACTAATCAGCGATTCCAGCTCCATAAAATAGTTCTTCAGCTATCTCAGCCGTGTCTTTTTGGGCTAATCTGGTTTATATGCGAGCCGTTCTAACTTCTTTAAAAGATTTGAACATCGGCAGTTCGCAAGGTTTATAAGGCATCTGAACTAATTGTGATCCCCATTACGACCATTATTCTTAAAAAAGGCATCTTTCTAATGAATCATCAGACGACAATTCGTCATAAATGGGTCTTGAGAATTGCTAAGGGTTTGTTGTAATTGAGGTTGTTTGTAAAAATATAACGACCTTGTAGTTATATGGTTCTGCTATTCGCACCAAGAATCTGCGCCTTCCGGACAGTGTGAATTCTGAGGGGCTTCATCAGTCGAAATTTTACTATAGTATGTTGCCCAAATGCTAGGCATATCCCAAAAGTAAGTGTACTGTGACAATAACGAGCTGTGATTTTTTAATTTTTTAAGCGTTGGACATACTGAGTAGTAGAAGGGGATCTCCTAACAACGCGAGCATAGTAGGAACACGGTAATATGTAATTTCATGTTGTAGTGTCCAGTTGCGTGAAAGATGTCGGTAAGAAATTCCGCCTAGTGCAAGCGGGTCAAGTTTCTTGCACAACTTGAATTGGATGGTGAGGATTTTCTGAGCTCAAAGAGATAAAAAGTGGGTGGCTCATTATACGTCTGTCAAAAAGACAATTGTCACTGTGATATCACACCAATTTTCTATCTGCCAAAAAATTCAAAACCATAATTTCGGGAAAAGGCATCATTTTGATCTAATTTCTACCTCAGGGAGAGGCCATCAACGACCCTAAAAAAAAACTCAAAAGAAGCATTCAAAACAAAAAGAGGAGCATGCTGATGAGAAGTGTTTTTTTTTGCACGACGACGCTCGTCCTCACACAGCTTTAGCCACCAAGGCGCTCTTGGACTTATTTGGTTGGGATGTTTTGAACTACCCCCCGTATTCCCCTGACTTGGTGCCTTCAGATTATCATCTTTTCCCCTCTTTGAAAGAACACATGGGTGGAATTAAACTTTCAAACGACGTGCAGAAAGAGGTTCATAAAAAAAATTAGTACACTTACTTTCGGGATATGCCTGGTAGCATTTCTCATATATTCTATTGAGTCAGGATGTCGGCGGATAACAAAGCCATAATAATTAGATAAATCTTTTATAAATTTATTAGTTAGCTATTCTATTTTCGAGGCACTTCGTATAGAGCTCTTTCTTTTGTGCCCTCATTATCCACTTGCTTGTTGGCCTTTTTAAAATTTGTGCTAACATTATGTGACTTAATTTGCTCCCTTACTAGAACAAAAATAACAAAGGCTCCCAACAGGAACCTCTGGCCTGCAAACAAAACCATGTATAGGGCAAGCGACCGTAGCGGTCTCAGAGCCGTTGGGGCGCAATCTGGACGGAGTGATTGCTTCCGAATTTCTTCATCAAAATAATCAAAAAGTGAGATGATCCCATAAAATGGTACGGACTACGTTTATATATTAGGGAGACCAGGGGCGAGGTGCAATGAATAAGGAGGAGAAACAATTCCCAGTTTAATTTCCTTTTTTTTTAATCGTAAATGGGTCATTTTTCAACACAAATTTCAATGATATTCAAAAAGGGATTATTTTTTGTAATGCCAAGAATCCTATGTATTTTTTTCGCCGCTCGTTTTGGTTGTATTCGGTCAAGGCTTGTGGTACTCATCCTACCCCATAACGCCCATCCTATTCGTTTTTTCGGTGAGTTTTAAATGTATTTGCAGAGTGGTTCATGGGGATCCCAGTCTTTGCGACAACTCTTTGAATTGTTTGCCATGGATCTGAATCGATTATGGATTTCAGTGCACCGTTATCTAAATTTGAAGGTCCTTTCTTTCTCAGTTCATCCCTTAAGCTTCTATTGCCAGATTTAAATTTCTGGAACCAATATTGATATCTACGGATTATTACCATTCCACCATAAACTTTTTTGAGTGTTCTATTGGCTTTCAAATTAGCTTTCAAGTTAGTAGGATGTAAATCATCATAGAGTGTCATAAAACAGCAACTTTTTGTTATGTTATAACGATGAATTATGAATGAGTGATGTGTTTTATAACAATCCTAAAGAAGAGAGTGATAATTTATGATTGTTTTTTAGTACATTTTCAGCGATGAAATGACACAGAGGAGCTTATTTTACAAGTTGACTTATGCACCAATTCAGTTTCAAAGATATAGATTTTGGATATACTCAGGACTTGCGATGTCTGAGTGCATTTGTGCATCGGCGGGTCTCGGTGCATATCCTTCCAAAGGAAAAAATAAGCCCGGCCATGGTCCAACAGAAGAATACAAACAAATCAAAGAGATGTGAGTCGATAATTATATGATATGATCAAAACAATTTATTTTTTACTTGATTTCAATTATTTTCAGGACATTAGAAGAAGCGAAGGAGGCTGAATTTGATTTTAATACAATAAGTAATATAAATATTTATGAAATCCAAACATCGGCTTGGCTATGCGAACATACGAGGCATTGGAATATGTGTATTCAGTATTATATGGGAGTGTATATTTATCGATCGCTACCGAAGATATACATGTCTAATACTTTGAGGTGAAAAGTCTATTTGAAATTATTTTTTTCAGAAAGTTTTAGTTACAAAATTATATACAATCGCGTTATGTGAGTTTGTATTATGCAGAACATAAGGATGAAATAAAAACTAGACTAAATTCCAAACATCCCTCGCTCAATGGAGTGAGAATTTGTTAAGTAAATCATTTTTACAGCTTTCTTCATTCTTTACATAATAAATTGTTTGCTTTGGTTAATGAATCTTTATAAATTTATTTATGTAGAGTTATCTTAAATTGTGTAAGGGTTTTTATATAAAATTATAGGGCGAGGAACTTATAGCAGTTACAGTACAAATGTAATTTTATGCTAGAAAGCCATTATTTATTTTACCATTCAAACAAGTATCAAATTCAACGGAAAAATAGTTCACATAATTCATGTCATAAAATCGCATCACAGATTGAAAGCCACTGTTATGTGTACCTATATCTTATTTCACTGCACTTTTAGAATTATTTCATTCTATCAGCTAGTTTAAGAATTATTAGCTGTATCGAAAAGTCTTTGCCGATTGTTTAACAATGAATGATTTAATATTTTTTTCATTTTTATTCACAAAACCTTATAAAACATAATTTCCTTCATTACTACCTTCTAATTCCCACAGGTTTTCGAATTTTTTAACTCCTCTTTTAAAAGATTCTTCTGGTTTTGAGTGACAAATGTGTACAAATATGATTTTTACACACGGGTCTTCAATCCAGGTTTCGGAACCCACAATTCGGTGCAAAAATGTATGAAATTTTTCTTAATTCTTAATTTTTTTTAATGGAGATGCTGTCTTCACTGAGTCTGGACTAATCGGGACTCAATCTCGGGATCTCGGATAGTTTTATGTATTCATGAATCTCGGGATTAGTAAACGTAATCCTGAAAAAATCGAGATTGAAATTTTTATCTAACAGAAATCGTACACCTCACCAGCACGATGAAGACTATTAAATCGAGACATTCCCGCCGAAATATGGACGCTTGGAAACAATGGCGTAACTACTAATTGGCGACGCCTAGGGGCAGTAACTGTCTAACCTATGCATACATATATAGAGTATATATATGTTTTTCAAGTTTTTATATTAACTTTTCCCTACCGGTGATGTATTTACTACACCTCGACTCTAATAATGGGAATATCGATATGAAATATAATAGATACGGGGTTCAGAATTTTTGTATTCTTCCTTAATATAATTACGAATCACATCAAAGTATTATAGTATATAAGTATTCATCTGCAGCGACGGAAATAAATAATTTGTCGGGAAATCGGGAATTTTGCGAATTTTAGTTCGTATCTCAGCAGAAATGAAATTTTATCAGTCACATTGATGATGTTATACGAAAATGGAGGCTCATCAACTCGAACTAGCATTTAAATATCTGACGACGTTACCTCCAACAAGTCGGGATGGTCTAATGTAATCTTGAAATCGCAGGATCGATATTTTAGCTCGGGATTGGATTCCCTAGTCTGGATACAGACTGGGCTCAAACAGACGTCTATCAAAATCGACAAGGACTTATCGATACACTTAATATATGAATTCTCAAGCAACGTTTTAGTATTTTTGTTCGAAACTCATCCGGACTCCATTAATATGGAATATCCTGTACCGTAAGTGTTAATTAAATAAAAAAGTTTTTACTAACGCATTTTAAGGTAAAATGTTTGTCAATTTCATAGTTTCCATTTTTACTAGCTAACGTCTTATGAATTTTGGGTTATCTCATTTGGATGACTCTTTACCTATTTCGTAATATACTTCTTTCTAAATTTTTTGAACAATCATTCTTACTTTTTTTAAAACGATCTTTTAAGCCTTATTAAATTATCGCACATCAATGAGTTCGACGTTTTTCGTTTAGGTATAATTTTTTCAATCGGACACTAAAAAGGCTAGAAGGAAATGAATGGCGACTCATACAAGGTTGTATATTTGAATATTTTTGATTTTTTCACGGATTAATTTATATTTTTAGAGGTATGATTACGGAAGCAGTTTGTGCGTATTGGCATACTATTGGAATTGGATCTCAAGTGTCATTTATCTTCGTATTTATCTACTATACTACGGAGAAGATTTACTATGATATTTATTCAAATCTCACCGGATGGGTAAGAGATACATCTTAATCCTTTGCACTCGAGACCCTTTTTCGCGCGGCGAACCAGCAAATATTAGTCTCTGTAATTTTGCTGTGTGTGATATTTCATAAAACATTTGTCAAGATGCATACCCTGTTTTTCGGGGCAAATATTACAATAATATGTGGTTTGATGTTTTTTCTCGGCTTTGAAAACAGACTGCAATCCTTCCTAACTATTATTCAACGTTTATAGGGAACAAAAACTTTGTAGTTTTTATGCCACGACTGTCAAGTTCGAACTAGTGCCGAACATGCATTCCGGTTCGTAGTTGCGGACTTATTTCAGTAATAAGAAAATCTTATATCTATTTGAAGGGGTGTCATGTTACACTTCATAAAATTATACAGAAGAGCGTAGAGCATCGAGTTTTTGCACCAAACCGAGTGGTGAGCGAGAATCGCCTCTCGAGTTGCCGCATCAAATCATATGGTGAGTGAGAGTCACCTCTCGAGTGCAAAGGGGTAATATTATTTTCAATATGATTAATCATCAGAAAATTAAATATCACTGTTTGTTTTCAGAAATCTACGCTGTTGTACTGTATAGCGCATGTCGTACACTATTATGTTGTAGGTTTTTTCATTATACCATTTTTAGTTGACAACATGGAGCATTCCTGGAAGTATTATTCTAGCGTACATTGTCTTCCATTCTTTGGTTTTATGGCCATAAATATTTTAGGGACGTTCTTCCTGCAAGCTGGTGATAAGAAGAAAGAGACTTAATATTTTTGTAAGGCAAGAGATGCAAAATTAGGACATATTTAGATCAATAGATTGCGCAAGATTGCGAGATTTTAAATTAATGTAGTATAGGGCAATTATAAATATTTCTCAACAAAATATTTTATTTTATAAATTCCTGTTTGTAATCTTAAATCTTTCTATATATTTTATATGTACCCGGAATGAGACACCCAGATTTAAATTAGTGTTATGTACTTCAACTTCTACATTTCTAGCCAATAAGCTTCAGGACAATATCTTTTCGTTTAATAAATTATATTATTATATACTTCTAGTTATAATTATTGTACCTTTAATCAAATGTTTATATATATTTGTGGCATATGTGATAGTTCTAAAAATTAGATATTTTTTAAAAATATTTTTTTTATAAATAAATTGTAAATTCGTAAGTTTGTTACATAATGGAGTAAAAAATGTGTTTTTAATCATATGATTAAAATGACAATTTTGAGACTGACGAAGAACATGTCACACATATCATGCTGTTTTGTATGATTAAAGCTGGAAAAACCATAAACAAAATCTATATGTATTTAAAAATGAATGTTTGTGGTTTGTTTGTCTCGTATACGTTCCTATACCATTTATACGATTACAATGAAACTTTGGGGAGTTGTTGTGCGCATCTTCATGAATGTTTTCAAATAAAAACATAATTAAACAGGAGTCTCAAAATATAGGAAAGAGGTATATTTGAATTTTTTATGTGGCTCTCAAATAATTACTAAACGCGATCGTATACCCGTTTTTTAACTTAGTTAAAAATATATAAAAGCACTTCAATACCCAGAATTAAAACACAAACACGTTTATTCTTTGTGTGCATTGCATCGCATGGTGGGTAAAAAAAAAGTATAAAAAAAAAGAAAAATTGATATCCTTCAATAATATTTTCCAAAGAGAAACTAAACTACTTATGCTTGCTTTCAGAACCTTTTTGTTCCTCGAAAAGTACTCCAAATAGTGAAAAATATGAAAATCTTATTAGTAAATTTAAAATATCTTTTTTTTAAGAATTGACTGCTTATTTTTCAGTGTATGGTGCATATTTTCGATCTCACGATAATAAGATTCAGCCGTATTGGCTTCTCCTTGGATTTAAGATGTTTTGTTTGCATTGAAAACTGAGCAAAATTAGTATCCTGGAAATTCATCCGCATTCAACCACTGCCCAGATCTTTTCCTGCTTTCGTATAAAATCCTTTACCTTTAGATTTTAAAATGGGAGATTGTCATCATAATTAATGTAGTCTTGAATTACCATTTCAAGGACTGATCTTTTTTTTTGCTCTTTGATCAAAATGTCATTGTCAATCAAGTTAAGCTTTTTGTTGTCAATCAAGTTTTTAAAAAGGTATAAAAGCTAATTATCATATGGCAAAAAATTGATTATCAATCAGGATAAAATGCAATTATTCAATATAATTACATCATTTTGCTTATTTATTAAACAAAAACATAGATGTGTATCTTTCGTCATTAACTACGGTTTTTGAGAACAAATATTTTTTCCAGCATTTTTGAATTACTTCACAAACTGATCCCTTGTTGAAAACTCCCAATAGTGTCCCAATTTGAATTCATGCTAAAAAAGTAGGAAAAACTCTTTCGTTCTATCTAAAGACAATTAAAGACTACAGCACGTTTATCAATTGTAAATAGTCGAACTTGTAAAATATTGAACAAAATCATTATTAATTAGGTTTTTCCCTGCATTTGGTAAGACGTTTGTGACATCATTCATTTTGAATTATTAAAAAATATAGTTGGACATATTGAACTAGAAACTTTATTGATTACATATTTAGGCTGAAAACTAATGCACACATGCTTTTAGAGCACGAGCGGAATATTCTCCAGAAATGCGCCACATGTAGGGCATCCAATCCCGGGATCCCGGAAAGTTTTAGGTTCTTATAAATCCCGGGATTAGTAAACGCCATCCTGAAAAAATCGGGATTGAAATTTTTATCTAACATAAATTGTACACCTTACCAGCACGATTGAGGCTATTAAATCGCTGAAATCTGGAGGCTCAGAAACAGTGGCGTAACTACTAATTGGCGAGCTTAGGCGACACCTAGGGGCAGTAACTGTCTAATCTATGTATACATATATAGAGTACATATATGTGTTTCAAATTGTTATATATTAACCTTTCCCTACCGGTGATGTATTTACTACACGTCGTCTCTAATATTGGAAATATCTATATGAAATATAATAGATACGGGGTTCAGAATTTTTGTATTCCTCTGTAATATAATTACGAATCACATCAAAGTATTATAGTATATAAGTATTCATCTGCAGCGACGGAAATAAATAATTTGTTGGGAAATCGAGAATTTTGCGATTTTTAGTCCGTGTCTCAGCAGAAAAGAATTTTATCACTCACATTAATGGTGTTGTACCAAAATGAGGGTTCACGCGGTCATCAACTCGAACTAGCATTTTAATGTCTGATAACGATACCTTAGGCCTCTTTTCTTCTTAGGAATTTATAGGGTTTTATTTATCTATTTTTGAATAGTATTTTCATCTTTTCTTTTATATATACATATATATAATTTAGAATCTTAAAACTTGTACTTTAATGTATTTTTTGTCCGATCTTGCTATTTTTTTGTGGTTCGCGCTTTACAAGCATGTGTGCATTAGTTTTCAGCCTACACTCGTATCTTCAAAAAGGTCGTCATCGTAGTTCAAATTTCTCAGGGAATTTTATATTATTAATTAATCGTCATCTCAAAGACAACAATGACTTTATGAATATGTTGTTGTTATTTTTAAAAAAATCGGGAATTTATGTGATTGCTATTTTTGTTAACAAATTTGCTGCAATACTTGTCTAAAGTTATGAGAGATTGTTTAATACTGATAATTTATGCTTATTTCGAATGAAAAATTTGCAAAATAATTAATTATTCAGGATGATTATTTCTTGTCGTCAGAAAGAAATACCCAACTGCGAGACTTCAATGACGACCCGCTTATGATTAGCTCGATGACGATGGAAGGAAGTCGTCTTCTCTTGTACAAGACTAACGTTTTACTCTTATGCTCGCTGATGCATTCGGTCCAAAATTTATCCCACCTCAGGGTTTTTATAGCAACATTGATTACTCACAAAAAAAATCACGATGGGCGTTCCTTATATAGTCTTTCCTAATCTTCTTTTAGTTTTTTGAACAAAAAATATATGCATATCGAATGAGTTTCTTTAATGGAATTTGAGCGCTAAACTTGGAGTTTGATCTAAGACTAGATTGCTAATACTCTTTCGTAAAAAAAAAGCATGGAAACATAGCACATAGAATGTTAATATAAAAAGAACATTAAAGTCTGTGAAATCTAATAAAATAAAATAAAATCGTTGTAAATTTATGTACATATTATATTAATCAATTTAATAAACATAGTCAATATGATATCACAAAATATAGTGAAAAAGTGTTACTATGTCTGAAAAAAAATAAAATTGAAATTTGATTGGCAAATTTCGTTTTCATCTAGCCATTACGCATATTTTGCTATTTAATGGATAATAATTCAAACTTGTTAAATGTGTGAGACTTAGTTTTGGTGAATATTGAATTTAAATTGAAATTGTAAAAACACAAGAGGTTCACGACTTGAGCAGGTTCTTGTATTACCATGGCCACTCGCTGTTCAAAAACTGTTTCGGCTTTTTGTGCTGATGAATTGATGGATCCGAAGACATATTTCCGAATTATCAATATTTCCAATCAATTATCATGATCCAGGTTTATTTATGATTCTCTAAAATTTGAACTTGGTTTAGTTTTAAAAAGTTTACTAGACTATACCCTTTACAACGATATGCTACAAGGTATACAAATCTTTCAATAAGTCGTTAAACTTGAAAAGGTACCAGTTCGCCAGAGTCAGGATGCCAGGGTGCTTCGTATACACGCACGACACTTTTCCCTTATTTCAACTGTATTTGTTTGAAGTAGCATTTTCTCTTTCATTTTTGCAAAGGCGGTGCTTATTCGTTCAGTTAGGATTTCTTTTGTGGACATCTTTGTCATGTAAATTATTTTTTTGGCGGCCCTATTCAATGGCTCGCACGGTCTCTAGACCTGACACCAGTGGATTTATTTGGCTGGAGACGTACTCTATTGTATGGTTCGCACGGTCTCCAGACCTGTCATTATTGAATTTCTTCGCCTGAGAACGTACCTTATTCCGTTGCTCGCACGGTCTCCAGATCTGACACCACTGGATTTCATTATTTAGGGACGGGAAATAGCCTTAGCGTCATCTAGAAGCTGGCAGTAGTAGGCCGCATTTGTTGTCTGTCAATCATGTATCATAAAATTAATCAATAAAATATCTTTCCAGTTCTAAAATATCGTAGCCACCACTTTTCCAGCAATCTGTCTTTCGACTTGTAGAACTACAAAAATATTTAGACCCAATTTAAACACATAAGAGTACCATCACTGAACTGTGTCCCAAGTCTGCTCAAAATTTCACTTGATTTCACGCTTTTGTTTACGAGAAAACGAATAATTACGCGTTGCGCAACAGAAGTATGTTGCTTCTCGCCTTCTTTCTTTAGTGACGGAATTGAAGTGGGTTATTCCAGAGCATATTGTTATAATTAGGTAAATTATCAATTTTATCCCACAATAGTTTGGAGATAAAGCAATGCGGCACAAAGAAATACCTAAACCAGTAGCTGACCTATTTTATTATATATTATACAAAAAAGTTTCATATTTTCTTGCCAACAATTTATGTTAATAAATAGAATAAAAAATTCAATGCATAAAATTAACTTTCCTTATGGGCTAAGAAGATTCACTTCTACCGCTGCATACTCAAGTATATTTTAAATATCAGATTATTCATTCTAAATTAAACATTGTAACAGAATTTTGAATTATGTTTGGGATAATTTTCTTATTGGCATATGAAATTTTATCGATTTCTATTAAAATCCCAGATTTCTCACAAGGAGACAAGATAATTAAAAAATAGTACACATTATCATATATCCATTGTATAGCAGGACGCAAGAATGACTTTCTGGATTTTTTAATTTTATCTTACATTTATATTAATATTCGAGTGCACATTAAAACGTATAGTTAAATAGAAAGTTTGTAGCATTGATGCTAAGAAGAAATACATTATTTGTAATGGTTAATTAATATGCTAGGTTTTTCCTAACTTATTATTCTGTTTTGTGCTATTATAAATGAATGAAAAAATAATTTACCATTGAATATAGTTATTTTATTGAGTGCATTTATAAAATGCCCTTGCACATATTTTTTGCATGTTATTAGACACGGCGACCACTTATTAATTTGTATCCAATCCACTTTTTGTGCGGGTTTTTACACGGTTTTAAAGTATTTTAGGTGTTTTCAACTGGCTAAATGAAAATCGCCTAAATCTAAGATATTGGTGATTAAATGTTTTTTTTTTCAATTGTGTTGATGAATAATTACGCCAAGAAAAAATTCTTTACTAGAAAAATTTCTAGTAGAGATTGTCTACACCCAATAATTAAATATCCTATATATATAAATGAATGTGTGTCGAGCGCGGAGCCTGCATTGCGGTGTCCGATTTGGTTTTGCTAAGGTAAAAGAAGCCTTTGGTCAACTATGCCAAGAGGCGGTAATGCTATGCGCTGATGAGATGAAGTGCGGCCGCGGGTCGACGATGGTCGTGCGGCGTCGAGGGTCGCGGGGTGGGGAGGCTCAATTTACAGTTCGGGTGTTCCACGCTAAGCTTCGCCTAAAGTGCGGGAGATTTCGTAAGAAATTCATGAAACTCTACTTCTTTCGTAAAATTGATATAATTCTTAAACCAGTTAATAAACTGAAACGAAATTTTAGTGGTGCCTACAAAAGAGCTTACTGCAACGATATATTTAAACAAAGCAGTGGTTTTCAATATGTGGTACGTGTATCAGCGTGATGAAATTCAAAAAGTGACTTTCTGATATAAATTGTATGTAAAGGCATTGATTAAATGACACGTACAACAAAACATAAGGACAACATTCAGTTAGTTCATCATTCCATATAAAAATTTATCTGAATTGGGTATTTTAACACTAAAAATAGTTCTTATCCGAAACATAAAACGTACCAGGTTTTTAGTGAAAAAAAAAAGAAGTTTGAATTGAAAATTTTGAAGAAGAGGTTGTGTCCCAATGATTTCCAACTGATATCCTATTCGAATTGAAACGTATGCAGTTTCCGGTGCGAGCATCAACAAAGAACAGAAACACACAGGGTATGCGGGCATGCTTCTCACATGGATAGCTATATATGAGCTGCTCTCGCCCAAATCATTTATTACCAGATGGTGCATACGGAAAAGTATTGTGAATCTAAAAGCACTTCATTAGCACGGCATAAAAATTAAAATTCCATGTCTGCAAGAACATGCTTCTTCTCCAGTTCTAGCTAGTTAGCCATAAAATAAATAAAGTGCATTAAATGCATCGCTCCAAATTTATGTGAAATGGATTTGGTCGTAGTAGAATAAAATTGTCAGATTGCGATCAGAAAAAATGTCTAGGGTTAAAGTACAAGACCTTTTTTTCACTTAAAGAAGTACTTTTTGTTTGAGATTGAAATTTTATAGCGAATGTGTGGAAAAAAGTTATAAGTTTAATGTCATCATTGTTCGTGGGTTCAGTGTATTTTGCTTTGTTCTTGAGAGCGTAGATCATGGCATATTCAAATGTCCTGAATATTTACAAGTCTTCTCGAAATCCTCTAAATGCCATTCCCCTGTTCTTTTTAATAGTTTTCGGTTTTGCAACAAGAAGAATAAAAAATGCCGTCGTCAAGAAATGGGCATGTTCTATTTTCGGCTTATTCGTTTTGTTTGGATATTTAGATTTCAGTCTTTGGAATATGTTTTATGCATTATCTTACGTATTTATGAATCTGATTATTATTGTGTTGTCGAAACCAAAGTGAGTATATATTTTTTTAATAAGCATTAAATATTATTGATATGTTGTGTGCATATAGGAATATTTGCATTTATCGTCAAAATTATACATATTTCATTCACATCCATAATTAGTTATGCATTTAAAGCTAAAATATGAAACTGTGTTTGTCTAATATATAATAAAATAGACAATATTACTGGTCAAGTAGTTGCTTCATGCTACGTATACTAGTTTGATGGTTGCTTTGTGCTACGTTACACATCATTTTTTTGTAACGTTCAAGTCAAAGTTTTTTTGCGGACCCCATTCTAGACAATTTACGTCGTACTTGAGACTTCTGAATGAATATGTGAATTATTCAGTAGTGTATGATAAATTACCATAGTGAATATTAAAAAGTATGCAAATCATCAAAGTTTATTTTCAAAATCAGTGCTTTGTTTGAGAAATGTTTCGCGCATTACGTGATTTTTTCCTCGCCGCAATCGTCATGCGCTACGCAAGATCCGCTGTAAACGTCGCTGCTGTACGTGAGTGTGTACGGGGAAACCTGACGCAGGTAATTTATTGCCGTTTAAAAGAACCTGACTTTAGTGCGACTTCAACTTGGCAAATTTTGCGTCGGGACATGGGTCTGCACCCGTATAAAATCCAACTGTCAGAAATTAAAGATAAACGACCAGAGATAACGTTGTGTGCTCGCTGATTGAGCTCTGGAACAGTTGGAAGTTGTTCCAAATGTCGCAAAAAAAAATCATTTTTAGCAACGAGGCCCATTTTTTGATGAACGTATATGTGAACAAGCAAAATTTTCAGATTTGGGACGATACCAACCATACGACATACATCAGCACCAAAGGCATACAAAGAACTGTTGGGTGCGTAAGGTGATAAGGAATTTGCGGACCCTGGTTTAAGAACCGCTGCCATAAATCTATCTCCCGCGGTACGGTGTTAAAAGAGGATTAATCAATCCTCTTTTAACACCGTACCGCGGGTAGGATTCCAGAATATTCGAATATGAAATTGGTAAATATTCGAGTATTCGAATATTTTATATAACAAAAGGTGTTTTGCACATGGACCGAAATTTTTTTGGGGGGTTAGGGGGGATCTTTTGCTACGTTTCACACATTGGCCCTATGTTCAAAGTGTCAGGGTTGTCAAAATATATTTTTTTTGTAATATTTCATCTTGAAATCACCATAAATTTTTAATATGTGGTCGTAATAGCGCAAAATAACTATTTTGTATTTTGAAATGCATTTTTGATCTAAATAAATAATTATTTGTTGCAATCGGCTCAAAGAAAATTACTTCTAAGCTTCCAAAATCATATAAAATATGCAAACGAATGAGAGATATCGTCTTATAAATTCTTTAAACTAACAACTATTTTGAACATAGTTTAGTTTTAAAAAGATCTCTAGATTATACCCTTGATATACTACATGTTTGTACAATTTGCGAGTGTTGGAGGCAAGAAAATACTTTTTATGCCTATGATATATTTTTTATTAAATTTATTTACAAAATTTGTTCAAATTGGCGATCTCTGCTTTGTATACACGCACTTCTGCGTGGGCACCTCTGTCATATAAATTATTTTTTTGGAGGACTCTATTCCGTGGCTCGCACGGTCTCCAGACCTGACACCGCTGGATTTCTTTGTCTAGGGACATGCAAAACTTGTAAAATAAAACATTTATTCTCGTTTAACTACGAGGCGATTCAAACATAACTGGGAATATTGCTGTACAAATTTATTAGTGACATATAAAAATACAAATAGAATACCTTATTTTACTACATAATTACTTTCATTACAAACAAATTTATTCCATTGGATAAGCTTCTAGATCCCGTCACATAAAGAAGGCGAGAAGTAGCATCCTCTGTTGCGCAACGCGTTTTCTCGTAAACAAAGGCGTGAAACCAAGTGAAATTTTGATGTTTTTGATTTCAACAAAATCAAATGGATCACAATTTTATTTAAATTTCAAAAACACATATTTTAAAAATATAAGTAGCATATTTTTATTTTTAAATATTAATTTATTCAAGTTTTTTAAAGGGTCATCTCACTTTGATGGCCCAAATATAGGCATTTTTTTCATAGTAAATACACCGTATAATGAAACGAATCTGTTTAAGATATATTATGGCATTCATTTATAATATTGAAAAATAAGTTCGTAATTAAAAAATAAATATATGTCGTTTTAAAACATCAAAATGGCACGTCGAAAAAGTTTTTCATTTAAGCTTACCTGAAATAAAAAGATTCTTAATCTGAATGAGTGCCGTTATTATTTAGCACTCAATTAAAAGTATTTTTTTAAAAGTAATGAAATGACGCTGGTTTGAAAAAAAATATGGAAAAAACCCATTTTTTGGGGGTATTTTTTTATCTGGACGGAATGATTGCTTCGAGCGCAACTTCAAGTGTATCAATCTCGAGATGACTATAAAGAGTTACTGAATTATTCCATCATTTTGAAGACTTTGTGACTAGCAACTCTTCGCGTTTTTTTCCCAGATACTAGGTATCTTATCATAGTTTTTGAATAAAAATGTTGAAACTTGGAAGGATGACTCTGATTTTAGAAAAATGGTCCATTGTATGCGGATAGTGAATGATATTGCTGAGCGTGTGAAGAGCAAAAGCAATATTTGTTTTTGTTAGTAAAAGCTTACAGAAAGAAATATCCTGATACAAAAAAATCAACGCTTGTATCTTGAATATTTATGAATATAGTATTAAATGGGTATTCTTATTGGTAATCTAAACATTGCTTTTACGTGTAAATGTTTTATATCAATAGATACAAGTTAGTGATTAAAACATTGTTTTAATTTTTTTAATGAAAATTCAAACTTTGGTAGTGACCCTTAAATAATATTTTAAAAAATTTTGAAATTGTTTGTTTTTTAGGGTGGAAAAATAAATGACCGGTCAAATATTCTAAAAAAAATAATTTTAAATCAAATAAGGACCACCCTAATATATAAATATTAAATCGATAAATTGTTTGTTTTCAAGTAGGCCTTTTAGTATCTGACCACCAAAAAATATGTCATACTAAATTAAAAAAAAAAAAACAACCAATGTAATTTTGATCTACATAATCAAGGATAGATATTTTAGATAGAGATGTTTTTAAATTAACGTCATAAAAAACTGTCACCGACAAGAAACTAATTAACATATAACATAATCAGTGCGAGTGTGTGTATAGCAACCGTGCAAAAAGAGTGCAAAATAGTGAAGGTCTCCATATAATAATGGTGCATATTATATATTGTATAAAATCAACCCAAAATAAGATATTCTTAAACTCAAATAAACTGATTATGATCATTATTTATTTTAAAAAATCACTTCAGACTCCTACTTAAATAAGTGATTAATGTGCAATTTTTTTAATTCAGATCAATTTGGGTTGCATGATATATAACGCAATATACATACCTAAATAATAGATGAACACGACCATATTATGTATATTATTTTTTTAACCGTGAAAGTAAAAAATTGTACTTTTGCTTGACCTTATTATTCCAATAACTCGCAAAAACTCGCGCAAAAAGAGGCTAAGGTGTATATTTATGCAGGGTTGCCATGTCTAGTACCATGCAAATAATAACTAAAGTAAATGCACTTATATTTTTATAATTGCATAAAATAAAAGTACTATCTGCTATGGTAAGTGATTTTTTCTTACGAACAATTAATCTTGGACTGGTAATTCAGAATCACTTATAACAGGATAATAAGCTTGAAAACGCCCAGCACAGCGGTTCTTAAACTAAGGTACACGGAGCTGGGATCCAAAAAAATATGCCCACTCGCTCGAAGACCGACTTAACCAGCGTGTTGCGCGCGCATCCTTTCTCTCTCTACAGCCCAAACTTCATTTCACCAGACCAATATGCGCCAACATGGTGCATCCATACAATATTTTTACTATGCCTATGTTATTCCTGCAAGTGTAAGTTGACAAAGTTTTATCGCAATCGGATAAACGATATGGAAGCGCATTAAATTATGGAAGCGTTTTTAAAACATCAAAATGGCATGCCAAAAAAGATGCAAGACCGCAGCGTTCAGGTTTAGTTTTTTCATTCAGGCTTACTTGAAACAAAAAGTTAAAAAACGTTTAATCTGTACGAGTGTCGCTATTATATAAGACTCATTTTTTTTTGTTTAAAAGTAACAAAATGACGCCGGCTTGAAAAAAATGTTTGTTTGGAAAATGACACCTTTTTTGGGGGTATTTTTTTAAATGTAAAACGTGAGATAAAATAAATATTTTGCAAACTGTCATAGCCAAACATGCCAATTCAGACTAATCAATTACTGTTTTTCGAAAATTTTTCAAAAATGTCGTTAAAAAAGTTTTAAGTACTTAAAATTTATTGAAAAGGAGAATGTGCTATTAATCAGCGATTTCAGTTCCATAAAAGAATCTTTCATCATCTTAATTTGGTATTTTTTACTGATCAGGCATCTCTGCGAGCTAATCTAGCCACTTTAGAAGATTCTGGGTAACGAAAATCCGGATAATCGAAAATAATCATAATTGACAGGGAAAGTATGAATCATTTTTATTTGTATAGATTCTAGATGATCGATTTTGGCTTTAAGCTAGTTTTTCTTTTAGAAGCTGCCAAATCGCGAATACTCTTACGCGATTCATTATATCTTCTTGGGTCTCAAACCATTTTATCTAAGGAATTTTGATATATTTTCACTTCTGGTATGAACTATTTTTCATACCATCGTCTAAAAACCAGAAGACTTTTGACATTTTAAATCATCTGGGGTTCTTTGATTTTCCAATAACAAACAGTGGTAGTCTGTGTTTGCTAGCTGCATTTGCACACATCATTATAGTGAGAAGATTTGAACCTAGGTGAAGTATTTTTACGTCTTGATACTAAAGATTTGTTGGGTAGTTTTTCCCAATTTAATCCGGTTTCATTAGCATTGTATATAAATGATTCGTCGAATCCTTACTTCTAAACAAATAGCTTCAATGTGCCAATGAATGTGTTTGCTGAGGGTACGGCAGAAGAAAGCTTTTCACCATTAATTTCATGTTCTTCGTACAGAGCTCTTTCTATTTGTGCCTTTTAGGGAATCCAATCCCGGGATCCCGGATCCCGGGATCCCGGACAGTTTTAGGTACTTTAGAATCCCGGGACTAGAAAGCGTAATCCCGAAAATCCCGGGATTGAAATTTTTATCTAACAGAAAT
The DNA here is from genome assembly GCA_008973525.1 of Stenopsyche tienmushanensis. Lineage (NCBI taxonomy): Eukaryota > Metazoa > Arthropoda > Insecta > Trichoptera > Stenopsychidae > Stenopsyche > Stenopsyche tienmushanensis. The sequence continues at coordinate 448,990 of WACJ01000091.1, read as the reverse complement.
CGTACACCTCACCAACACGATGAAGGCTACTAAATCGAGACATTTCCGACGAAATCTGGACGCTTGGAAACAGTGGCGTAATTACTAATTTGCGAACTTAGGCGACGCATAGGAGAAGTGACTGTCTAATCTGTGTATCCATATATAGCGTACATGAATGTTTTTCAAATTGTTATAGTAACCTTTCCCTATCGGTGATGTATTTACTACACCTCGACTCTAATAATGGGAATATCGATATGAAATATAATAGATACGGGGTTCAGAATTTTTATATTCCTCCGTAATATAATTACAAATCACATCAAAGTATTATAGTATATAAGTATTCATCTGCAGTGACGGAAATAAATAATTTGTCGGGAAATTGGGAATTTTGCGATTTTTAGGCCGTGTCTCAGCAGAAAAGAATTTTATCAGTCACATTAAGGTCAGATCCACACTATGGTGCCGGTAACGGTTCGATCTCGCTCCGATCCCGGTCCGATCAAATATTCTTGCATAAGAAACAATCAGAGTATTCACACTATCGGATCGTTCCAATTCCGTTTCTTGTATGAGAATATTTGACCGGACTGAGACCGAGAGCGAGATCGAACCGTTACCGGCACCATAGTGTGGATTGGGCCTAAGAATATTTGATCGAACCGAGACTGGAGCGAGATCGAATCGTTACTGGCACCATAGTGTGGATCGGGCCTAATGGTGTTATACGAAAATGAGGGCTCACGCGTTCATCAACTCGAACTAGCATTTATCTGATGACGATACCTCCAACGAGTGTGGAAGCTGAGCGTGGATTTTCAGCAGCAAGTAGTCTGACTTCCAAAATCAGATCCAGACTAAATGACGAAACACTAATGTTTAATGTTAATGTTACTTCGGGCATATTTTCAAAATAATATTTGAAATTTTTAGTGTTTTATTTATCTACTTTTGAATTGTATTTTTATCTTTTCTTATACAAATAAAATTCATTGGCCTTCAAGTGATTTTTTATATTGAACAAATGGACTTATTAGTAATTTTTGATCAAATTCATCAAGGTAATTTCTTAAAATATTGAAAATCCCAATCCCGGGATCCCGGGACTGGTCCCGGGATTGTCTAATAAAATCTCGAAATCCCGGGATCGAAATTTTGGCTCGGGATTGGATTCCCTAGTGCCTTTACTAGACACTTGTTTATTCGCCTTTTTTAAATTTATGTTAACATTTTTTGACTTAATTTCCCCCCTTATTAGAACAAATATAAGAATTCGCGCTCGCGCGCTCCCGTCAGCTTCCGTCCTTGCGAGATTATCTGTTTATTATCTGTTATTATCCGATTATCTGTTTTTTGACTTAACAATACCGCCGTGAATATTTATCGGAAGATCGTGGAAGTTAGTGATGCGATGAATAGACAACATGACACGGAGTGGGTAAGGTCATTCAGAAAAAGCCGTACTGATACTTACGACGAAGCAAGGAGTGGGGGACCATCAGTCATTTCTGACGAACTTGTGCAAAAAATTGAAGAACAAGTTCTAAATGACAGCCGCGTGACGCTTGGCGACCTTCACAGCACCCTGGAATCCAAAAGACAATCCAAAAATATCTATCGGCGGAGGTCTATGACACTGGCGTACAAAATTTGGTACCCCGACTACAAAAATGTCTCTACCTTTACGGTGATCACGTTGAAAAATAGTTTAATATATTTGTGGCACATCCTGTGAATTTCAATTAAATATAGACATTTTTCGACCCTACATGGGTATTGTAACCTTACTTTCTGGATGCCCATAATCCTGCTACAAATTTTTTTAATGCTTCATTTCCTATCCAATAGATGATACTTTTTTTTTTTTTTTTTTTTTTATTTATTTAAGGAAAGAAAAATACAATTCAAAAGTAGATAAATAGCAAACTAAAAAATTCAAATATTATTTTGAAAATATGCCCGAAGTAACATTAAAGCATCGAATGTTTCGTCATTTAGTCTGGATCTTTCTTTTCTTTTTTCTTCCACTGCCACCCGGCTACAAGTGAAGCAATGCCAGGGTGGCAGCAATGTGTCCCTCTCGGGTCCTCTATGTTGTCATCTACGATGGTTCAGATGGGGAGCGAAGGCGACGTCTCTCGCGCTCCGCTTCTTCCTTGGCCCGGATTACAGCCGTTGCGTATCTGCACCACGCATTCCATGTCTCCGCGCTAGTCAGCATCGAGGGTATCATGATGTCGGGGGAGAGCGTATTCAAACCAAGCTTCTCCTTTAGGTTTTCCCTCTCTGCGTCGAACGCTGGACAGACGAATGTCGTATGTGCAGCATCATCCGTTTCTGCATTGCAGTGGTGGCATCCCGGTCCGGTTTCTTTTCCAATTCTATGGAGATAGCCACCGAAGCAACCGTGCCCGGTGAGCACCTGGGTTAGGTGGTAGCACAGTTGCCCGTGCTTTCTGTCCACCCAGGGCTTCAGGGTCGGCAGGATTCGGTGGGTCCACCGGCCTTTGATGGAGTTTTGCCAGCGAGTCTGCCATGCCTCCATGGTGAGCTCCTTGGCTCTCTTCTTGTCTTCACCGAACCGTGTGGTCTTCCTCTCCTTGGCGAGAAGATCTATCGGCGGTACCGCGGTCAGCGCCAGGACTGCGTCCTCTGACACCGTGCGGTACGCCGCCGCAACCCTGATCGCGCTCCTCCTCTGGACCCTGGCCAAGTTGAGCCTGGCCCGCTCTATGTGCAGTGCATCGGCCCATATCGGCGCGCCGTACAACAGCACCGAATGCACTACCTCATTATAAAGCTTCCTCCGGTTGGTCTTCGGGCCACCGATGTTAGGCATCAACCTGGCCAGGCCCTCTGCAATTCCGGCCGCCCTTGCTGCCGCTTTCTCCGTGTGTGCCACAAAGCTGAGCTTGTCGTCTATCTCCACCCCGAGGTATCGTATCGATCTTGAGAATTTAATCGTCGAGTTTCCGATCCTCAGGTTGGGAGGTGCAAGCTTTCTGCGCCTCGTGAAGAAGAGGGCTTCCGTTTTCTGTACGGCGAGTTTTAGCCCTGCCTCCGTTAGCCAGTTCTCCGCCTTCTTCAGGGTGTTCTCGCAGATTATTTGCAGAAGCTCCGTGGTCTTGGCCGTGGCTAGTATGGCTATGTCGTCAGCAAAGGCGACCATCTTTGCCCCTGACATTAGTGTAACTTTTAGCAGGCCGTCATACATGACGTTCCACAGTGTAGGTCCGAGTATGGACCCCTGTGGAACGCCGGCAGTTACCGGTCTTTCCTTTTGGCCTCCTTCGGCGTCTGTGTACACCAGTATCCTGTCGTGCAGATAGCTCTCCACCATTTTTAGAAGATATGGCGGGGCGTCAATTTCCTTCAGCGCTCTGATGACGAGATGCCATCTGGCCGAGTTGAAGGCATTCTTGACGTCGAGGGCTATCAGCACGACGTGTGCGCTGGCTTTCAAGCTTCCCCTCCATGCCGTTCTCACCGTGTCGATGACTTGGGAGATGGCGTCGATCGTGGAGCGGCCCGCACGGAAGCCGTACTGCTGTGGGGATAGTCCTGGTTCGATGTACTGCTGGAGTCGCTGGAGGATCATTCTCTCCAGCAGTTTTCCCATCCCGTCCAGCATGCACAGCGGTCTGTACGCCGACGGTCCTGGGGTTGCTTTCCCCTTAGGGATGAGGACCAGCTTCTGTCTCTTCCATGGCGCTGGGAAGACCCCCTCCGCTAGGCAGGTATTAAGTACTGTCAGCAGGAGGTTCGGGTCGAACCCGGCAACCAGCCTGATGACTATGTTCGGTACTCCGTCCAATCCGGGTGCCTTTCCGGGCGTCAGACGCCTTACGGCCGTGACAAGTTCTCCTGCGGTAAAAGGGGGACCCTTCTCGTCTTCTGTGACCAGAGTATGCTCCATGTCCACTAGTGTCGGGTTCGGGAAGAGTGTGGCAATCACTGATTCCAGATTCCCAGAGTTGTTCAGGTATGAATCCGTGTTCACCGCCTGCAGTTTCCGTCTGACAATCTTGTAAGGGTTTCCCCATGGGTCGTTATTTACAGAGTCGCACAGTTCATCCCAGCACTTCGCTTTGTAATATTTGATTGCGTAGCGCAGTGTTTTCCTCGCTGACCTAAAAACAAGTCTCAGGTCTTCGCGGGATGGATGACGCTGTGATCTCCTTTGGGCTACCAGGCATTCCCTTCTAAGCATTGCGATGTCGTCATTCCACCAGTAGACCGGTGCTCGCTTCGAGCAGGTCGCGCGTCTCGGCATGGTGGCGTCGCAGGCAAATTTCAGGAGCTTATTGACGATGTTTGCGGTTTTTTCCGCTTCCGCTCCACTTATGTTTCCGTCCGCGGCCGCCTCTCTGCTAAGTCCCACGGCATGCTCGAGCGCTTCTGCATCCAGTCTCCCGGTGGCCCATCCCGTAGTCGGGACTCGGCAGCGTTTTTTTGCGCCGTTGCTTATCCAATATTGTATGTAGAGGTGGTCACTGTGGGAGTATGTGTCGACCACTTCCCATCCGCCGATCCTTCCTAGTACCGTCTCGCCCACAAAGGTGACGTCGATGGCAGAGGTACTTCCCCTTCGCATAAAGGTATTTGCACCCGTGTTTATCGCATGCAGACGAAGTTGCGATGCCATGTCGGCAAGAAGGGCGCCCCGTCTGTCCGTTCGGGGGGAGCCCCATTCGGGCGCTTTAGCATTGAAGTCCCCGCTTACTACGGCGGGTAGCGTGGAGGTTCGTATGCTGTCCGCGAGACGAGAGAGATCTCCCGCGAAGTCAGCGAGCGTTGAGTTCGGGGAAAAGTAGCAGGAGTAAACCCTCACTCCTCCCGTCTCAATCCACGTCCAGCCGTCGACCGCAGCTCCTTGCGCTCCTGTGATGCGGAGTCTGGTCGATGCAACCCAGATGGCCGCTTTCTCGTCCGCGCTGGAGAAATAACGCGATGGGTTGCTGCCCCGGTATTGTTCAGATATCAAAACCAGGTCCGCTCCCCTCTCTTCCGCTACCCTTTCCATAAGGTCTTGGGCTGCCCTGCATCCGTTGAGATTTATTTGTAGAACTACGATGTCCATTTTTTCATTTTTCTCTCTTCTTTTCGGTACGCAGGGCACTCCCTAGTTCCCATGAGGTGCTTTGGGTCTCCCTTTCCATTGCACGTGTAGCAACAGGGCTCCTTGTCGCACGCGGCTGCCATGTGCCCAGTCTCACCGCATCTGAGGCAAGACGCAGAGCGGTCTGGTGATTTGCATTGTTTCGCTATGTGGCCAACTCCCAGGCATCGGAAACATTTGGAGACGCTGGTTTTCCTACGCACTCGGCAGTAGGTCCAGCCGATCCTCAGCTTGCCCGATTCCAGGAGTTTGATCCCTGCTCTGATGGGCACCGTGACTATTGCCAGTTGAGTGCCCTGTGTTCCTGCTTTCAGGTACTTGACCTCGATCTCTTGTTCTGTTCCGAGGTCGCAGGCAGCGCGTAAGGCCTCAATGACCTCACTCTCGTCAACTCCCTCCTCAATGTCAAGAATTGTAAGTGTCTCGACCTGGACGAGCTGCTTAACCTTGGTCTCGGGTCCCAAGGCGTCTGCTATTGCCCCGACGAGTTTGGCTGGATCTTCCTTGGAATCTTTTCCAAGCTCAATGATTGCGTCTCCTTTCCGTGTTCTCCTCACGGACGCAATCATCCAATAGATGATACTAGTTGAGATCTTTCCAACAACTACCTAATCAATCTTATCTATTAAATAAGAATTTAATATAAAGTTCTGTTAGATTTTTCTTGACACGCAAACAATAAGGCGCCATTGCATTCACGACGATATATCGGCATTGGCACTTTTTAAAATTTTAAGATGCTTAATGACATTCAAATCAGATTATATTATATTTTTCTCTTTCCAGACTGTGTCATATCACCGTAGCAACATTTTGCATTGTATATCTGACAATATTTAGATGGATAAATTTCGACTTGGTTACAAATAAACATTTGACTTTGGATCTGTATTTTATGTTTATAATGGCAAAGCTATCTGGTTTGGCCGTTGATATACATAGTTCACATAAAGCTATTATAACGAAAGATGCACAGAATGCTAAGGAAGAAAATAGATATTCTGACTATTTGACGGATCCCAGTATTGGAGATATGCTGCATTTCCTATTTTGTTACATTGGTATTTTTGGAGGTAAAAATGATATTGAGAAAATTTATGAAAATCAGAAATCCAAAATTAATATATGATCGTTGTTAGGATTCTTCTACAGATATAGAACCTACAAGGATTTCATCGATGGCAAATTTTTATCCAACAGCGTCGAAGAGAAGAGCATTTTTATTAAAGGCTTGATTACATGCTCAGTAGTAGCAGCAATATCGATACCATTTGTGGATTTTGTCAATCCTGAAGTAAGTAGGATATTAGTTAATCCTTTGATTAGTGAGTTGATTTTAAATTGAGATAAATATTGATGCTATATTCGCATGTGTACCACTTATAGTCCACTCAAATCCAATTTTCTCTCAAGATCGCGCAACGTTAAACAAGCTTGTATATCAATACATGTACCTTGACACTGTTGATAGCACACAGTAAAAAGACCGCCAATGACCTAAGAAGATCTCATATTTGATGGTTTTCAACCGGATACGGACAAATTCTATTATAATTAGAATGTTAATTTTGTCGTCATCTGTTAACCTGTTAAGCGGGGAAGTTTCTTTTCAATAACGCAGCATACAGTGGGCGCGCACAATTTCGTTAGGACGTATATATACGTCCCGCCCACCTGGTGTGAGTTCATATTTTTAATTTTTTTAATGATGCTTAGAATTTATAAAAAAAATCTATGAAACATATATTTTTTTATTTATTTAAATACATAAACATATAGAGAATTTAACAAATACAAAACAATAAACAAAAACACATAAAGATAATGGAAACATAGAGTTTAAAAAAATAAAATATATCCATACATAAATTCAAAACTCAACTTCTGTATGATATATTTTTAAAAAAAGTTGTTGACACGCAGTGCTACTTTACAATCCGGACACCAGTATGTAAATATTTCCTGGCTTTAGTTCCTTTTCATTTGTTCTTTGAAAATGCCTTTTAACTAAGCGTGAGGGTTTTTTTTTTGATGGCATATGTTGGATTTTTACTATTATATGTTATCTGAACTGAGCATCAATCCGCCTATTTTGTCCTTCTATTTTAAAACTATAAGTTTGCCTTTGAATATCACCTTATGTTACTTGTGACCGTTTGCTAAGTACACGTCCACCCCAACACAATAGCGGAGTGCAATTAATTTGCTACCTATCTTAAGTTCATGTTAAAACATGTATCGACAGCTCATACATTGGTTAAACAGACAAAAAAATCCCGCTTGCTTTAGGACTCAACATATATTTCGAGGACGTATATATACGTCCTGCCCACTTAACAGGTTAATAATTGACGTGATATATATTTTCTATTCTTAAAAAAATCGTTCAAATCTTGCATTCTTTTATAGGGAAAAGAATTTATAGCTCATAAAACTTGGTCGGATATTTGAGAATATTTAAACGTGTACCTTTACAGCACGACATTGCCATTGATGTACAAGTGTATGATGAGACGTCTCAATCATGTTTCCAATTCTGTCATTCAAAGTGCGAGAATACTCTTTCTGTATCACTCGATTCCGTACGCATATATGCGCAGTTACTAATCAGCGGGTTAAAAATATACATTTTATTAAGTGAGATTTTCTGCATAGTTTAAGAATGTTGTGCTGAAGAATAATGCATTATTATTTCAATTCGCAGATGAATTATAAAATATTTGCAATCGATTTTTAATTTACAGTATTTTTATACGTCCGAATTCAAAAGTAAAAGTGTTACATACATTTTATTGTATGCAGTTATGGAAGGCCAAGCTTTCGCATTTTTTCTGATGTTAGTTAGTTACATGACCTTTTTGCAAACCTGCGCCGCTGGTTTTGGAAGATATCCAACCAGAGGAGTTAACAAGCCTGGTCACGGACCAACCAACGACTATGGCGGCCTAGTGAAGTTGTAAGACAAACGTCTTTAATTTTGTAATGATAATTTATAGCGGATTTGCTCAAAATATGACATGCTCTTAGGTCAAACGAAGAGTTGCACAAGGAAGACTACGACTTCAACACTGTGTTCAATTTCGATTCGATTAAATGTCTAACGAGCTCATGGCCATGGGAGATGCAAAAGTACTGGAACATGACCTACAGATATTGGCTAGTCGGCCTTATCTATTCCAAATTTCCTGAACGATACAAATACTTGGGGTGAGTTTTTGAGCATATTTAGATCCAATTAGGAAGAGCTTTACCATTTAAAAAAAATATTTTTTTCAGTATGGTATGTACGCTGATGTTCAGTGTTTTTTGGCATACTGTATCATTTGCGTATTGGATAGTGTTCAAAAGTATGATCCTCGGAATGCTGATGATGCAAACTTTTTACGAAATAGAGAAATACACAAAAGGATGGGTAAGCAGGGTGCATTTCATCTAACTGTCGCAAATGAAAATGATTCAATTCAATTTTTTTTTCAGGTGAAAATATTCTATTCGTTCTTTATACTTGGAGTGCGATTGTTTTTCCAAATGACTCTATATGTAGGAATTTTGAACACTTGGGAAAACGTCTATGAGTTCTTATCCCTGTGTTATTTTTGTCAATATATCATATACGCGGTTTTATACATAGTTGGATTCGTAGTCTTAAAATATTTGCAACGAAACGTTAAAAAGTCTATCGATTAACACCCCGAATGTTACGTCATAACCAATTATACGCTAAAAGCGTTTTCATTGTTAATAATGTTGTAAGTTGTTCGCTTTGAAAATAAATTCTCAATAAAATTCAACAAAAAATATTTAGCATTTCTTTCAATTAATTTCTACATATTGCACTTTGATCATCCATTTATAAATGTCTGTTGTAATGTTTTTTTCCCTGTAAAATATAGTGACTTCCTGTTTCAATGGAAATTCAATGTCATTAAAAAAATATTCCATGATAAATTAGGGTCAGAAGACAACTTTAATGCTTCTAATAGGTGGTTGACTAGATTCAAACATAATTCAGGGAGAACGTCTCTGTTCCTGTGTCGAAACTGTTGATGAATTCTGTTTCTAAATCTGACACCATTGGATTTATTTGTCTAGGGACATGCAGAACTTACTACTAGAAGCCACTTATCTGCCTAGCTACAAAGGGGGTTCAAATATAATCCGGAATTTTGCTGTATAACTTTAATAATGATATATAGAAATACAAATGGAGTATCTTATTTTTTCTATATAGTTCGCTTCATTAAAAACAAACATATTTCATCGGATAGGAAGCGTCTTGATCCCGTCACACAAAAAAGGCAAAAAATAGAATTATCTGTTGCGCAACGCGTAATTATTCGATGTCTTTATATATATCCTCGTCCTCTTCTATATTTCATTCCAACCACATTCTCTCTCTGGAGCTCTGCTCCCCGAGCCTTTGACGGTATTTCTAGACTCCGAGTCGCCGTCAAGTTGAGCTCTCAAATAATTCGTTATTTGTCGTCATTCTTCCTTCTTTAATTTACTTTATCCATCATCTCGCCGAGTTGCATTTATTAGCCTAAATTAACTATACAGTTATTTAGTGCATTTCTTTATTGTATCATTTGTTATAAACCATGTCAATTATAGCGTACAATAAACTACTTCGATATATAATATTTTCTATTCTTTTGAACCTGATACACGCAACATCCATCCTCGAGATTAAAGTAAGTGTACAAGGAAAAATATGTAACAGATAGTTTAGCACTCGGAAAGTATTTTATTGATTGATTTTTTTACATGACAAACAGACGCTGAATCCGGTCCACTGCTCGAAGCTCCTGATGACGCTGAGGCAGCTTATCGCAGCAAAAGTCGTTCTGTGGCGCTATTTTGATGTGTCAGTGGTCCGAAATTTGGACCATTTGGGCACGGAAACCTTGTGGCCACTTCTTTTAACCTTAGCTTTAACTGGGTCAAATGCATTCTTAGGGTACTCGCAGGACCCGCTTTTTTTCGGTTTTGCACCCTAGCGTGCACTTTTGTTGTGGATTAGCCCGGATAATCAAGAGTGTATTCCTTATTTATTTTAGCGATTTTTTCGATGTCCTTTGTGTTGAGTGTGAATTGATATATTTGCATTAAGCATTTAGATTTTAATCGCAAATTCTTATCAAAAAATACAACGCAAAAAAATGACTAACCATAACGGGAAAATTTGGTGACACGTAAAATAAATAAAAACATCATAAAAAATAAATATTTTTTTAAATTTATGATACTCAAAATAAAAAATTAAGTTCGCCATCGAATCGTCAAATACACAATTTCTGATTGCAGTTCAACGTCTATATATCGCCACGCCGCATTTTTGGCGACTTCGTTTCTCTTCTGATATATTTATCGTAATTTTTTATTCTCGATATTTTTGTGCAAAAGTGACGGCTATTATAGATGCAAAAAGATGAATTCATTAAATAAACACGTTTATATAAATAAGTTTGAAAATGGTGACGTCAATGATTATATGTACGAACTAGACATTGACTTGGAAAGAATAGCGTATATCGAGTGACACAAACAACATAAAAAATAGCAAAAAATTGGGTTCATGATAAATTTTTCGAACTTCCATTACATACATTTTTTAAAATTATTTTTCACCGAAGACACAAAAATAAAGCAAAAGGCTAGAAAAATATCAGCAAACTTAATTTGCCATTTATTTTTGAATTATTTTATACGTTCGTGAACTTGTTTGTTCAAATCTTCTAATATTGTCACATAAACTTAATGAAAGTCGACCAAGAATCGTATGCTATTGTTTAGGACAATATTTGATATAACTACATTTGAAGAATTGTAACGTCGAGGCGGGGGCGCTCTCGGGGAGTCCCCGGGCGGCTCCCCGCCCCCACTTCCTCGTCTGGATGGTCGAGCTAGCGTACGGGTCCGTTCTTCTATCGGACCTTGATGTTGCTGGACGAATGAATGGAAAGAGACGTCGAATAGAAAGACTTTCTTCTCTAAATACCTATTTATTCCACACAAGAGAGAGAGAGAGAGATCTGGCTGCAGGAGGGACAACCTCCCGCATCCAAGGCTAACCGATGACTCTCCCGACTCCCGCCTCCTGAGGGTTCCTACCCAACTGGCAACGGTGCTAGCGCAAGAAGCGATCGGTCGGTACGCAGGTGCAATGTCTCCGCAGGGCCACAAGAGATGGCGCTGTTAATCTGGCGAATTAAATCTGCTCAGTTTAACAGCGCTTCTACGTGGGGATGGTAAATCGCCCACGCTACAGTGCCATTGCTGGTGATTGTGAGAAATTTATTTAATGATGTTTACAATAGCGATTATAATGGATCGATCGACTAAAAAATTGCATGCAATTAATTGTTTGTCGACTGTCGTGTTTGCCTTTGCATTTTTTGTTTAAATATTTGACATCAAAGTTCAAGAGTAGTAAATAATGCTTTGCAAACCCTAAATGGTTTTTAAATAACATTAAAAATTAGCACTTTAATATGCAAATAAAAGCTAACCTTATTTGTCTTGAGAATAATCATAATAACAAATATGGGGACGATTTGTGCATTTGAGGCACGAATATTTTTACCTTAATAAAATATATTGAATACAGTTTACAAGAAGAACGAGAATATATTCTGAGCAACCAAGATTGCAAAAAAATATCAATCATGCATGCTAGTCAATAATATATGCTAACTGTTGATGTATATCAAAAAATCATTCTTCAATGTGCCATTAACATATCACTAAATAAGTTTGTAGCATGTCTATATCACATCAATACAGTCTCCTTCAAGAGTGATACATTCATTCGCTAAACGTTTCTCTAAGATTTTGATGCCTTTTTTGAAGAACGGTCTTATCTTCGATCTCAAAATAGGCTTATTTTTCGATAAAGGCTTCTTCATTGGAGTCAAATGTCTTTCCGTGGAGCATTCCTTTTAGGTTTGCAAACAGGTGGTAGTTGCTGGGGGTTAAATCTGAAGAATACAGTGGATGGAGAAGCAATTCAAAGTGTGATTCGTGCAATTTTGCCATTGCTGCGATCGATTTGTGACTTGGTGGATTGTCGTGGGGAAAGAGCACTTTGCAGAGCTGTTAAATTCGCGGGGCGCATGCAAAACGAATATTTTTGTAGCCCAACCGACAAACGAACACAATACTAATTCGACATAAGATATTGCACAAACACAGGTCAAGATCAAAGAAACAAAACTATTATACCGGATATTGCTTGTGTCTTAACTACTAAGACAAATACCTAGTCTGAGCCGGCAAAAACAACCAGGCAAAAGAGTTTAAGAAAGCTGGTTATACGAGACAGACATCACAAGTGTAAGATTATGAAAAAGGACCTGGGGTAATAAGAACGATACACGTGGTTTAATGACTAAAACATGAAACCGGCTAGGTAAGAAGTGCGAAGAGCCCATGGATAGTAAGTTTAAAGTTTGTCTTAAAAAATTGTTCAAAAAAGTATTTTCAGCAAAGAATTTACAGTAGGTGCCAATAATTATATTAAATGTATTCATCATCTTCAAAATGAAGCTGTAGTCGTTATTAAATATCCCAGCAGCAATATATGTTGATATTTCAATGATTTTTACACCAGAATGCTGGTGCTTTGGAGCCAGTCGCCAAACCGTCGAGTTAAAACATTCATTAGTATTTTAATTATGGCCACGCAAGCATCTTTGAAGTAATTCATCCCTGGATAAATCTTTATAAATTGGTAAGATATGCTGTTTTATTTCTTGGCTAAGAAATGGAGTTAGATTTTCAAGCTTTGGATCCAGCTTTTGACTCCAGTCGGGTTCCAATGATAATGTCTTTTTTTATTAAATTCCTCGAGCTTCTTTACCTTTAGTTCCTTCATTAGGATATTTTGAAATTTTTGCTTCGAAAATTCAACCACTTACGACAAACTATCGAGCTAAACTTGACTTTGAAAAACTTTGACAGTCCAAATTTTGGACTAAAAATTTTCTCGGAAATAAGCAGCGGAAATTCTGTGAATTAGAACATTTCTCTGGACAGCCTAAGTTTAAGCTTTTAATTTTGGTCCATGTTTGCCTTAGAGTTTGACCCCTCTGATGTTTGCGATGACCACAGCTACTCTAAAAACGATTCTCCATCTCTTTCCGACCGACACCACTATTCATTTTGCATTGACAACTGTATGCGTAAAAAATATATCAATTTTGGTAGGATTGACAACTATATATAAAAAATGGCGACACATTTCATTTGCCTTGATAGATAAAAAAAAAGCGATGGCAAGCTTTAAGAGACATACTCATATTCAATTTGCTTCAATCACGATTTGTCTGTGATACATACACATCCAAAATGGGTGTGTATGATTGGGGTAGAGTTTATAGTGTCTCATATATAACATTTATAACCACATTTGCTATTGCAGCAGGATTTTTGCTTAGGAAAGTTAAACGTCCCGAACACTCGAGATGGGTCGTTACCTTATTAGGGTTGACTATTATGATATTAATGATGGAAAAACTTCATTGTCTTATCATAGTAGTTTTATATGTTTTTTTTATAAGTACGGTGATGAAAATCTGTGATAAAAAGTTAGTATTATTTGTTTTTTTTTTTAATATGAAATTAACACATTGTTTAACACGTTCGTGGATGCGTCTATAAATGCAAATTTGCTTCTTGATTATGCTAAATAATTTTTATTTAGCTTTAATCTTCCGTTTTTTTCATGTCCTGAATGATTTTCTTATGTACATAAAGAACAATGCAATAAATTTATATAAATTAAGACCAAATAAAACATTTTTCGCCTCTTATAGCAATCCAAATGATTGATATGCCACATTTTACATCTGCGAATATGTCCATTTAAATTACCCCCAATTTGTATAAACATTTTATTTGATATTTAATTTAATATTTTCAGGATCGTCCATGTGGTTGTTACTATATTATCAATGTCTTATATAACAATAACAAGACTGTACTATAATGAAGTGATATTGTCATTTACCTTATTCGACATTATAAATATGTTTTTAATTCAGAAATCAATAGGCTTAGCATTTGATATACACAATTCTTCTGCAAAAAAGACAGTTGGAGAATATGCATTCGATGATTATGAGACTGATCCATCTTTACCTAACATCATACACTTTCATTTCTTGCATATTGGATACATGGGAGGTAAATATAGCATAAATATCATTTTGTTGCAATCATTTTTTATATTATGATTGATTAATGATAATGATACTTTTTCAGTCTCAAAGTGAAGATTTTTTAATATAATTAAGAATTGTTTCCATCTCATCTCAATCATGGATACAAAAGTTGTCTAACTAAAATCATACAAATACTATAAATGTCTAACTAAGTTCATAGCTTATTCCAAAATATATAGCTTTTATACAATTGAAACTTTATAATAATTTATCAAAAAATAATTTCATTTGGGAACACAATTTTTAATAGGTTTTTAACACTTTAAAGTCCGTACCATTTAAATTTATTTCTAGAGACGACATTACATACATATGTCTATATTTTAATCATATTAAAAATACAAATACGCCATAGAATACATTCAAATACACAATATAAATGTAATTTTTATATATAACGATGAACTGGCTGAGTGTTGTCCTTTTGTATTATTCAATCATCTATTAGCTAGTTTAAGGGTCCGGGCGAAGCTTAGTGGGGACACTCGGACTGTAAAGTGTTAAAATAAGCATTCCATGATTCTATTCCATTTAAATAAATAACAATGTGGGATATTGTTGTTTCAGGAGGATTTCAGCGCTATAGAACATATGACGATTTCATCCATTCTCGCTTTGTTTCCAAAAACTTCGACGCATGGAATACATTTTGGAAATGTATGTCTATTAATATGGCCATTGAATTAATGAGTTATTTTAGTCACACGTATATTGATTTTTGGGTAAGAAAAATTTGCTAATAATTATAATTCCTTTTGTACATTAGGACATAGCTTTATAGCATTTTATTTTGTGTAAAATGTGCAATTTTATAAATTATAGATATTTTTTTAAACCAAACAGTGGAAAAAAAATTAGCATTCGGCATATTACGACTTAACTATTAAGCGGCATCAAGTCAAAGAACGGCCTGGTTTTCCAATTGATGGTTAATATTCCATCCACGATTTCTACATGCAAATCGTGTATAGGCTTCCTAATATTAACCTTTTCATTAGTGAGTTAATTTTAAATTGAGTTAAACATAAATGCAAATTTGTTTTTCTCTCAAGACCGCGCAGCGTAAGTAAAGCTTGCATATCAATAAATGAACCTTAACACTGTTGATAGCGCGCAATATTAGTTCATTTCTTCGCGTAAACATAAACAATACACATGTGTGCTTTTAGTTTTAGTACAATAGTGTTTGTAAATGTTTGTAAAACATGGTCGGAAATTAGAAAGAGATCGTAAATTTAATGTTTAAAATAATGATTTGAATAAATAATGATTTGAATAAATAATGATATTGTATTAAAAATAGAAACACGGCATTGAAGATAAAGCGCTATGGATCACTTTTTGAAATGTTTAAGAATATTTAGACGTGTAGGGGTTTTTTTCAGCCATCGATATACGAGTGTATGATGAGATGCAAGGAACTCTCTCTGTGTCTGTCTCCGTTTCACTAATCTCCGCACTCAATGAACGGTTGACTGTATATAGGAAGAAACAAGCTAAACAAAACGCAAAATATTGACTAAATTGAGATTAAAAGCGGAAATTTGGGTTGATAACAATATTATCTGAAATATTTATTTAACAGGATGACCACAGAGTAAAGATCACAGTATTATCAGATATATACAATCAAAAAGATTCTGCATAAGTATAATGAAGGACACATATTATATTAACATAAAAAATAGCCAAAATCCTTTTTCGCGAAGCAATAAAACCGATATTTTCAAATCGGTTCATTTACAGTTTTCGTTCCGGTAAAAATAACGTTTTTATCGGTTCAGTCCTGGTTTTAAGCCATGGTTTTAATAACAAAAAGTGCAGCTTTACATAGATAGCCAGTTGAATATTTAATTGACTAAAATCTTGTTAAATTTTATCAAAAATGAACGCAGTGAGTCCGTGTGTTTTTGAAAACATTGACGCAAAGTTTCGACACTTTTGAAATCGATGAGATCTTCTTGGAGACTTCTTTTTCTGTCTGAAAAAAAAAATCAGACAAGTTTTCAAGGACAAAATTAAATAGAACATTCTCTTTCATAACAATTTCCAGATCTTCTGATAATCTCTTAGATGCAAGATTTTCTTTATGGAGGAGGCAATGAAGCAGGTTTAACTGCAGCTTAACTAGTTTCATTCTTACACAGAAGCCCTGATGCACTCCAAGCATTAATAGTACACCGAAAGTACAGATGCTGTGATATTAGTTCTAGGACAAATCTTCTGCTTTAAAAAAGAGTCAATTTCATTTTCTCAATACTTTAAACATTATGGTTTTGGAC
Source organism: Stenopsyche tienmushanensis (assembly GCA_008973525.1). NCBI lineage: Eukaryota > Metazoa > Arthropoda > Insecta > Trichoptera > Stenopsychidae > Stenopsyche > Stenopsyche tienmushanensis. The sequence goes on along the minus strand of WACJ01000091.1, from coordinate 432,380 downwards.
AGAAAAAGCTTTATTGTCGCTTCAACTGTTGTTTTTTTTAAAGAAACTTCTTCCTTCTCAATTAATTCTATTCTTTCTATAATAAAATCAATAATTGAAACTAGTTCTCTTTAATATATTAAGTTGTCTAATTCTTATTTTCTTCATTATCGTTTAAATATTGGGCCGACCCAGCCGGCATAAACCCACAATAGAATAAAGATAACAATATTTTTGACCGATTGTAAAATTTAAACAACCCACCCGATCAGTCTTCATCGGACAACTTCGTTTTGGAATAAGAATTCGTAATCGTTCTGTAGAAATGTTCGGATAGGTGGTATTCATTCGTCATGTCAGCGATCCGAAAAGTGGACCAGTTGGACCCATTGACCTTGTGGCCAATCTATCCACTTTTAAGGCATTTTGCGGCATTTTCGGGGGGCTGGCGAACGAGTCTATACTAACTCCCACTTGTAAAAACTATACATTTATCTATCTTACTAATTTGTGTTGCTATTTTAGTCATGTTTTGTAGTTCTATGTTAAAAAATCTGGCTGGTTTATATCCCGCGCCCAGAGTGCAAGTGGTCACTCGAAGTTGAGAATTAGCGTATCCTTGCAGATATGGATATTAAATACAGGTTTTGTACCTTGCTGTGCATTTTTATGCCCATGTTTCATCCTGAATTAATACAAAAACTCAGCCTCATGACTGTGAAACATTGGCAAACACTCGATCAAAACATTATTTTGTGGATTTTCTTCACCATTTTTGCGGTGGTTACCTCATTTGGTTGACCACTGCATTATACGTCTTGGCAACTCATACGGCCTCGTCTAACCTTTCTTTTACCATGATGTATTTACTACAATTCGACTCTAATAATATGAATATCGATATGAAACATAATAGATACGGCGTTTAAAATTTTTCAAAATTTCATATGGTGTACCAAATACATATCATGGTACATTTCATCACAAAAAAACTCGTTGAACTTTATTCTTACTGGAACATATTTATGTATAATGTCGTATACAAATGTCACCAATATTGTGTTTCATTGAAATTTTTTGAAACAGTAGCGTTTGTTTTTGGGAAGATGATTCGATCAATCAGTGAGAAAGTGAGGTGAATATGAAACTACGGGTTTTAATGAATAATTAATACTTTTGAATTGTTTGGAATAAGACATTTGTCAACGAAACAATGAAATATACGCAGCCTGTTATGCAAATTTTGTGTGAATAAATCAGCCTCCACCTAGATTTGTCGCCTCTTATACACAATCAATTACATCAAAATGTTAATAGAATATCTGCTTATAACCATGTGTCTGACAAGAGGCTCGAATTATCCTAAAAGGTATAATTTGAATATTTAATTTATCCCTAAAAAAATACTAAAGGCGATCGGATATCCATTTTACAACTTAATTAAAAACTTGTAAATATATTTGTGTACATAACACATAACTTGACAAGTTCGTAACATGACTAATAACAAACTGGTTCGTATTATTTTGCCATTGTTACAATCGACTTTTGACACAGAGCATTGTCTTGGTAAAAGGGCACTTTTTCTTCTTTATTAGGTCTTGCTCTTTCAAATGAGTATCATTTTACTCTTTTTGAAATAACTGTCGCTTCAGGGCGCGCATTTCAAATAAGGAAGTTTCCCTGCCGTACCCTATTTTATTTTGTGTGTACTAGTTTCAAATACGATCCGTTTATGTTTGATACATTTATTTTACGCCAAATATTCCTGTTATTATTAAACATTTTAGCGTCGTATTTTTGGCAAAAAATTGCGAAATTTGGTGTAGCACTCAGACGGTTCTTATGCTAAATGTAAACAAAAAAATTCACACTCACCATATGTTAAAATCCATCAGAACAACATCATAAAAATCAATATATAAAACGGGTGACCCATAAAACGGAAAGAGCAGTACCCAAAGCAGGCCAAAAATCTTCAAATATTGGACTAAACCATCACTCAATAAGTACGTAGGATTTTTTTCGCTTTACACAATTTTCTTCTTTTGAGGTCGTTCTTTTCGCAATTCCTTCCACTAAACGTATCAATAACGCCACACAATATTTAGTATTGATGTTACTTCTTACCTCAAGGTAATCGACGAATAAAATACTATGTGCATCCCAAAATACGGAGGTCAATTTACATAGGGGCCCCAAATAATCGTAAATTCAATTATTCGAACAATAAATATAAAATAGGTAAAATGTTCGAATATTTTATATATAGAACATTTGGCGTATTGACCGACACATTTTTTTAAGGGATTAGGGGTGACTTTTATTAGGTTTCACACATAAGCCCTATATCTTAAGGGTCAGGGTTTAATTTCACCTTTAAATCGTTATAATGTTTTAATCTATGCTCGTATTAGTAAGAAATAACTGTTTTTTTAAAATTATTTTGCAATATATTTTTGAGTTATAAAATCATTTCAAAAATTCTATATTATACCCTTTCCAACGATATGCTGCATGTCATACAAAGTCATTCAGTTTGGCAGGGCCGGGGTAAAAATTCTTCTTCACAAAATTGGTTCAAATTGGTCACTTCTGCTTTTCTACAACACCTTTTCTTTATTTCAACTGTAGTTTTCTGAAGTAGCATTTCCTCTTTAATTTTTTGCAAAGGTGGTGCTTATTCCTTCAATAAGAATTTATTTTATGGGCACCTCTGTCGTGTAAATTATTTTTTTTGGCAGCGCTATTCCGTAGCTCACACTGTTTCCAGACCTGACACAAGTGGATTTATTTATCTGGAGACGAGGTCTATTATATGGTTCGTACGGTCTTCAGATCTGACACCACTGGATTTCTTTGTCTAGGGACGTGCCCTATTCCGTGGCTCGTACGATTTACAGACCTAAAACTACTAGATTTCTTTGTTTAGGGACGTGCTGATTTTTTCGTAAAGGAGAAGAAGTGTGCCACTTTCTCCAATTGTTCAAAGATTGACCGTGACTGAGAAAGGTACAAGTTCAAATATTTGAAATTGACAAAGCTAAAATATTCTTCAACCGCCTTTTAATATTGACTAATTTTTTGCTATCTCTATTGTTTATGCAGTGAAAGCAGGTAGAAGTTCCTGAGAACTTATTGAGTGATGTAACAATTCCAATATATTTGAGTTTTAGAATTTCACATTTTGGGTTGGTTATAAGCAACTTTAGTTATGTACTATTTTTATATAGACACCTTATCGTTTTATGTAAGTTTTTTGCATGGTAGTTATTGGAACGTCCTTTATGCAAAAAGTGGATTGGGTGCCTACGATGACGCTGGCAAGAACTTTTTGCAATAAAGTTGTTTTTTTTTTAATGTATCATTAATTTTGCTCTGGACACCTTTTTCATCCACGGTAGTCTGATTTTTCCGTATGGTAATTGGATTCTGGGGCTTTTTGAGAAACTTTGGTCGTTAATGATATTTTCCTTTTGTTTTCGATTCAAAGGCATTGGAAAACATAATGTATCCTTGTACCGATAGAGAAGGATTGCATCAGTTGTTTAACCAGTTTTCGGCTTAGTATGGCTGTGTGTTTGGGTATCATTTCAATATATCTGGGTGTCATTTTTGATACTAAAATATTTTATCGATTATATTTAATTGCATGTTTGTCTTCACAATGTAAATATTTCATATTAGAGACAAATTATTTGATATTTTTTCTTCTTCTGTAGAAATGCACCGTGGCACAGCATTAAAGGATTATTTTTTCAAGGAAAACTTGTATAGACGCGGTAGGGCAAATTTGCTTGAACATCACGAAAAGTGAAACTTCAATCGGTAGTTGATCGGGAAGAGAGGACTTTTTTTCTTTGGGAGGGAAATCTTGCGCAAGACACCCTAAAGCCAAAAGACCCCAGGATAGTGTCAGATTTTAGCTGATTAATGATAAATAATACCAGGGGGGACAGAGGCGAGCCAAGAGGGTTCTCTTGGCTCGCCTCTGTCCCCCCTGGTATTATTTATCACATTGATTTAGGAGGGCAGGTATTTCTTCTATAAATTCCCGCCAAAGGCTCCACTGCTCACCATCATGTTACGGATCGTATTCTCGCTTTTAAGCTCATTTACCCCGAGTGCTTGTTTCAGGGTATCCTTCTGGGGCATTCAAGTCTCGCAATCATTAATGGTGTCGGACCCATCTCTTACCCGAGCTGTTTATTGGTCCCGCTATTCGGGACCAACAAAAGTGTACCCAGGGATCAAAACCTGGGTGCACTTTTGTTAATTTTAATAATAAGCTGTTACTAAATTATAAAATATAATATATATATATACATATATATATATATATATATTCATGGGGGAGGGGGGGGGGTTGTCTACCGAATTGGCGCGAGCCACTTGTTTGCACTAGCCGCTGGGGTGATCGATATGATCATAGTAGCCTCCAGGAACGCATTTTTGGCCGAAAATGCCCTAAAGACCCTGAACGAGGAGGGAGTGGCGACTAGGCCTGTGTGCCCAACAGGTCCGCTTCTCAGGCCGTTGACACTGCGAAAAAGCGAATCGCGATCGGACGCCATGTCCGTCCACAGAACGTAGTCTGCGTTCATGTACGGATCGCCGCATGGACACTGCAAAACCGGGGAGAGCCTAAACCTAAAAAGTGAAACCCTAAGCCACCCGTGCCCGATTTTTAATGGTGTGTATCGCGTCGTCAACCTCCGCCTGGCTGTGGTGGCACTATGTGATTGCCTCTTCTTCTATCCATTTTAGATAGATTCCAAAGCAACCATGTTTTGTAAGGACTTGTGTAAGGCAGAAGATAGTCTTTCCGTATTTCCAGGCCCTTCATTGATTTATGTTCGGTATAAGTCGATGGTTTTATCTTCCTTTGTTGGCCTGATTCCATTTTTGATGCCAGATTTCCTTCAGTTTATGCTCATGTACTGTGTGATTCTTGGGATCTTTAAAGTCCAAGGTCCCCTTCTTTGCCAGGAGGTACACCGGGGCAATCATTTGTAGTGGTGCATGCCATCTCTACTGTGTATGTGTGTCAATGCGTAGCGCAAGGTAACTACTAAACCAGTAGCAAGCCTCTTTTATTATATATTACACAATACACAGGATCATATTTTAGTTGACAATATCCTTTAACAAATGGGAAAATAAGCAATTTATAAAATCAATCGCAGGAGCTAAAAAGATTTTTTTTAAATAATAAGCATTTATTAAAAACAAGAAAAAATCAGTTAATCAATAAAATATTTTCCCATATATTTAATCTAAGAAATGTTTCTGTATGATTTATTATCTTACTTATGTTATTATAATATTTACTTTGAAATGAATATTCTAAGAGCCCAAACAAAAGTTAGTCAGAGCTTATGATATTCGGCAAATAAGTTTGATGTTATATTAGTTCTTGCCTACAAAGAGTCAAAAGCTTAATAATATGATTATCAATTTATTATATTTAATTGTTCTTATTTGTTTCAGTACGCTCTTTCAAAGGAATTCGAACAAAAAGACCTTATGTTGAAAATATGTTATGGAATATGGCTGTATTTTTCATTTCTAATTACATTGTATTTTACGTCACATATTACCTATCTTCAATGCATTACGAGTGGATTTGGGGAGTATCCAGTGAAAGGAAACAATAAGCCCGGACATGGACCTACTAAGAATTATAAAATGCTCCGAGAAATGTTAGTAGTCTTTAGAATTTATTTATTAAGAATTACAATATTTATTCGAGAAGAACAATTGTAGGTCTCCAGAGGATTTGGCGAAGGAAAAATTCGATTTTTTGACAGTGAAGAATTTCGATGTTTGGACTCAGTGTTCAACCGAATGGATGACGGAGGTCTTCAGAAAATGGAACATGACTATTCACTACTGGATAACAATAGTTGTGCACGAAAACATTCCAAAAAAATACAAATCGACGAGGTATGATATACGTATCATCATATAATAGATACAAATAATTTATTGGATAGCGAGAGCATTTTCAGTACATATTCCTATCTATCCTCGAGTGTTCTTATAAGATTTTGCTTAGCAATTATTGTTAATTGCAGTATTATTAAGTCATTGGATTTAAATTTTCACATAACAAAAAGCAATAGAAGCTATTTTCTCCAAGTCCATTTTAAATTTATTACTAAAATGTTTGCTTCTATCATGTGTCATACTTTTTTTGCACAACCTTTTATTTTTTTACAGTCTGTGCTCGCGTTAAATTGTATAAAAAATATACAAATACGTCATAGAATATGTTCAAATACACAGTTTGAGTGTAATTTTTATATACAAGGTGTTTTGTACATGGACCGACAAGTTTTTTTTTTGGAGCTAAGGGGGTATTTTCTACGTTTCACACATAAACCCTATGTCCCTAGTATCAGGGTTGTCGAAATAGATTTTTTTCTTATAAATCAGTCATTCTGACTGGTTTTGGTAGAGATATGTATATAAATATAAATAGCTGGTATATCTAGTGTTAATTCGAAACACCCGGATTAAATTTGTAATCAATGCATCAATCGATTATGAAGTCATTTTCTTGTGATTATGAAAATTAACATGTATATGTTGGTTCCAGAATCATTTCATCGTTTCTCTTCAGTGCTTTATGGCATGGGATTAAGCCTGGGAATATCGGTTGGGGGCTGGGGAATGCCTGTGCTATACTGACTATGAAATATTATTGGAATATTAAAGATCACATCAGTGTAAGTAGTAATTGCTTGATTTGCTATACAATAAAATCATATTCCTCCAATGAAATCAATTTATTTTATTTCAGAAAACGTCGATGAATTTGTACCTTTGGGCGATGTTCGTCATGCGATACTATTTAAGCTACAGTTGGGTTTTATGGGCGCTGTTCGAATGGGAATACATCTTCAATTATTTAAGACAGTGTTATTTTTTGCAGATAATAGTCCACATAATTTTGCATCTATTTGGAATGTTGGCATGGAAACATTTGTCTCAAAAAGCGGTGAAAATAGATTAAGTAAAGAGTTCATTATTGTTTTTTTTTATATAGCATTATCTGAAGAAATCTATTTAATCAAGTGCAAGATTAAAAAATTAAAAATATTTTAAATCAATGCATATAATAGTCCTGCCTTCGGTGGATGACCCATATAATGGACGTTCTTAGCAATATCATCAGATTTATTTAATTGAGGTCTTCCTATGGGTTTGCTGGAACATGGTTCAAAGAACTATGTTTGTTTGTGCTATATAGTTTGATCAGTGTAGACCAGGGGCGTCAAACTCAAAGACTAACACGGGCTAAAATAAAAAAAAGAGTTTAGGTGGGCCACGAAAAAAACTTAAAATTGCAAAACATACAGTAATAAAAAAGGACAAGGACAATTTAACGTTTCTCTATTACTATATTTCCTAGTTCGGTGGAAATATTGCTAACATTTAAAACTGACCCAAGGTGAGCCTCGTTAATTTTGATTTTATCTAAACTTGATTTGTTCATTTTTTACGTCGAAAAGTGCGTAAAATCCTCATTTTTCAATTTTTTTTTCCTCCATAGAACTGGCTTATATTTGAATGCTTTAACTTTGTCACACATGTTCGTAATAAAATAATATTTTCCTTGCAGTGCTAGATTTTAATAAAAGATCTATCTTGTGACCATATTGGATCAGAAAAGGAGCTTGTGTCTAGATCATAGATTCCCAAACTTTTTTGGGTCGTAGACCCCGTGCCATGTTTTTCGGTTTTGGGTTGACCCCCTACTTACCTGATATTGATTTTTTGAAAATTTCTAATTGTAGTGAAGTTTAGTGTTAAAAACTTAAAGTAAAAACACATTAATTTATACATTTATTAATTGAATTTAAATTAAAACTACTCAAAATAAAATTTTGTATTTGTTATATAATATAAAATACAAGCCGCCTTCACCATGCTACGCACGGTGGTCAGCTAGCAATTTGGTTTTGCATTCATGGGCTAAACTTTGTATAGGTGTATTTAACCTTTTAACTGCCAATATCAGCGCATACAAATTCGACGCACCGGTGCGTCGTTGGCAGTTAAAAGGTTAATAAAGAAAACAATGCTCCTGTGTCCCATGTCCCAATGGTTACGATGCCAGCAACTGCGATTAGCAAAAAAACGCGTGCAGAATTTTGCTTTGCGCACTACGTCTTTTCGCTACGTTTTTATTGAAAAATCACCAAGTCAAGTTTTTTTTTAAATCAAACATGTTCGCCACTACGACCTAAAACGATTTAAGTACATTTCGTATGGCAGCTATAAGTATTTATATTTTTTCAGAAATATTAATGATAACATTTTATAGAATATTATTTTTAATGGACTTTTACAAAATTTCAAGATGGTATCTTTGAAACTGCGACCGTGAATAGAAAAAAAAAGAGTAAAAAAAGAAGAAGAGGAAAACGAAAAAAACTTCACACATTCGCCTCGTGTCCATCGATACAAACGTTTTGAAAGTCGGATTGAATTTTTTTTCATCAATGTACACAATAAAATCTCAAAAAAAATAATCTCAAATTTTATATATTTGATACGTAACAAGAAATAAACTAAGCAATAAGTCAATATTTTTAGTGAGAAAGATGAACCTGATGCTTTAATAATAAATTATCAACATTTGGCGTCAATTTTGTAATTTTGTCAACTTTAATCTTAAATCTTATAAAAAAAGGGTTGGGTTTGGGTATGTTAGGTTGGGGTATGTGAGGTTGGGCTATGTGAGGTTTGGCTATGTGAGGTTGGGCTATGTGAGGTTGGGCTATGTGAGGTTGGGGTATGTTAAGTTGGGGTATGTGAGGTTGGGCTATGTGAGGTTGGGCTATGTGAGGTTGGGGTATGTTTGGTTGGGGTATGTTAGGTTGGGGTATGTGAGGTTGGGCTATGTGAGGTTGGGGTATGTTTGGTTTGGGTATGTTAGGTTGGGGTATGATAGGTTGGGGTATGTTAGGTTGGGGTATGTTAGGTTGGGGTATGTTAGGTTGGGGTATGTTAGGTTGGGGTATGTTAGGTTGGGGTATGTTAAGTTGGGCTATGTGAGGTTGGGGTATGTTAGGTTGGGGTATGTTGGACCCACCCTGTGGAATGTCCTGTACAATAGCCTACTAGAGGTCAAGATGCCAGTAGGAGCACAACTCATTGCCTTCGCAGACGACGTCGCGCTGCTGGTGACAGCCCAACATCCGTGGGACATGGAAGCGAAGGGCAACGAAGCCCTCGCTAGGATAAACGCGTGGATGCGTGAGAATCGCCTACAGCTAGCGGTGGAGAAAACGGAGGTAATGATATGCAGCAGGAGAAGGAGACTGAGGGTCAAGAGGCTTGTTGTGAACGGTCACGAGGTTGAATACAGCAAATCGCTGAGATACCTCGGGATCCTCTTGGACAACAAGCTGACCTTCAAAAAACACATTGAAGCAGCTGCGCAGAAGGCGCAGAAGGTGGCCAATGAACTAGGGCGGCTCATGCCCAATATTGGAGGGCCAAAACCGTGCAGAAGACGTACCATAAACGAGGTGATACACTCGATCCTTCTGTACGGAGCCCCGATATGGCATGAGTCGCTCAGACACGAAAGCTACAGAAGGAAGCTGGCCGGGGTCCAGCGACAGGGAGCGCTCCGAGTCACCACAGCATATAGAACAGTATCAGAAGATGCGGTGCTCGTGATTGCAGGAATCCCGCCGCTGGACCTCCTAGCAAAAAAGAGGGCCTTGGACTATGAAGATCCCAAAAACCGCAACAAACATGAACAGAAACTGAAGGAAGCCTGGCAACAGAGATGGGATCAGTCCACAAAAGGAAGATGGACCCACTGACTTATACCGGTCGTAAGTCGGTGGAGGGCCAGAAAATACGGCGAAACGACCTACCGCTTAACTCAGGCGCTCACCGGACATGGATGTTTCGGAGCGTACCTAAAGCGGATTGGCAAGGAAACATCTGCCAATTGCCACCACTGCCAAGCGGAGGTCGATGATGCAGAGCACACCATCATTAGCTGTGAGGCTTGGGCACCCCAGAGGAAATTGCTGAAACAAGCACTCGGGGTAGCCGAGCTCAACGCCAACAACATGATCCACAGCATGATGGAGAGCAAGAAGAACTGGGACCTTTGGCGCGAATACGTGGAAGAGATTCTGAGCGCCAAAGAGGGCAGTGAAAGAGAGAGACGCAGAGCGCAACAGCCTCTCCAACAATAGAATAGGGCCAATCACCTAAGGCCAGACTACCTGTCCTCCCGAAGCAATGTGGAAAACAATACCAGGAGAACAGAGAAGGACAAGGGCGGGTTTAGTGGGCAGGCACGACCGAACAATCGTGAATCCTACACTGCCCAGCTTCACTGGGCGTCTTGCGAAGATTTTCTCGCCCACAGAAAAAAAAAAAAAAAAAAAAAAAGGTTGGGGTATGTTAGGTTGGGGTATGTTAGGTTGGGCTATGTGAGGTTGGGGTATGTTTGGTTGGGGTATGTTAGGTTGGGGTATGTGAGGTTGGGGTATGTTATGTTTGGGTATCATATGTTGGGGTTTCATATCGTGGAGTCCCAATTTATTCTTTAAACGTATTATTTTTAGCAGTCAAAAATAGCACTGATGCCCGTATTTAATCCTCGAGGTTATTTCTGAGCTTATTATTTTATTGCGCTATGTTCTCTTTGTCTCTGTCTGTCTCCGAGCTTCAATGTGCAAGATTGCTCTATCTGGATCACTAGAGTGCCGCCGTACCGGTACGGCAATACCGCTCAAAGGGTTAACAAACGTGGATATAACCTTTTAAATTTCTTTAATATTCGTGTGGCAACCCTAGTGAAAATTAACACGCGGCAATGAGAGGTGCCGTTTTATTAAATCGGCGGCAACCAAGAGGTTAATATCATGATTTTTTCAAACGTCTTCTTCGTTTTATGGGGTCATGCATCGTCGTCTTGCAAAATCACTAAATAGTTCATGATTAATTCTCGACGTTTGATTCTCAACTTTTTGTTCGCCTTTTCCAATTGCTGATAATACACATCTGCAGTTATTGTTTCACCAGGTGTCATAAATTCATAATAAATAATAACTTAAACAACCCACCAAATCCACAAAAGAATCTTGCGGGTCGTCAATCCAGGCTTCAGAGTCGGAAATGGTTTTTGTCTCAGCGAAAGTCATTAACATTTATGACTTATGTTGACATAATCAACATTTTTTTATACTCAATTACATTTCAGAGCAGAAAGGGATGAACTCAAATAAAAGTCTATCAAAATCTGCAAGAACTTATCGATACAACTAAGGCCCGATCCACACTATGGTGCCGGTAATGGTTCGATCTCGCTCTCGGTCTCGGTCCGGTCAAATATTCTCATACAAAAAACGGGATTGGAACGATCCGATACTGTGAATACTCTGATTGTTTCTTGTGTAAGGATATTTGATCGGACCGAGACCGGAGCGAGATCGAACCGTCAACGGCACCATAGTGTGGATCAAGCCTAGTACTACACACAATTCCTTCGTCTTGTAGATATAAGATATTTATAAAATATTTATTGATAGATCTTAAAAACTGTCGTAAATTTCGGCAACAACTTCATCGAGGTAGAATGCCATTTTGCTTACTTACAATATCAATAAAAAAAAAAGAGAACTAATCAGCTTTGTATATGGAGTAATTACATTGATTTTGTCAAATCGTGTCAATTTTTTAGCATACTGATCAGTTTGGAAACTGCTACATTAAATTAAGTTCATATTAGGATTTAATTAACATCGATTTGAATTTTTAAATATTATAATTACTTGCATTTTTTACCGGCTAATTAGTTAGTTTGGCATTTATAAAAACTATATTTAGAATTTGGGAAATAATTATACAAAACGCTTGCCATCTTTCTGTTATATCAAAAATTTAAGACTTTACCATGAAAATAAACAAAACAGTCAAGAGATGTCATCAATAAATTAAGATTCTAAGCAGCGAATTGTATTACACCTGTAGACCATAAGCGAAACAGTTTTATAAACCTGTTTTATGATATTAACCTTGATCCTTTTTTTTAAAGAATATTTGTAACTTTATTATGATGTTTTTTTTAACTGAATTTAACTTATGATAAAGGCAGAATATTGGCACAAATTGTGGTTTTAGAAGTAATCATTGAAATATTAGCTCACCGTGTCTGTTTCTTCGCATTTGTTTTGTCTATTTGGCTGAAAATATTTTAAACACAAGACATTGTCATCAGTTCAATGACAAAGATTCTATTAAGTTTTTATTCCTTTTATTTATTATGCAATTTTTTATAAATATTTAAACAGCGCGCAATAAAGATGATTAAAATCTTTTTAATTAAAAACCATCTGGTAATTATTTTATATTGAAAATTGTTAATATATGCGAGTTATTCAATAAAAAATCACTAATAAATGACAAAAGCGTTGGTGCGGGCGACGGCAGATGTTCGGTTTTAGATGGCATAAAATCAATCTCAATATAAGCCCTTGGGGATTGACATAGTTTTTCGAAATTATTAAGCTTTTGTATTAAATCAGAACAAGAAAACATGTATAATTTACATTTCGATAAAAGTTTTTAGAAGTGTAAAAAAAGGAATGATATAAAAAATACACCTTGGCCTCGTATAATTTGGTCATATTCATTGTAATACAAATCTGTATTATACAAGATTTAATGCTTATAAAAGCGGCTTAGTTGACCATAAAAATATCGAAGTTTGTTAATATTCTTAACAAAATACGAAATTTTTCAAAAGGAACGTTGACATTTTATTTTTAAAATCAGTGCTGCCAAGTCGACTATTCAACGGTTCGATGAATAATCAGCCTACATCTGTACGCTAGCGAAATGCAATGTCTTCTGGAAAACATCGGTGCTGTGCGTGAGTGTGTACGGGAAAACCCGAGGCAGTCAATTTCTCGACGTTCACAAGAATTTGACCTTTTTGCGACTTTAACTTGGCGATTTTTGCATCAAAATTTAGGTCTGCCCTCGTATAAAATTTAATCGAACCAGAAAATTAAGATAAACGACTATAGACAAGGCCGTGTGTTCACCGATTGGGTCCTGGAGCAGTTGGAAGATGACCCAAATTTCGCCAAAAAAATCATCTATAACGACGAGCGCTACAGATCGATGATAAGCTAATTATTGTAGCCTAAGCTAACGATATGTGGTTCCAATAGGACGTTCTACACAGTGCATGCCACGATGGACATTCCGCACGAGCGATTTGAGGGCATGGTCATATCGCTCGGCGACGATGTGAACCGGTCATCAAGATCGTGAGGTTTAACGCGTTTAAAATTCTTCCTTTTGGGCTATCTTAAGTCGCAAGTCTATGCGTATAAACCGCAAACAATTGATGCCTTCAAAATCAACATAACATAAATTCAGCCAGATTTATGCGATAAAGTTATCGAAAATTAGACCTCCTGAATACGCGACACCAAGCCAAGCCGCGGCGGACATTTGAACGACGTAATATTAGGTTGTCCCATGAGTGTATTTCGCAAATTAATACAGATCTAATCATAGCCATGGTTGAAGAAAACCCGCGATATATTGTTCGCGAAATAGCTAACAAGTTAGAAATTCCACGAACAAAATTAGGCTACATCAATCGTTCAGATGTGTGGCTTCCTCATGAACTGACCTGACTCAAATCAACTTCAGCGTATTTCAACATGCGATCTTCTTCTCCACCGACATAATAGCCAACCTTTTTTAAAGAGACTTGTCACTGGAGATGAAAGTTGGATACTTCATGAGAATATCCAACGTAAACGGTCTCAGACCAAGGGTACAGAAGCTTTAACTGTAGCTAAACCTGGCCTACATCCAAAAAATGTTTTGCTATGCGTTTGGTAGGACTGGAAGGGGGTAGTTTATTATGAGCTACTTCAGCAAGGTGAAATGATCAATTCACCAAAATATTGTTTCCAACTAGACAATCTAAAGGATGCAATTACCAGAAAACTGCCAGAATTAACGAACAGACGAGGTATTGTTTTTCATCATGATAACGCAAGGCCTCATGTGTCTTTGCTCGTCAGAAATAAATTATTATCATTTGACTGGGATGTTTTACCTCATCATCCATACTCCTTGGACATTGCCCCTTCAGATTATGATTTATTTCTTTCATTGCAAAATTCTATACGTGGTAAAAATTTTAATTCAAAAAATGATATAAAAATGTACCTTGATCAATATTTTGCCAACAAACTTGGGAAATTTTGGCAAGAAGGCACTATGAAGTTTCCGGAGACATGGAAAAAGATAATAGAACAGAATGGATCATATATTATTCAATAAAACTTGATGTAATACAAATTATTGTTTATTTTTATCTTAATATGAAAACGAAAGAAACTTATGGGACACCCTAATATTTCATACTTAATGTCATGGAATATTCTTTCAAATGAAAGTAAAATTGAGTGGATATCTCACACAAAACTTGTTTTTATTTACAATTGAAATTCGAGCGTCCTTATTGTAAGATATAAATATGCATATTTATTAAAAAAAAAACTCTAATAACATAAAAAGAATAGATCTATAATTCTATTTGATTGGCACTTTTTCGAGATCGGTTGTGAATTTTCATAATCGGAGGACTTTTGAGGAGTATTTTTGAATTTGGCCATCTAAATCTTTTCGTGTTTCGCGATAAAGGGTTCAAAAATAACAGCAACAATTAAACCTAAGACTTAGAAGAAAGCTCTGATGATAAGAATATTTGCGCAATAATAAAATTACCTCGCTCAATGGTGATTAATAGTGCTGGCGATAAAGATATTTTGTTATTAATATGTAATGCTTTTGATCGTCGTTTTATCCTTGAATATATTCGTAAAATGAAAACATTGTATTTTTTTAAAGAATGGAAGTTTAGAAACCTGTTATGCCAATTTTGTGTGAATAAACCAGTTTCCATCTGGATTCGTAGTCTGTTACACACAATCGATTACATTAAAATGTTAATAAACACTTGATTTTAGCTTGGCTATTCTCACGAAATGCTGTTTTTCAATGGCAACTATATTTGAAATTCCTAAAACTTGAAAACTTGAAACAGATTATTTCAATGAATGAAAATATTCAAATTCAAAATATATCTAAAACGATCATAACTAACAGGGTTTCGAATCGTTATTTTCTCTGATTATAAATACATTTCCATTTCAGCTGCATTTTTGAATTGTTTTCCTCTCAAGCTGTGCTCTATGGACCTGAAAAAGTGGAAATCCGTTGGGGCTAGTTTCGGTGAATAAAAAAGATGTGGTGACACTTCCAAGTTCGACAACAGTGTTAATTTTTTAAATGAAAATTCAAACATTGGTAGTGATTCCTAAATATAATTTTAAAAAAATGAAAAAAAATACTGAAATAGTTTCTCAGGGTGGAAAAATAAATGAGAGGTTAACCGGTCGAATATTCGAAAAAAATTTTTTTACCCATCCTACCCCATAGCACCCATCCTATTCGTTTTTTTCCGATGAATTTTAAATGTGTTTGCATAGTAGTCCATGGAGATCCCAGTTTATGCGCTAGCTCCTTGATTGTTTGCCGTGGATCGATTGGGGATTTTAGTTTATTATTATCAAAATTCGAAAGTCTTCCGTTCTCGGTTTATCTTTTAAGATTTAAATTTCTGGAACGAATATTGACATCTGTGGACTGTTATTACTTTACAATATGATAGTAAAAATGATCTTAGTAGGTGATCAAATCAAGTATCTTGAATTCAATTATTTGCAATTTCACACAAATCCGATGATCATCTATAAGCTCAAAAGAAATGCCAAAAGTCATTGAAAATTTTAAAGCATTTTTTTTGTTAATAAGAAATCTTCTCTGCATATGCACAATAGAAGAAAAACAAGAAATAGATATAACTATTTATTCGATATTTAAGATAATTATTTGATGTCGACTTTTGGTCTCAGATTTTGAGTTAGTATATTGTAGTTGTTAAGCAAGTTTTAATGCGAGTACGTTTTGTGTTGTTTTTGGTATATATCTGCGATTGGTGTATCACATTTATCTTAACACACTTTGAGCGGGCGAAATTTCGCAATTGCGCGCGTGAGAAAAAAATACTGTCGTGTAAAAAAAAATCACAAAATGACGACTGCTTAAAAAAAATCTTTTATTGCCATCACTTTTTAAAAGTTTATATTTTATCCCAATAACGAAGCTCGACGTGATACTTTTGATAAACACTACCCTCGTGGAGATATAATATTACACTTATCTCGTATAACAGTTCAAATCGCGATGGATCAATTACTAGCCGTCCCGGCTAAAGTGTGTTAATATGACTTCCTTACATGCCTCAACTAAAATCTTTGATTAGTACATCTCACATTTCCCGTCTTTGTGAAGACCAGAAGATCAGCTTTATGATCATATTGATTACCAAAATATTTACATCAAACGATAATATATATTCCACGTATATATTTTTAGTGCTTTTACTCAAACGACCTTCATTGCATTGGGTTGATTCAAAAAATATTAAGTGATTATCAATTATTAAAAGTTGATTTTGGAGTTTTATGTTTTTGTGTATGAGGAAAAACAAGGATTTTTAAACGAATGAAATATATGATTTGCTTCACAACACTCCATTGTAATAGTTCAGGGGCACCAACAACTTTAAATACACCCATTATTATTTGCAAATTTAAAAAAAATCACTGATAGCATCGTTGCTTTTAGTATTAGGTGTATTGAAAAGTTTTTGCCGATTGTTTAGCAATGAAAGAATTATTTTTTTTTTTTCATTTTTATTTACAAAAGCTTACAAAACATAATTTCATTCATTACTACCTACTATTTCCCACGGGTTTTCGAGTTTTTCAATTCCTCTTTTGAAAAGTTCCAGACTCAAACTCAACCTAAGCAGACTACTATTAAAATCGGTACACTTAATATTATATATTGGATTAGTTTCTAGATTCTTAATATTAAGATTTTTGTTTAAATCCAGATTGCAGGAGATAGTTTTCCGATTCAACTTTTAGATCTGGATTGAACCTAATTTCATGTTTCTGAAAAAGTTATTTAAAAAAATGTTTTATTTTTAGAAAAATCTCCTATACACCGGGAAAAAAATAATTACACGAAATTCAATTTACACTTAAACCTTTTTTGTGCGGTAGATACGTTCCGCGGAAAATCGCACAAAAAAAGCTATGACTTGCATAGAAAAAGTAAAGATGCGTTTCATGGATTTTTAAAACCGCATAACTTTGAAACAGCTATATAAAATTAATCCAAAATCGCATAAAAAAAGGCAATTGAAAAATATGATAGGACCGGCTAAGTTGCCGCGTCACTAAATGCCAACAAAATCGAAATCATTTTTTCAAAAAACCTAAACCAAAATAAAGGGTGTGGTAATAATTCAGCAATAGCAGATGCAAAATTATTTACACAGTCCCCCATTATAATTTTTTTCCAAATTTCGGTTGGTGTTGATGATTTATATCCTATTTTATCCAAAACATCTCGATGCGTACTCTTTATGAAATAAAGTAAAAAAAATGCTTTAAAAAACCGCATAACTTCGAAAATCGCACAAAAAAGTCGCCAAAGCTCACCAAATAGTAGTTACGCCACTGTTTCCAAGCGTCTAGACTTAGGCGGGAATGTCTCGATTTAGTAGCCTTCATCGTACTGGTGAGGTGTACGATTTTGTTGGATAAAAATTTCAATCCCGAATTTTTTGGGAATACGTTAACCAAGCACCTAAAACTGTCCGGGATTGGATTTCCTAATCGTGAATGAGTCAAAAAGGCGTGGCACGTGTTGCATTGCTTATTTTTATTGTGTTCGGTCAAGGTGTGCATTACCCATCCTACTCCATTACACCCATCCTATTCGTAGTGGTTCATGGGGAATCCCATATTTTGCGACAACTCTTTGATTTTATCCGACTCGATTAGGGATTTTAGTGCATTTTTATTAAAATTCAAAGGTCATCCTGTTCTCGGTTCATCGTTCGAGCTTTTATCACCCGATTTAAATTTTATGAGGCAATATTTCAGCATAAATGTCTTTGAGCGTTTTCCTGGCTTTTGTGACATTCCGACTCAAATAAGAAAACACAGCATGCAATGCCGGGTGTGGAAATTTTACCCTTAACAATTGGATTATTATAGTAAATATATCTAGAAATGTTATAGAAACTACAATATTAATTTGGTTAGAAAGTTTGAGAACTGGTAGAAAAACGCAAAACAATGGGATAGATTCTTTGAAAGAATTTGAATATTCTTTCAAAGAATCTGCAGATTTTAAAATCAATAGATTTTAAAACCAATGTACGAAGATTTGTCTTCCGATAATTGGATTATAAAGATTTTTTGGTTTATTCTAAATATATTTTGAATTGAAAAAATAAGATCCATAATGTCAAAGCGTTCACCATTTTTTTTTTGCTGTCACATTATCAATAATCACACCTCAGACGATAGCGGCAAGCTTATTTTTCATTAATTTTGTATTTTTTCTCATTTAAATGGTTCAAATTTGAGATACTGTGCCCATCAGATTTAAGCACTTGAGGACGACCACACTAGAAATATTGACCATAAAAATTCAATTTTAAAAAAATGTTCACATTACCTTGAAATGCTAATGCAAATCGTTTAAGTTTTTTTTAAAGATTTTTTTTATTTCATAAAATAGGAAATGAATCATCAACACTAACCAAAATTTGGAAAAAAAGCACGTCCTATATTCTGGTTTAGATTTTTGAAAAAATTGATATAGTTTTTTTGCATTTTTCCAATGCTCCGATTTTTAAAAATATATTGTCTAAAGAGTTATAGCTATTTTCTTTTATTGCGTTTTTCTCGAAACTACTATTTTGAACACGGTTGACATCATATCTCAAGTTTTAATTAATCAATTTACTTCAAAATATTAATTATTTAAGAAAAAATAAATTTGTGACAAAAATAGGCCAAAAAATTAAAAATGTCCAAAAAACAGTCGCCATTTTGTGTTTTATTTTTTTTCAGTTAGGGACTATAGTGACATTATCCTTAAAATTTTACCAATGATGCTGGACGTCCTTTAAATGTTATCAAAGATGTTATTTTTAGTTGCCTTGTTGTTTTCCTGTTTTTTATTAAATTTTTTATGCGATTTTGGATATATTATAAATCCATGGAACGTATCTTCACTTTTTCTATGCAAGTCATAGCTTTTTTTGTGCGATTTCTTTTTGTACGATTTTCTGCGGAACGCATCTAATACACAAAAAAGGTTTAAGTGTATATAATAATTGGATTTTTACATATAATGTAAAATCAAGGTATGTGCTTAAAAAAATACACCATTTAATTTGGTGTATAAAATATTTCGTTCGCCATCCGATGCTTTAACTTGAAATGAAAAAAAAAATAGATTGAAAATGTTTAACTTGAAATGAAAAAAAGGTTTAACTTGTCGTGAAAAAACTGTAAAAAGTGACATCCCTGCCCGACTTAAATGTCATGCTTTGCAAGGTGGGCTTTTTTTAGAATGCATTTTATCCTCAGTAACCAACAAGAACGGTCGAATCAAAATGTTCGTAGATCTCTATGATTTCGTAGTTCGCAATCAAGTCATATATTTATTAGGAGTTGTATCCATAGTGTTTAGTTTAGTATTAAGAAATGTTCGAAATAGTGAAGTGAAAAAATGGATGTCATCGTTATGGGGGTTGTATTTATACATACACTTACTCCAGGAAGATTTTTTGTATTTTTTTGTATTAATGAACATTTTAATACTTACAATATTGGTCTTTAAGTCGAGGTAAATATTATTGGTTTATTTTTATATACAATCGATTTAAAAAAAGCTTTATAATCTGGTATTTTAACATGTAATAGAACATATTGAAAAGGATCGAATTTTTTTTAAAAATATTACAAAAACAATTTTTTTCATTTTCTAGTATAATTTAGAACATTTTTATCCTTCTTCTATGAAAAATATTTTCGAGTTTAATCTCTTTAATTATTGATGTTTCTATGCAGTATAAATAATTAATTGAAGGTACAATATTTAGTACTAGAAGTGCATAATATTATAATCTGTTAAACGAAAGGATATGACTTGACGCCTATTGACTGGAAGTTTGGGAGTCTCAGTTTGAAGTATATAGCACTAAGAAGCAAATTTAAATCTGGGTACACAATAAAGAATCAGAATTATCTTAGTTTTCAAATTTAAGGGGAATATGTCAAATAGGTTTTGAGATATGGTTGAAAAATACAGCTTTGCGAAGTCTAAAGTCGTTCGAAGTGGTAGATACGCACTTCATTACGTTGTTGGACATAACGTGGCCAATTTGTCATATTATTGCCATTAAAACTTCCAAAATGCCATTAAATCCTTCATTGAAGATAATCTCGGCAAGCAAAGTTTCTATTTCAACGATCTTTGTGCCAGAACGCAGGTGTTTAGGAGCGAAAGTCCAGAACAATTAATTTAATGATTCATTGTTACTTTGTGTTTGTGCTCCTAAAGATCTGGTCAGCAGTTGATTTCGCAATAAATCTTCATAGACTGGTTTGATGACTTTTGGAGCTTCTGCTGTCAGAGGTGGCTAATCGTGGTGGAAATTATTGAGTTCTCTTTTTGAGATTTTGATGTTGAGTAGTTGAACATTTGTGGTAGAAAGTTGCTCAAATTTCTTCCATCGAGTTTAAGTTTTGGCGAATGGCTAAACCGTAAAATTAAGTGAGCTATTTAATGAGCTTATCGATAGATTTTGCAGCTCATTTTCTAGCAATTCCTCTATTATTTTTCTTAGTGTTACAGATTCGCGTGTGCCTATTATTTTCTGGATATATTCAATTTTCATCCCACTAAATATTTTGCTATCTCCGTCACCGAAGTACGAGGGTGATTCAATTATAGCCCGGAATTTTGCTGTGCAAAATTTTTAGTGATGTATAAAAATATAGATGCAGTATCTGATTTTTCTGCAAAGGAAGCTAGTACTGATCCTAAAATACTGTAGCCATTCTTTTCCAGTAGGCTGTTTCTCGACTTTTGCACCCGATCAAACACTTGGATAATGCCATTTATATTAGCATTATCATACTGTGCTTTTAGTTCCATAAAAAAATCACGCATTCGTTTACGAAAAAGCGAATAATTACGCGTTGCGCAACAGAGGATGCAATTTCGACGATATCAAGAAGCTTCCTATCCGATGGAATAAACGTATTTATAATGAAAGGAACTATGTAGAAAGATCATTAGACCATTTATATTTTTATCTATCTTGTTTTATGTTGTCTTGATATAGGATTAGGATTTTATTACAATACACAATTATCTCAGATATTATTCTGTTTCTCTTCACAGTTATAGAGAATATTTGCTCATCAATGGTTCATAACGGGGTTGACGCTACTTTGACTATTCTAAATAATTTTGTTCCATACATCTGAAAATTTTCGTTTTTTTCATCGAATCGGAGAAATTTGTGTGAAATTATACATGCTCATATAAAGTACATTTATAATTTCAATGTTATAAAATAAAGTTATAAAAGTTTACAAGCACCACCTGCATATAGAATTGTATGAAAGGTTTATTAGAGGTTCAGATTTAGAGTCTCAGCTAAAGAAATTTAAGTCTTTGAGTAGTAAGCTAATTTAAAATCATCATAAACTTAGATGCTATATTTGTTTGTCCGCTACTTATCGTCCATACAAATCCACTTATCTGTCAGGACCCTCGCAGCGTGTATAAAGCTTGTACATAAATAAATAAATACTGTCGATACATAAATAATACACTCGAAATCGATTCAATGGCGTGTTTTCGTTGATGAATTAATTATTGACCGAATATGATTCACTTGAACACACATTTGCAACTCAACTTGAATTCGAAATCATTATTAGTCTATACAATAAATTTGGGCTAACTATCTATACAATCGTGTGATGTGTGCGGGGAAGCTCTCCGTCTCTATCTTCCGAGCTGCGCCACCTCTTTCTCTATCTCTGTCTGTCTGCGAGCTCAATGTACAAGAGTGCTCTTTCTGAAAAGTGGAGGGGGGGATGCCAGGTCCTGGCACAGTACTCCTTTAGAGATTAAACAAAGATGTATTTAATGCGGTCAAATGATCGATCAAATAAAGTAGCAGTATCTCATGAACAAAAAGCTAAAAAGAGAATTTAAAAAAAAAACGATTAATCAGAAAATCTAAAAATTCAGACGATGTCTGATTAATACATTTTAGACGTTTTTTCAAGTTTCAATAAAAAAGAAACAAAATTTATTTTAACTTTCGCAAAAAGGCGACTTTTTTTTTACAATTTTAATTTTTTTTAAATAATTACAAATACTTTTTTGACATAAATCTGGTAGGAGCAATAGAAAGTTATATAGAAAAGATTTATACCAATTTCGAAGTAAGTCAGTTAATCAAAAATTGAGATATCATGTCAACCGTGTTGGAAAAAGTAGTTTACAAAAAAACCATGTTAAAATTTTTTTTTGAAAATAGCTATAACATTACAAATATTTTTTTTTTAAATTCTAGACTAGAATACTCACTTAAATGTTCCGTATAGTAAGAGACACATGCAAATTCTATATGGGAATTTTCTGAGGATGGTGATTTACCATCGCCTTTCATATAGCCGCCAAATCTAATATTTTTGTGCTAAAGCAACAACTTTTCGAATCTCGAATTTGCACAATATTTATACATTCATTATTCGATATGGTCACCTTTGTTTTGGATGATTGCGTTGTTATGCACTTTTTCATTTTTGTTTGAAGGCCTGTTGCTAAATTATTCATTCACTGGTATTTAAAATTAACACTTTAACCTTCAAAATACTTCAAATAAAGAATTTTATGAGGTTCAAATCCGACCAACAAGAAGGTTGGGCCGATTAGTTCAATAATTTTCTTGATTTCCTCATTGGTAGTTATTACTGCCCAAATCATAGTCTGATCGAGTCCTTTCTTTCTCATGACGTCTCACCAATCAAATACAGCCGACTTTTTGACAATTAGATCAAGAAAATTCAGTTTATCTTGTTAAAGCATACAATTTTTGAATCTGATTAAGTGCAAATTGAATATATTGTGTCCAGACACATTAAGTTATTTTAAAGCAAACAAAACACTCAAAAATGATTATGGTGAGGTGTGACAGTCTCTAGATACCAATATTGGTTCGAAAAATTAAAATCGGACAATAGAAACTTAAGGGATGAGCCATGAACAAGAGAAGTTTCGAATTTTGATGAGACTCACAGTAAACAATTGAGGAGTTATCGCAAAGACTGGGATACTCATGGATCACTGTGCAAACGTATTAAAAACGAATAGGATGGGTGTTATGGAGTAGGATGGGTACTGCGCGCATTGACCGAACACAATAAAAACAAGCGACATATTTTCGTGTCCTGTATATTGACTTTTAATTTATTGTAAGTATTACGATTCGCAAATTGTAATAAATACTTTGTCCAAGTCAAAAAGCGGTTTGAAATTTGCCAATCTGATTATTACGACATCGTGTTTGAATTATAATGCAAATTTTTAAACTAGAATGAAATGCTTGTAAACATTTGAATAAGCGTACGATTAATCAAACATGAGTGTGTTGCTTAACAGCCACAAAAGCAATATTTATAACGTTCAATATGGCGAAATCACTAGAATAGGCCTATCGCAATAAAAATCCATGTAGGCGAAGAATTGATTTGCAAAATTCCTCATATTTTTATATGATTTTTTATAGTAACAAGGTCAGTTTTTGAAGCAAAATTTAGGCTATTCAAAGTGGTAAAACGTGTATACGTTTCAAGCAAATATACAGATTTATGCGCACAAATGACCGCGAGGCGTTATTTTTAGTAAAGGATTTTCCTTAATTTTTAGGCGATTGATCTTAAGTTCACCTAAATGCTATTTATTATCATGCGATTAAATTTATGGGAGTGTCCTGAAAAAAAAAAACAAGTTAAAAATATTTAGAATAAAGGTCAATAAATGACTTTTAAGTAAGCGGATTGTATTTAATACAATCACTGTGATGATAAATTGGTTATAAGATGTAAACAATTTAAATGCGAGTTTTTTTTAATGGATAATGGATTTTTATGCGGTGGTTTCTGGTCACACACAGTCTTTCTACAGTCTTTATTCAGTTAGAGTCGACCGATCGTCTTGGCCGCGGGAAGACTTAGTCTTAGTCTACGAGCCAACAGTTGTATTTTCTTCTCCTTATCGTCCTCTTATGTGGACCTCTTCTATGTCCGCTTGGAATAGTAAGCGTCGAGTTCCTACAAAGAAACTTAAAAAAATGCTTGATGCAATTTTAATAAAAGACGAATGGATAATTTAACTTGAGTATAAATACAATGAGCATTTTTCGGGTTCAATTTGAGGCTCAATCTGTGATGATTCTTTTAACGCGTTGGCGGACACGTCTGTATTATGCGAGATTTTTGTATGAAAAATGACGTGTCCACCAAAACTTTAATTGAGCAGGGACTATGAACAAATTATCTGTAGTTCAAAAAATTGAATATTTTGCTACACATCCACAATATTCTGGTAATGGATAACCAAATCATAAGTGTATAGAGAAAATCTTGTATGGAGATCATTTACCTATTCATTTTTAATTAATTAATTAATCACTTAAGCGCCAGTGACTCACCGGCGA
This sequence comes from Stenopsyche tienmushanensis, assembly GCA_008973525.1. NCBI lineage: Eukaryota > Metazoa > Arthropoda > Insecta > Trichoptera > Stenopsychidae > Stenopsyche > Stenopsyche tienmushanensis. The sequence continues at coordinate 407,653 of WACJ01000091.1, read as the reverse complement.
GTCACTATGTTTTTCGTAGGAAAACGAAGATTTATAATACCTTAAAATTATTATGCTAATGATAGATATTGGCAGAGCTTGGGGCGCAAAACGCAGAATACCAATCCAGTTGAAAGTTGCACATGGTTTTTATTTTACTTCACCATTCTACTTTACATGAATCAACACTGATTGACTCGTTCTGTTTTTATAATATAATATACTAAGTTTTCTGATCCAGCCGGCATAAGCCCACAATAGAATAAAGACAATAATATTTTCGATCGATTGTAAAATTTTAACAATCCATCCGATCAGTCTTCTTTGAACAACTTCGTTTTGTAATGAGAGCTCGTAATCATTCTATAGACATGTTCGGGTATTCAATCGCGAGGCATTCATTCGCCAAGTCAGCGGTCCGAAAAGCGGACCAGTTGGACCCACAGACCTTGTGGCCACTCCGTCCACTTAAAGGGCATTTTCGACGGACTGGCGAACGAGTCTAGACTTACTCCCATCCATAAAAACTATATATTTATCTTACTAATTTTTGTTGATAGCTTAGTTAGTTTATAAGTTACAAAATCTAGCTGGTTTATATCCCGCGCTCAGACCACAAGTTGCGGGTATGGATATTAAATCCAGGTTTTGCAGCTTGCTGTGCACTTTTCTTAACCGGATTGGCATTGCCCCGAATAACCGAACCAATGAACATCTCGGGTTAGCGCAGGGTTTACATGTTCCTTTGCCTCATCTTACATCCTGAACACAACTTTCATCATTTCAAAAACTCGGCCTCATTGCTGTGAAATATCGTCAAACACTCGATCGAAACATTATCACGACGCTGTTTCATTGTGAGCAAACGCGGCACTCATCTTGCGCACAGCATTCTCATGTGCAAATTTTCATTTCATTTGGGGCGGTTACCTCATTAGGTAGACCACTGCACTATTCGTTTTGGCAGCTCGTACGGCCTCGTCTAACCTTTCTTTTACCATGATGTATTTACTACACCACGACTCTAATAATATGAATATCGATATGAAATATAACAGATACGGAGTTTAGAATTTTTCAAAATTTCATATGGTGTACCAAATACATATCATGGTAGCACGCGGGTGTTTTTTATTTAGTATTTATTTTAAGCAGCAACCGTCTTTTATGCGTTAGTTCGTTTATTTTTGTGGACTATATTTGTATTAATTATAATACAGTGATCTTATTTTTCTTAACCAATTGAATATTTTTATCAAGTCCTAGATTTTTACACAAATTTTTAATAATATATACAGTTTGTAAGCACGTTAATGTCTTTGTCCTAGCAGTAGTCTGATCAGAATTCTTTGGCATGAGTGCATCTTCAGAAAGCTTAACGCGTTGGCGGACACGTCTGCATTATGTGTCAATTTTGATAACAAAAAATGCAGACGTGTTCGCCAAAGCACACAACGCATCAAGGATCGATTATTAATCCGAATAATATTTTTTTCAGATCACTTGTAATTACAATGTTTATAGCATTGACGTATTCATCAGTGTATAGATATGTTAACGCAGAAACAATTCTCGATCTACACAGTACAAGAGTTTTAGTTTATATGTATTTCACATCAAGGATGACAGGACTTGCATTTGACACGAACGAAACACACAATAAAATAAATACTGAAAAAAAAGATGGTTTTTATGAGCACGATTATGAAACTAATCCCAGTATAATGGATATTTATCATTTCTCGTTTTGTCATATAGGACTAATTGGAGGTATGTACGAAGAAAATTCATAAACGATATTCATAAAATTCATATGAAATTACATTATTAGATTGTTACAGGGCACTTCTATAGATTTAGAACGTATGAAGATTATATGAATGGAACTTTCGCTGCATACGCTCCGTTCAAGAATTATATGCTACAGAGGTTTTTCGTACTATTTTTTTTTCAACCCATTTATATTATGGTCCATAGAAATCTGTTTCCTTTTACAGTGAGTTCTTTTGCAAATGCATTAAATGTGCATGCATGAATCGTATATAAACAAATATTTATTTTTTCAGCACATGTTTACCGAAGAGTTTCATGAATGTGGATTTTGGTACAAATTATTTTATGGCCTGATGCAAGGAGTTGCTTACCAATTATGGATGTATTCCGTTTTTTCAATAAGAGAGGTCGAGTGCGGTGCAGCAGGGATGGGAGCTTATCCTGTACAAGCGAAAAGTGTCACTGGACATGGACCGACCAAAAATTATAAGAAAATTCGTAATATGTATGTATACATTGGCTGCCTCTGTCTATGGCTATTCTACATCAAATTGATGCAATTATTTTATTGTCAATATTGTCTGCTTACATATTGAAAAGGTCATCAAGACGATCATAATGGTTATTGCAACTAAAAATTGACGAAGAATTCCATAAAAATCAATGCTGATGAGTTTTTTTTACGATTGTATTAGCATAAATTAACAACGTTCCGAAATGCATCCTCATTATTGCATTGAAACAAGGCTTAAGTTAATCGAGCATTTTATGTTGAGATAAAACAGAATTCATTACTTGATTGATTATAAATATTACTACTTTTTATCACTGTTCTATCTTACTGATATTATTGATAACTTATTTTACCATATAGAGTATTTTTCCAACCTTCAAGAATTCTAAAGGAAGTTTTAATTATTTTTCTTGTGTTATTTTAGAAGAATTTTGCAATATATTGTATTTTTTTAAAATACTTTTTTTAGTCTTACATCACGCATGTTGAGACATCTATTTTTCCGATGGGTCAAGTGTGAATTATATGTTTATTATCATAGATTTTAATTGTTTGCGTGTTATGTCAAATTTCGCAAATTCTTATCAAAAACAAAATGCTTAAAAATAACAAACCATAATAGGCAAATTTGGTAGCGCGTAAAGCGTAAACCGGTTTAATTTATTTAAAATATATGCAGATGCAACGTAAAATGTGCCACCACGTCGACATATCGAGTGCACAATTTCAAACCATGAATCTATCGATAGGATCATAGTAGTCCCCAGGAATGCATTTCACGCCAAAAATATCGCAAAATGCTCTGAACGAGGACGGAGTGGACACCAGGTCTGTGTGCCCAACCGGTCCGCTTCTCGGCCCGCTGACACTGCGAAAGAGCGCCCCGCGGTCGAACGCCGTGCCCGGATATGTCCACAGAGCGTGGTCTGCGTCCATGTCAGGATCGCCACATGAACACTCCGAAACCGGGGAGAGCCTAAACCTAAAAAGGGAAGCCCTAAGAAGGAATTATTTGAAGGATCTTTACCAACAAAATTAAAAATGAAAGCGAATAATATTTTCTTGGCTCCCAAGCAAGTTCTGACACTAAAATGAAAGTGGGCCGGACATGTACAGATACTAACAGATAGTAGGTAGTCGCAAACTGTAACAAATTAGCACCCATTATTCAAGAAAAGAAGATGAGACAGATCATCTGAAGCCGGGTGGGCGTTTTACTCTATGTTGCCCATCCATAAAATCCCAGGGGGGGGGTAACTGTATAAAAATACATAATATACAAAAAAATGTATGATGGTAGAATGGATCATTTTAAAATAAAATACGCTTGGCACGAGACGTGTTTAATTGTAACAAAAAATGCGTGTTTCCTGAACCGCGTCTCGGTACAGACACAAAGCACTGATCGACCTTCTTAGAATCTTTTCATTATTAACTTTAGTGATATAATTGTGCCTGTGACAATACATTTTTACATAAAATATAGAATACATTTTTTTTTCAAGGTCTGAAGAAGAATTGAAAGCACAAAAATACGATTTCGAAACTATCAGATGTTTGAATCTGTATTCGGCGATATTTTCTCCATGGGCAAAAGTTCTCATCGATTCTTGGAATATGACTCTAACATACTGGATGTCGTATATGGTCTATACACGATTGTCTAAGAGCAAAAACTTCAAAAAGCATGCGTTAGTATAAATATGCATAATATTTGCAACAATAAAGTTATCAATCATGGGGGAGGATATTTCATATTTATAAAATATTTCAGGTTTTTATTGACGATGATCATAAATCTAATATGGCATGGTCTCAGTTCCGCTTTCTATTTTGCTGCTTTTTACATAGCAGTATTAATTTTGTCCATGAGAGACTACTGGAAGATACTGACTTATGTGGATAAGAAAGTGAGTATATATTGAATTTAACCTTTTCGTTAGTGAGCAAATTTAAAATCGATGAAGTCGTTGATGTCATAATCGCTTTACACCGATTACTTTCTGTCAGCTCCTAATCAGCGTAAGACAATCTTCAATTCGAGGCAGAGCCACTTGTCATGAACACTCGTAATTTCTTTACATAAACAATGCACAAAAAATCGATTCAAGTACTCCTCCTTTAGAAGGAAATGATAATTGGACAAAGACTCATTCAACACGCAGCGAAGAACGGCAAGCACAATATTCGGTCGTTTCTTTGCGTAAACAAATAACACACTTGAAATCGAAATCATTTTAAGTGGATAAATTTGGACTTAACGATCTATACAATCATGCGAGGAACTATCCGTCTCAGTCTCCCGAACTGCGCTAAGTTCTCTTTGTCTCTGTCCGCCTCGGAGCTTCAATGCACAAGAGTGCTCTTTCTGAATAGTGAAGGTCAAAACGGATATTTCCGTAAGTACTCACAAAAAGGTTAATACATGTTTTATTATTACATGCGTGTATATGCAAGGTAATACGCGCGAGTTTGTGCGTGTGGGTTGTTATGACCGACCTTCGGGATTTATCATACATTGCATTATGTTTTTATGTTTAACGTTTATAAATTATTGTTTGCTTAATGTTTTCCGGGATGCGAATTTAGTAGTTACTACTAAAATCTAAAAAAAAAACTACTTGCCTGAGAGGTGGGAAAAATTATAATCGTAACCTACGATGGACAGTACTTTGATTAATTTGTTCATTCATTTTGTTTTGAAATAAATGCATTTTTTACGACAAAAAAAACGGACCGAACTAATTTGTACTCCCAAAAACTGAATCTATATTGGGATCTATTGATCAGAATGTCTTGTAAAAATGTTGTTCTTGTTAGTATTATTAGTAAATGGAGTTCATTTCACAATCGATGATATATAATGGATATATACTACTTAAATATTTTCTATCCATGGGAAAGCCTTATTATAGATTGCTTTTATCCGCTGGTGAATATAAGCGCATAAAAAATCAGAGATTGCAAAAAGAGGTTTCTTGTAAAAACACCGTGTTTTATAATTTATTATTATAAAGTTGATTTTTTTGAGAGTTGACAGACTTTTTTAACGGATTATGAAAATATATTATTACCGCATATTCATATACAACGATAAATACCAATTTAAAAATGTCCCAACGTTAACAAATTATTATAAAGTGCACCATTCCGCTTAAGATCATTGCCGATTAAATATTTCACAAATTCTTTGGGTCATAAGCATTCTTAAAATAATGAACGGTTATAATAGCTAGACCTTTGAAACATTTTAAGAAAGATTATGTCGATTGAAGGCTCATTATCATAAACGAAAAAAAAATCGAAAACAATAGACGCATTATGATGTTTTTCCAAAATGTTTGAAAGAAGATTTTTGTCAAAAAACTGAAGTATGATATTTGGGATGCAAATAAATATAAGTTTGCTCAGTAATCAAATGACAGCTATTAAGGAGACCTTCGAAACAAGCTATATATAAAACGCAATGCAAAAAAGATCGAGATTATTAAACATAAATAATTTTTTTTATCAGTGATAGGCCAGAAAAACGAGTCCATAGATTGAATATTCAATGTAGAAAAACATCAAAATGATGCACGATTTACTTTTATAGTATATTTTCCACAGTTACCTGATTTGGTTCTATCTGATTAATTTATATTCATCTAAATTTCAAAATATGTTTTGGTAGCATGTCGTTTTCTTCGGGTCAAAGCTCGGGAGTGGTAATATGCGATTATTTTGAAGGACTTGAAGATTCGTGAAGAAATCAATCAATTAGACGCCGGAAAATTAATCATTTTTCATTAAAAGAGCTGATCAAAATTTTAGCATTGTAGTAGAACCTAGATTATCCGAACTAATTGGGGATGAAAGTAGTCCGAAGGACAAAAATCTGGATAATCGAAAATAGTCATAATTGACAGGGAAAGTATGAATAATGTCTATTTATCTGCACATTAGATTTTTGCTTAAAACTGGCTCTTCTTTTAGAAGCTGCCAAATAGCGAAAACTCTTGAGATATATAAGTGAATTGAATGTGCTTCAGAATGTGTAGGACCAATATCTCCATCTCACAAATCTCGACCTTGTTCTTCTGAGGCAGATATTTTTTTAATTATTTCCTCATTGTTCAAAATTTGGAATCCAAGATCGTTTGCATCGCAATTTAACCACTCGGTTATATCTTCTACATCATATAGAAATTTGTGCTATTGCTTTCGCAATGTCTCTTATATCAAGTTCTACCGCATTACTGGAACAGCTACTAAGCATCTGATTTCCATGTCATCATCATCATCATAGTGCAGCCACTAACAGTCCACTACAGAACTATGGGCCTCTTCAATATCCATTCATAGGAAAGGGGTTACATCCATTTCGTCTGTATCATACATTCACCTCCTCATTCGCTCGATATTGAAGGTAGCATTACCACCGAGTTTTATTTTGAACGCTCACCCAACGGGTATCCTGAGTGAACGTATTGACGAACACTTTCGCGAACGTCTCGATAAGGAGTTTGGGGGGTTTGTAAAGACTGAGTAGTTTTCATAGGGAGATGGTGGAAAACTACTCTAGACGACCTTTTTGACTCTACTGGAAAGGGCTTTCTGGAGTACAAGGAGTCCAGTCCCCCCTTTCCTCGCTAGGGCGCTGCCGGGGTAGGGTGATTTCCATGTAAACGTTTGAATATTTCTATTGCACCCTGATTCATCGGTTGTATTAGGTTGTCCCATAAGTTTAATTCGCAAATGAACACAGATCTAATCATAGCCATGGTTGGAGAAAATCCGCGATATACTGTCCGCGAAATAGCTAACAAGTTAGAAATTCCACGAACATTCGTCCATAATCATCTGACAAAATTGGGCTACATCGTTCAGATGTGTGGCTTCCTCATGAACTGACTGACTCAAATAAACTTCATCGTATTTCAACATGCGATCTTCTTCTCCAACAATACAATAGCCAACCTTTTTTGAAGAGGCTTGTCACTTGAGATGAAAGTTGGATACTCTATGAGAATATCCAACGTAAACGGTCTCGGACCAAGGGTACAGAAGCTTTAATTGTAGCTAAACCTGGCCTACATCAAAAAGAAGTTTTGCTATGCATTTGGTGGGACTGGAAGGGGGTAGTTTATTATGAGCTACTTCAGCAAGGTGAAACGATCAATTCAACAAAATATTGTTTCCAACTAGACAATCTAAAGGATGCAATTGCCAGAAAACGATCAGAATTAGCGACGAGGCGTTGTTTTTCATCACGATAACGCCAGACCTCATGTGTCTTTGCTCGTCAGAAATAAATTATTATCATTTGACTGGGATGTTTTACCTCATCCTCCATACTCTCCGGACATTGCCCCTTCAGATTATGATTTATTTCTTTCATTGAAAAATTCTATACGTCGTAAAAAAAATAATTCACCTTGATCAATATTTTGCCAACAAACCTGGGAAATTTTGGCAAGAAGGCATTATGAGGCTTCCGAAGAGATGGATAAAGGTAATAGAACAGAATGGATCATATATTATTCAATAAATTTTGATGTGATACAAATTATTTTTTTACTTATGGGACACTCTAATGTTATATACATGCTATAGATACAATTTTGCTATAAAAACACAGATCTTCGGACCTATTTATTATATAGTATATCATGTGAAAATAGATGAAAATTTTATCATTTTCCAAAGAGCTGGATGGAAATTTATCAAACACGCATCATGCGATGGCACTTAGATTTTGATTCACTGTCATCATTAATACGACGATATATCGGTGTTGGCACTTTTCGTACTCATTGACAACGATGAAATATCGACGCCCGGTACTAATAAAGTTAATGGTGGCTTAGGAGTAGAATAAAATTTCCTTCGGTGATCTCAAATTGCACTACAACAGCGTTTTAATTGGTGTAGTTCAACACATAAGTGCATACTCATCAAAGAGTTCATACACACATGCAAGTACTCATGAACTCTTAACACGTTCCGTGCCGCGTCGCGTGTTTACGGTCGACGGGCGTTCCCACGCACGGGCCCCGTCGCATGATTGCAGTGGACGTTTTCTTCCTCCATTTAAATACGATTTAACAAGTTATTTATTTTCTATTTAATGGAATTAGCACATGCAAATATAAAATAAACAGAATATAAAAAATATATGTTTATACATAACATATAAAGACATAAAATTAAAATAACTAAAATATACATATACACCCATCTCTCGCTTAACACGGAAGATAGGTTCTGCTAGGATCACCGTGCTAAGCGAAATCGTGTTAAGCGAGACTAACAAATGTATGAAAAAGAGGGAATAGGTTTTTTTTTTAAAGATATTAAGAAAAAACAGGTAGGTGGAACTTATGAAAATTTATTGATATATAATGATACGGATAAAATATATTATTCAGTGTCACTATCACTAGAGGATATTAATAATGATATTTTCTTTTTATTTATGGGCTGAATATCATTATCACTACTACTTTCAATTAAATTTTCTATTATACTCCGTCGTCGTTTAAAAAATCGGTCATTTGAAAATTTTTTTTCACCGAAACTGAAACCGTGTTAAGCGAGTATTGTGTTCAACAAGGGATGGGTGTACTATACATAAAATTATGTTTGAAGTAAAATATAACTTTATATTATGTTACCAACTGTTAATTAAAATAATTCAAACACATATGATGTGATTTTGGACAGTTAGAAAAATATCTTGCGACCTTTTTTACATTTTTTTTCGTTTCCTGGAGATCGACAATTTGTCAGTCAATCAAACAGTCTCCGAAACGAGAATCCTGTTACGTATTTCTGCGATTTATAAATATTAACTTTACGAATATCTTTCTATAATGTATTCCAGATGACAACTGTCTAAATATCTTTTGAGATCAACCTCGAAACTTACATTCCTACCCTTATCTGTTCGCACTTGCTTATCTTCACTTTTTTTTGTTAATTTGACTAATGGCAGAGTCAAGCTTATCGATTTAAGATAAAACAACACCTGAGAAAAGATGCGCCATATGTCGTCTATGTTTATTCCGTGCATGATAATATTGCATTGCTGTTCCTTCTGTTTACGCTCCGACTATCGAATTTGGGCCCCGTGAGAAACAACACCGATTCTAGCTTGGCACGGAACGTGTTAAAGAAGTATAAGGCCCGATCCACATTATGGTGCCGGTAACGGTTCGATCTCGCTCTCGGTCTCGGTCCGGTCAAATATTCTCATACAAAAAACGGGATTGGAACGATCCGATAGTGTGAATACTCTGATTGTTTCTTGTGTAAGAATATTTGATCGGACCGAGATCGGAGCGAGATCGAACCGTTACTGGTACCATAGTGTGGATCGGGCCTAATCAAGTTGAAGCGGTTCTTTAACGAGGAATCCATTAATTGCGTCGTCTTAACACTTTTCAATTTTAAACGTCATTGATTTTCCTAACAATAATGTCATTTTTTTAGCATAATAATTGCATTTTAAAAATTACCATACATATCGGAATTGTGTTTATTATTTTGCCTTCATTCATCAGTCGAAAAAATGTAATGACGCAACTGTTTTTTATATATGTAAAAATAATCCAATATGTTTCTTGAACCGCGTCTCGATAAAAACTGACCATAAAAGAGCATGTTTAAAAATTATAATAATTGAAAATAAATACATTTCTTTTTTTCAGTATGCAAACGTATATTTGGTGGTGATATGGCTATTGCGTCAATTTTTCATCTCCATATTTGGTCTCGTCTTTCAGCAGTATTTCATTGAGCATACATACGTATATTTTAAGACGGTGTATTTTGTGCCAATATTTTTTCAAATCATTTTATACTTTGTTGGCAAATCACTTCTCTCGTATCTAAAATCAAACGAAGTCAAGACGACATCGAGTACCATGGGCCGAAAGAAAACACAATGAGAACGATGTTCCGGAATTGCAAGAAATCCATTGAAATATATTTATGATTTTAACATGTTTTTGTAAAATTACTTTGTATTATATATATATTTTTTTGTAATAGGTAATGAATTAAATAATTTAATAATTACTCATTTTTTTCATTAATGATTTCCCTATGAGGCATTTAATTTTATTGTATTGCATCTATTAAAGAGGAAGTGTTGATCAAACCACAATTGATATAGAAAGGATTTAGCAATATTCGCGAGAAGAGAGAAAGTCGCGATTAACGGGGGAATATTAATCAATCACTTTCTGCTTGTTCAATCTATATTTATTACTCAATATTTGTTGATTACTTTCAAATCATTCAAATGTTACAATTACGCTTCATTTACTCGCTGCTAATCTTTGTCGTTTTCTTTTAACAATTCCATGCATTTACTGTGAAGAAAAATATTTTTTTCAATGATTTTGAGCGTTAACTTTGTCAAGGGAATAGCTTTCAAAAGGTTATTTTCTTGAGACATTCTTCAATACTCTAATTCCAGCAGTTCTTCATTGCTCAAGGATTCAGCGTGTCATTTAAGCAAAAGTTTCAACATGATCAACAATGGCTTAATGACTAATCTCATCGATGATTTACCACAAAGAAAATTTACTATTTGATCGACTTAAATCCGTAGTTTTTGTTTTTGATCGGCTGGCTGGGACCATCATCAAAGATAATGATACGAAGCGCAGCGTGCCTCTAATGACCTCGAGGTGCGATCGTCGCGGCTGAATAAAGTCACAGTTGGAAGCTTTGACAGCGGCGAAGGCAACGAAACAGGAACTCGCAAAGTCAGCAAGCGCCCTCGAAATATTAAACTATAATTAATTTATTTTTTTAGTATTATAATAATAATGCTTCCCAAATTATATGACAAAAAAACAGTACTCGATTATTATCCATTTCATATTTTAGTTCCAGGCTTTAACTTTATAATTTTGCCAATCGTTCATAGATTTTTAAGAAAAATCATATCCAAAAACCTGGTTCTAATTTAATTTTATGTGGTAGGTAATGGGAAACAACAACATGGGGATCCTCCTCTGACCCTGCTGCTGTGTGTCGATCCCGCTATTAGGGACCATCTCAACTCGCTCGCAAAATGCATTATATAAATATATATTGTTTAGGATGGAGGAGATTTTTGAGTAAAATTAGAGGAAGTGGCCAGAAAATTTCCGTGTTCAATTGGTCTAAATTTCGGACCACTGACGCATCAAAGGAGCGCCTCGCGATCGGACACCATGCCCGAACATGGTCTGCGTTCATAAACGGATCTCCGCATGGACATTCCGAAGTCATTGAAAGCCCAAACCTAATTAACGACGTTCAGTGATCCAGAATGACCCAGTGACATTTCAGGCGGTGCCTAACCGAGGAAAATCGCTGAGCGTGTCAAAGACACCCGCATCTATAAAAAGGCCCCCTATCGGGGTTTCCCTGCTATCGATTACCGGGATTTAACCGTTTTCGGCGAGGACATTGAACGAGGACACGACATTGAACCTCAAAATCTAGGCACAGCACGCCGGCAAGCAATTGCTGGACGCCGTTCCGTATGCCTTAGTCATTAGGATGAGGCGAGTGCTGGCCACTCAGGTTACGCTTTATCAGCAGGATGCTCACACCATGCGCCCTGCCGCTCCTGCAGCATATGCCGCGACGCTTATGAAGATGATCTTCTTAGCCATCAGAACAGAGTGTCATCTAACGATCTTGCATAAGACACCCTGGAAGTCAGATTCTTACTGACTAAACCCCTTCCTTATACTTCCCTGTCCCTTGGTATTATTTATCACATTGTTTCTAGTGTTGAAGAGCTGCTCTGCGCCCCTCTCTCTCACATCCCTCTTTGGCGGTCATCACTTCCTTTACAAATTCCCGCCAAAAGTCCCAGTTCTACTTGCTTACCATCATGGTGTGGACTGTGTCTTCGACTTAGAGCTCTGCTATCCCGAGTGTTTGTTTCAGCGTGTTTCCAAGTCTCACATTCACCAATAGTGTATTGAGCGTCGTCAATCTCCACTTGACAGTGTTGGCACGTCGCGGATGTCTCCTTGCCAATCCGCTTCAAGTACGCTCCGAAGCAGCCGTTTTTGCTCGTGCTCTGTACGTTTTTTGGGATTTTCAAAGTCCTAGGCCCTCTTCTTTACCTGAAGGTCCAGGAATCACTGAAGGAGGATTCCGGAGATCACGAGTACCGCGTCTTCAGATATTGTTCTATACGCCACGGTGACTCGGAGTGCCTCCTACCCCTAGACCCTTGCCAGCTTCTTCCTGTTGCTTTCATATCTGAGTGTCTCATGCCATATCTGAGCTCCGTGCAGAAGGGTTGAGTGTATGATTTCATTTATAATTCTTCTTCTGCACGGTTTCGTTCATGTTATACTGGGAAGTCGCAACAGTCGCCTTTTGCGAAGGAGGCCTTGCGACTTAGATGCCGAGAACGCCAATCTGTTTAATCGACTCCATTCGCTGATCCTCTTCAGGGCATTACTACCCGGGTCTCGATGTGGGTCTTCAATCCGGCCTTCATCGACAGCGTGAAGACGTCCGCATATGCGAACAACTTACATCCCGCCTTAGCTCAAAGATGTCATCCAGCAGGACGTTCCACAAGATCAGTCTCAGTACGGAGCCCTGAGGGCAGCTCATGCTCAGTTTTCTGGTAACGATTTCCTTATTAGGGTCACTAAGTTGAACGGGATCTGTCTCGCATAGAGCTTGGCCAGGATCATGTCCCACCACGGGCTGTCAAAAGCCCCCGCTAGGTAATAGGAAACTGTCCGATCCCTGTTTCTGAAAAATTAATTATTGAGATGATTAACAACTACTCATAACATATTAATATTACATTAGAATGCTTAAAAAAATAAAGCAATTTTACGAAAGAAGTATTTTTATCAATATCTCGAAAAATCGTCTAGATTTTGGGCGAAGTTTAGCGCGGAACATCCGGACTGTAAAGTGTTTATATGGTTATACTGCATTTATTCGAAACAGATTAAGATTCCAAATGGCTCAAACAACCTTTAGTCACGTTTTTATGTAACCGTGTCTATTTTAAGTAAGAAACAAAACCTTTGCTTTAATTTAGTATCAAATATGAAGACCGATAAGGTGGTTCTATAAGAAAATCAACAGATCGTCAGCTACAGAAAATTAAGGTCGGTATTTGTGTGGTGGTATACTGGGCTAAATCCTGGATTATTATAATAAAGGTTCAGATTCAAATTCAAATCCTCGGGGATAAAAATCATCATCTCCATGAACTTATTGACACGGTGAACAGATTGGATGTTTGGATACTACGTGAATTATCTACGCCTTGGAAAATATTACGGATTAATATACGCAATCATCAAATTATAGCGGGAGAGTCCTTAAAAGATCCTTTTATTTATTTCATGTACTGAGAACATTTAATCCAAGATGATGAAATTACATGTTAGATCGATGTCGATCATCTTAGTATAGCGATCTAAAGATGTTATTTAATCGCATAAAACTTATTAATTTTTTCGATGGTTCGAATTGAGGACATTTTTTGTCAATTCGTGCTTATTTTTAATCAATAAACTTGTTGGATATTTTTTTACTGCTTAGGTACTTAATTTAGTGACGACCGGTTTTCCAAGCGATCATTTCTGGAATTGACGTTACTTCCTTAATAGCATCAAAACGTACTTGAAAAAGGCAGTAGTGTTTTAAATTTGGGAGTCCAAGAGTAAAAAGACGATACATTTAGTATGATCAAGTAAATTATATCCTTTTCTATACGCGATTAAACAGTTTCGTCATAGTTTCGTGTTTAACACCATAATAACTGAGACGAACGAGATAAAAAGTCGCTTTATTATAAATAATAATTTTTAATGCGGAACTGTCTGTTTTTGGATTTATAGGTGAAATTCATTGAAAAATGCTGGATAATTTTGAAGCCAATTTAGAGCGAAAAAACGATTTTCTCTTTTTGGTTCTTTATATAGTCTTCGGATACATCCATCGACGAATAAAGGACCCCAATTTAAGGAAATGGACTTCCACGTTATTCGGCATGTTTATAATGCTCTGTGTTTTTGGAGAACACAAATGGCACTATATTATGTGTATATTTATTAATATTTTGATACTAAATAACACTGACAAAAGGTACTTCATATTATACATTACATATTCCCGTAAAGGCTTTAATTAAATGGCTTTGCATTCTTTCAGATATGTCCACATTATCGTGACGGTATTTTCTATCTCATATTTATCAGTTTTCAAATGGATTTATTTTGAGGAGTGTCAAAATATATACTTGACCATAAGTATAGAGCAGATGCATTATGTTGCTAGGATCATTGGGCTTGGATTCGATTTGCATTATTCGAGGAAATCAAATAAATCTACCAAAGAATCGGTCGTGGAAAACGATGATTATAAAACAGAACCGAGTTGTATGGACATATTCCATTTTAGTTTCTGCTACTTAGGAACAATATCAGGTATTTAATAAAACTTCATCATCAAAATATTTTTATAGCGTTCTCCAGATCAAGTGTTACCTATTTATGGCACTGCAATTTTATGTTAAATAATGTTTGAGATCTGAATGAAATCGATGCATTGAATGATGATTTTATAGTTTTTATGTTGCAAAAATCAGGGTGTCGTGTAAGTATTTTCAATTTAAATTGCTGTATTTCAACAATTATAAATTTTCAGACCATATTAAAAGAGTCGTGTTAAAGACTATTTTTTAAGCTAACCACACTCAATTATTTTTAAATTAAACATTTTGGCAACTAAGTCACTACAAGTGATATATGTGGTCCAAGTCTGGTGAATATGAACAATATTATTGTATTGAAATAAATCAGAAACATTAACATTGAGAAAATCTTATATTTTATCAGATTTGTTTGGGGAAGTAATTTGGTTGGAATGTTCAACCTACAAGCAAGTTGTAAAGATTATCTTATAACATCGTATAAAATTCCAAAACACAAGCGAAGAACAATTTTCGTCAACAAATACGGTTTAAATTATTACCTGAGCAGATCCTTGCTTTTTCAGAGACACTCTTTGCTCTTAATTATTTTATCTCAGAAAACATTGTGTTTTTCAAGCAGCTTTGTTAAATCATTAAAAAAATCAATGGTCTTATCACCCAAATATTAAATATGTTTCAATATTCAAACAAAAAACAACGTGATATTAAAAACCACAATGAATTGAATTTGGTAAAACCTTGCCTAACATATCCTATACATTGCATATTAAAAAATACTTAATTTTACAGGATTCTTTTACAGATACAGAACATACGACGATTTCATAAATATGCCATTCGCCAGAAATTCTAAGCATTTTAAAGAAAGTGCATCAAGAGCTTGGAAGTTTGTGTTATGTTTAGGATCATACCTCGTCGTTCACGGGGTTTATTGGCCTCATAAGGTGGTTATAATTCAATAAATCAAGCATATGAGAATAGCCTCCATAATAAATACTATATTTTTTCAGTACACGATGACAAGCGAATTTGAAAACTCAAGCGTATGGTACAAAATTATATATAGTAATATCCAAATACAAGCATTCTACTTGTGGATGTGCTCGTCGTTCTTGTTATCAGAAATCATATGCATTTGTGCCGGATTCGGTGCTTATCCAGTACAGGGATGCAATGAGTGTGGTCATGGACCATCAAAAAATTACAAATCTTTAAGAACAATGTATGTACAATTCAAACATTACTAGTTATATACATTGTTAGATGCATTTATCAGGCTGATTTCATTCAATTTTTTTAGGTCAGATGAAGAGTGTAAAAAGCAAACATATGACTTTAAAACGGTTCAGAGTGTTGATCTATATTGTGCACTAGCGGCTCCTTGGCTTTCTGAATTCATAAGGGGTTGGAATATGACTTTTCAGTATTGGCTTACCAATATATTGTACAAGAATTTATGCACGCAACTAGAAATGAAGAATTTGGCGTTAGATATATTTTCAAAAATATATTTGATAGTTTGTTTATATTAGAGTTGATGTGTGAACTAATAGTTCTACTTTAATTTTACAGTATGATGTTAACACTTGTCTTCAGTGGATTGTGGCACGGCATACATGTTGGATTTCAATTTACTGCTGTTCTTATTACACTATTTGTTATATCTTCAAGAAACTACTGGAAGCTGTCGTTGAACCTCAATGGATGGGTATTATTTAATAATTATGAACAGTCCTGTAATAATAGTACTGATGTAATTAATAATGTTTTTCTTTCATTACAGAAACTGAAGATATTCTTAATAGTTTTCTTCTTTATACGAATATTCTTTATTGGATACTTTAATATGCCGTTTCTTTTGTATGATCTCAATAGTGTATTAAAATTCTACGAGAATGTTAACTATTTACCATTTATGTTGCATGGAATTTATCATGTGATTGGCGTATGTCTGCTTTCTTATTTCGGATCGAAGAAAACCAAATTGAAATGATTTGAGCGACTATGGATAATCAATTACAATGGTTTACAATTTTATAAATCATCAAAGCATTTAAATAGATGTAAAATGTTAATATAGATTGTAAAAAAATATCAATGCTAATTATTTGATAAAACTATTTTTTAACCACGCCGGATCTGTCTTTACGCGGATTTGTTTTGCATGGTTTTGAAATAACACGGATACAAAAATGTACAGTTTCTTTTCTGCGTAGTGTGGTTAATAAATACACAAGAATTGTTGTCTATATTGAGACATAGATGGTGTGTTGCAATCCGATCAAACGATGTGTCATTCCGACAAATTGGATAATCCGACACTGCCTTGCAAAACGTTTGTCGGGTTACCGCGGGTCTGCTGTATATATTTCGGTCAAATAAAACATATGTAACATGTGGCGTGCATATTCTATTGATCCAGAGTGAGTACGCCCGCACATGTGGCGTTCAGTGCTCCATAGCGCTTTATATTCTATGAATATTTCTAATACAATATTATTTTTTATTCAAATTATCATCACAAACATTACATTAACCAACTGTTTTATTGTTTTGTCACCTTTTAATTAAAATTTCAATCAAGTTCTACGATCATACATATAAAAACACAAATAATTGCTTGTATTTGTATAAAGAAATATAATATTTGGACGATTTATTTTACATAGAGTACAAATATTTATCAAGAGATAACACCATAATATACGTTAAAATATTAATGGATCCTTATTCGACTTAAAATCTTCATATCATCGACTAAAATCTTCTTAGATCGGATCATTAAATGATAAATAGTAGAATGGCATATAAATTAATTATACACATAAAACTCAGCATAATACCAAAAGTGATACATTCAATTGACGAACAAAGTTGATGAAATTATATGATGATCGTTTTAGCATAGCGATCGAAAGCTGTTATTTAATTACTTAAAAACGTGTTATTTTTCAATGGATCGAGTTGAGGCCATTTTTTGTCAATTCATTTATTCATTTCAATGACTTTCGATAGTATGTTTGGTATACTATTACCATTAAGGTACTTAATTTGGTGACGACCGGTTTTTTCAAATGACATCACATCCACAATAGGATCAAAACATTCTTGAAAAACCAGTTGTATATTATATTAAATTTGGGAGTCCAAAAGTAAAGAGACGGCAAATTTAACATGATGAAGTAAATGATAGCCCTTTTCTACACGTGATTGAACAGTTTGATTATTGTTACGATCAGAGGTGTACAGTGGGTATAGATATTGGGTGTTTTGTATAGGAAAAAATGTAAAAAAGTGCAAATTTAAATATATTCTGAGTCTATTCTTCGTTCTTCAGATATGTATTTTTGAAATTACGCCTTCGTAAAATTTGTTCTTCTGTTTTGATTCTATAAGGAGTCTTTTTTCTATCGAAATCAAGCTTAGGTTATATAGTTTAACTTGTCTTTGCGTACTTCGATAACAAGTATTCATAGTGTTAATATAAATTTGCAACTGAATATTATTTTACAAGTTCATGAACAGGGTTTTCTACAAATTCAGTATTAAAAGATAAATTATTTAGTATAAAAAGTTCAAATATATTTAAAACAATTTATATACAACATAAAATCTAATTACCTTCATTATTCAACATTTCTTCACATTGCGTTGGCATTCCTTTAATAATTTTTTTGTAAAAAGTTTTCGGCTTTTATTTGATAAATAATGGACGTTTCTCCTTTGAATTTATTATGCAAAATTTCTAATTGTTGACAATAAACTCATGTAATTATAGTTATCTCTGGTTTCATTAATTCATAATGAATTATCCCTCGCATATCTGGCCATATGCACAATACATAATGTTCGGGCATGGTGTCGTGTCAGTGGTCTGAAAAGCGGACCTGTTGGACACACAGACTTTGTGGCCACTCCATCCTCTTTTAGGACTTTTTGCGGTATTTTCGATGATAAATGCGTACCCATGGCCTTCTATGATCTGAACGATCGTAGAAGGCTCCGACATTAAATAAATAAAAAAGTCTCTTTATAATAAATTATCGTTTTTAATACGAAACTGTTCGTTTTCGGATTCAAAGCTGAAATTCATTAGAAAATGTTGGACAATTTTAATGCAAATTCTGAGCGGAAAGGCGAAATCCTCTTAACGGGCTTTTATATAGTCTTCGGATACATCCATCGACGAATAAAGAACCCCAACTTAAGAAAATGGACTTCCACGCTGTTCGGCATATTTATAATGTTCTGTGTTTTTGGGGAACACAAATGGCACTACATAATGTGTATATTCATCAATATGTTGATACTAAACAACTTTGATAAAAGGTACTTCATATTATACATTACATATTCCCGTAAAGGCTTCCATTAAATGACTTTGCATTCTTTCAGATATGTCCACATTATAGTGGCGATATTATCCATCTCGTATTTATCGGTCTTCAAATGGATTTATTTTGAGGAGTGTCAAAATATATACTTGACCATAAGTATAGAGCAAATGCATTATGTTGCTAGGATCATTGGGCTGGGATTCGATATGCATTATTCGAGAAAATCAAATAAATCTACCAAAGAATCGGTCGTGGATAACGATGATTATAAAACGGAACCGAATTGTATGGACATATTCCATTTTAGTTTCTGCTACTTAGGAACAATATCAGGTATTTAATAAAACTTCATAATCAAAATATTTTTTATAGCGTATTCCAGATCAAGTGTATTTTTTAAACTAACCATACTCAATTATTTTTAAATTAAAAATTTTGGCAACTAAGTCACTACAAGTGATATATGTGGTTCAAGTCTGGTGAATATGAAAAATATTATTGTATCGAAATAAATCAAGAAACATTAACATTGAGAAAATCTTCTATTTTATCAGATTTGTTTGGGGAAGTTATTTTGTTGGAATGTTCAACCTACAAACAAATTGTAAAGATTATCTTATAACATCGTATGAAATCCCAAAACACAAGCGGAGAGCAGTTTTCGTCAACAAATACGGCTTAAATTATGACCTGAGCAGATCCTTGCTTTTTCAGAGACACTCATTGCTCTTAATTATTTTTTCTCAGAAAACATTGCTTTTTTCAAGCAGCTTTGTTAAACCATTGCAAAGATCAATGGTCTTATCAGTCAAATATTAAATATTTTTCAATTTTCAAACAAAAAACAACGTGATATTAAAAATCACAATTTGGTAAAATCTTGCCTAACATATCCTATACATTGCATATTAACAAATACTTAATTTTACAGGATTCTTTTACAGATACAGAACATATGATGATTTCATAAATATGCCATTCGCCAGAAATTCTAAGCATTTTAAAGAAAGTACATCAAGAGCTTGGAAGTTAGTGTTATGTTTAGGATCGTACATCGTCGTTCACGGGATTTATTGGCCCCTTAAGGTGGTTATAATTCAATAAATCAAGCATATGAGAATAGCCTCCATAATAAATACTATATTTTTTCAGTACATGACGACGAGCGAATTTGAAAGCTCAAACGTGTGGTACAAGATGATTTATTGTAGTATCCAAATACAAGCATTCTACTTGTGGATGTGCTCGTCGTTCTTGTTTTCAGAAATCATATGCATTTGTGCAGGATTCGGTGCTTATCCAGTACAGGGATGCAATGAGTGTGGTCATGGACCATCAAAAAATTACAAATCTCTGAGAATAATGTATCTATAACTCAAACTAATATACAATGTTGGATGCAATATTTAAGCTAATTCAAATAAATTGACTTTTTCAGGTCAGATGAAGAGTGCAAAAAGCAGACATACGATTTTAAAACAGTACAGAGTGTTAATTTGTATTGTGTTCTGGCAGCTCCCTGGCTTTCCGAATTCTTAAGGGGTTGGAATTTGACTTTTCGGTATTGGCTTACAAATATATTGTACAAGAATTTATGCACGCAGCTTGAAATGAAGAATTTAGCGTTAGATACATTTAAAAATATCTATTTATTAGTTAATTTTTATCACAGCTGATGAGTGTATTGATAGTTCTGTTTTAATTTTACAGTATGATGTTAACACTTGTCTTCAGTGCATTGTGGCATGGCATAAATGCTGGATTTTATTTTGTTGCTGTTCTGATTACGCTATTTATTATATCTTCAAGAAACTACTGGAAGCTATCGTTCAACCTTGATGGATGGGTATTGTTTAATAATTATGAACAATCCAATGATAAGCTTACTTCAAAGATAATAGGACTGATGTAATTAATAATGTTTTCTTTCATTACAGAAATTGAAAATATTCTTAATAATTTTCTGCTTTTTACGAATATTCTTTATTGGATACATTGCTATACCATTTTATTTGTATGATCTCAATAGTATATTAAAATTCTATGAGAGCATTTACTATTTACCATTCATGTTGCATGGAATTTATCATGTGATTGGTGTATGTCTGCTTTCTTATTTCGGATCGAAGAAAACCAAATTGAAATGATTTAAGCAACATACTTTTAATTCGCATTCGTTCGTTTATAAGTATTGCTAATACCTATATGCCAACAATAAAACAATTAAGTAAGTCTATAATGTCTCAATGTGTGTGACGATTGATTGCAAATGTATTATAATATTCATTACAACCTTACAGAAAATAATGTATTGTATATCTTAGTATAAAAATAAAATTCTTCCTTAAAACAATTTATTTATCACATAAATTTCACATTCAGAAGATACATAATATACGGATCAATTATAATATTAACAGTGTTTTTAATAATATTTTTAAAAAATAAAAATGTATATATCACAGGAAAACAATATATACAAGAATGATTATAATAAAATAATAATCAACAAATTTATAGAATAGATAAACTATGATGAGCATTCATAAGTATTACTTAATTTATGAATTTATAGCCATCCAAAAGTGACGCTTAAATATCAGCACTGTATAATGCCAACACGTGACATCTTTTCAAATGTTATAAGACGTTTTATTTTAGTAGACGGTAGTACAAACTCAACCATGGATATATTGCAATGGCACGTTTATATTTGGAGCAATTGGAATCATTGGGCCATATTTATTCGAAGATGGTACTAGAAATGATGTTATTGTGATTGCTGAGCGATACCAATCAATGTTGACGGACTTCTAATGGCAAAAATTGATTCATATTGATGTCCATTTCCAGCAAGACGGTGTTACAAGCACACAACTCGAGAAAACATTACAAAAATAAAATAAAACCAGGTGTCACATTTAGATCTCGCTATTATTTTGCCTTAAAGTAAAACGGGATACAATTTATACGAGATTGAGCGATTATTTCAATATAAAATACTCAAAATCTGTTCCAAAATCTGGTCGGTACAATTTGTCCTGTGCTTGCGTACCTGTAAAGTGGAATGTGGAACTGCCAATTGCAGAAAGAGTAGAATAATTTTCTGTAAAAGGCTACACCACTTTCCTGAAGCCTAGGCCCTAGGGCATACAGGAGAGAATGACTACTGTTGCTACAAAAGACTGAATCAATACCATGGAGAAAGGGATAGCCCCTGTAGTTCGCATTGGCTGCAGCCCCTTTCAAACTGAGGTTGGACTCGTGGAGACAGAGAATTCGTGTGGTAGCTGCTTTGTTTGTAGCACAATCTCTTCCTTTGTCCTCTATCGCACTTTCGGTTGCACGTAGTCCCTGGGGTCTGCGTCGGTCGTCGGCCGCCACCTTTCACTTTCTTCCTCTCGGTTAGGCACCACCTGAGATGTCGCTGGGTCGACCCGGATCACTGGACGTCTTAGTTCCTCACAGGACACGGGCGATTTAGGGCCTCGTTGGTTAAGTTTCAGCTTTCAACAACTTCAGAGTACCCATGCGGAGATCCGTTCATGAGCGCTGGTCATGTTCTGTGGACATTTTCAGGCATGGCGTCCGATCGCGAGGCGTTTCTTCGTTGTGTCAGTGGTCCGAAATTCAGTCCGGTTGGACACGGAAACCTTGTGGCCACTCCCTCTAATTTTAGGGCTTTTTGTAAAACTTTTTGAATTCCATCACGCTAATAAACGTACCACACATTGAAAACCACTGTTTTGTTTAAATATATCGGTGCAGTCAGCTCTTTTGGAGGCACCATTAAAATTTCGTTTCAATTTATTAGCTGGTTTAAGAATTATATCAATTTTACGAAAGAAGTAGAGTTTCATGAATTTTCTACGAAGTCTCCCGCACTTTATGCGAAGCTTACCGCAGAATACCCGAACTGTAAATTGTTAAAGTTTTTTTTTAATTTTGATGTCCGTTTTCGTTCTTAATATATTTTTTAGGCAATGATAGCACCTCATATCGTGTTGGGTCCCTGGTATGGGTTGGGTTATTTCGCTATTGATTGATTTGTTATGTGTGAAGGTGTGATCCAAGGTTAGGCATTGCTTTGTTTGGCGGGTACTCGCTTTTAGAAAACCAAAATACATGAGTGATTGATTTGTTTATTTTGAAGGTAAAGAATGGCATATGTGGTTGCTTAGCCACACGCGCTTAGAAATAAAGGCAGTAGGAGAGTTAGGCGATGTTTGCTATGGGGCGGAGAGGTTAGGATTAGGGAATCCAATCCCGGGATCCCGGATCCCGGGATCCCGGGATCCCGGACAGTTTTAGGTACTTAAGAATCCCGGGATTAGAAAACGTAATCCCGAAAATCCCGGGATTGAAATTTTTATCTAATAGAAATCGTACACCTCATCAACACGATGAAGGCTGCTAAATCGAGACATCCCCGACGAAATCTAGACGCTTGGAAACAGTGGCGTAATTACTAATTGGCGAACTTAGGCGACGCATAGTAGCAGTGATTGTCTAATCTATGTATACATATATAGCGTACATGTATGTTTTTCAAATTGTTATAGTAACCATTCCCTACCGGTGATGTATTTACTACACCTCGACGAATAATGGTAATATCGATATGAAATATAATAGATACGGGGTTCAGAATTTTTGTATTCCTCCGTAATATAATTACAAATCACATAATCACAAAGTATTATAGTATATAAATATTTATCTGCAGCGACGGAAATAAATAATTTGTCGGGAAATTGGGAAATCGGGAATTTTGCGATTTTTAGTCCGTGTCTCAGCAGAAAAGAATTTTATCAGTAACATTGATGGTGTTATACGAAAATGAGGGCTCACGCGATCATCAACTCGAACTAGCATTTAAATATCTGATGATGAGTGTGTAAGCTGAGCGTGCATTTTCAGCAGCAAGTTATCTGACTTCCAAAATCAAATCCAGACTAAATGACGAAACACTAATGTTTAATATTAATGTTACTTCGGGCATATTTTCAAAATAATATTTGAATTTTTTAGTGTTTTATTTATCTATTTTTGAATTGAATTTTTATCTTTTCTTAAATAAATAAAATTCTTTGGCCTTCAAGTGATTTTTTATATTGAACAAATGGACTTATTAATAATTTTTGATCAAATTCATCAAGGTCATTTCTTAAAATATTGAAAATCTCAATCCCGGGATCCCGGGACTGGTCCCGGGATTGTATAATGAAATCCCGAAATCCCGGGATTGAAATTTTGGCTCGGGATTGGATTCCCTAGTTAGGATCTATGCGCATGCGTGCGCTCTCTCTTACCTCGAAAAGCAAGTGTCTTCCTCTCCGCGTCCCGCGGTCCTGCCACGCTCTGCGATCCCCTCCGGCCCGCGTCCCTCCGCGCTCCGCAAACCTTGTCGCCCTGTGGCCATCATCTATCCGCGGTCGCGCTTCGATTCACCAGAGCGTGGCATTACCGCCTCTTTGCATAGTTGACTAAAGGCTTCTTTTACCTTAGCAAAACTGGATCGGACACCGTGACACCAGAAGACATTCATTTTTATATAAACTAAAAACTTTTTATGAGCGGTAGATGTGTTCCGCGGAAAATCGCACAAAAAATCTATGACGTACATAGAAAAATTGTTGATGATTTATTTTGTATTTTATCCAAAATAATATATCAAATAACTTTGAAATCGCACAAAAATAGGTTTGAGCGTATATAGAAAAGATGAGATAGGTGAAAACGTAGATTTATATAATTACGAAGAATATATTGCTGTATTGGGGAAAATATTGGATCAATTCGAAAAGAGATTCACAGATTTTAAGATTAAAAGCTTAACACAGTTTGTAGCTTCATATTATCACCGTTGAATATGAACGAATAAAATGTTTTAAGTGTTGCTCAAGATATTTCAAGCATGGAGGTGATGAATCCAGAAAAATATTCAAATTTGAAAGACGTCTACCTCCGAATTTCATCATGTTTTGGAGGTACGTATTTATGCGAATCTTCATTTTCTCATACGAATTACATAAAATCCAAACTTCGGACTTATTTGACAGATAACCACCTCGATTACTGAACGCACTTTGTAACGAGCGCTCATCGATCAGATTATCTGCAGATTGCCGACGACGCACAATGTCAAATATTTCATTAAATTTGGTATTTGAATCAAGAAAAAAGTGCATAAATTCTTTGTTATTTTTTTTCCCTCAAAAATGAGATATATGTTGTACAAATGAACTCGGATCTAATCATAGCTTTTTTTTTTTAAATCCTTATGACGTCCATCAAAGCATGAATTTTTGATGTGTCATATCCGATAACGGATATAGGGTGATCTCCATAGGAGATCTTACTTGGGAGATGATTTAATGTGGTGGTTTCCCGTTGCCTTCCACACGTGGTAAAGTAAGGATAGGATTATTTGGAAAGGTAGGAGAGGAGAGAATCTATGAGTGAGTAGCGAAATTATCATTATATATATAAATGCTAATTTAATTATTGTTGCAAATTCAATTACTCACTCATGGGCGTCCCTGCACGACTTTATTAATCGCCTCAGAATTTACTTTTTCTAATCCAGGAAATCAGGGTAAACCTGGATCGAGACGATCGATCAGAAATATTAATATTTCCGATCTCCCAAATTTGTTGGTACGGTGAAAATTTTTTCCACAATCTGGATTTGAACCCGAACCTTTGCAACAAGAGTCCAGGATCTAAGCCACTATACCAACACTTGGTCTAAATTATGGTTGAAGAAAACCTGCGATATACTGTTCGTGAAATAGCTAACATGTTAGAAATTCCATAATCATCTGACAAAATTGGGCTACATCAATCGTTCAGATGTGTGGCTTCCTCATGAACTGACTGACTCAGATAAACTTCAGCGTATTTCAACATGCGATCTTCTTAACCAACGACATAATAGCCAACCTTTTTTGATGAGATTTGTCACTGGAGATGAAAATTGGATACTCTATGAGAATATCCAACGTAAACGGTCTTGAACCAAGGGTACAGAAGCTTCAACTGTAGCTAAATTTGGCCTACATCCAAAAAAAGTTTTGCTATGCATTTGGTGGGACTGGAAGGGGGTAGTTTATTATGAGCTACTTCAGCAAGGTGAAACGATCAATTCAACAAAATATTGTAACGTGGAGTTGGGAAATCCCCAACCAAAGAGACAGGGTTGCCGTGCAAGCCTGGAAATTTCCATTTCAAGGGAAAGAATTTCTAGAAGCGTAACGATACTCGGTTAAATGATCCATCAATTCTCGTATCTTAACGACCATAATAAAGACTCTTGTTTATAAAAGCATCAAATGATCGACCTTTCTGGAAGGACGATTAGCATTCCGTAGGATCAGATAACAATGATAGAACGCGCTCGAAGCGCCATATCAATTCAGCAATAGGATCAGCAGCAATCATCATAAAAATTCCGATACAACTACGCAATGCAGTTGGCCTCCAGAAAGATCGATGCAAGAGAAGGGGATCATTGAACCGAGTATAAAAGAAGTTCAGGTTCGCTATACAGTCAGTGCCGAGTCCCGAGTCCCCGACATAACTTTGGTTGAGCTAGCAGCGTTGAAACTCGGTCTACGCCTCGCAACCGTAGCCTCTACAAGTGAAGACAATAAAATATTCAAAAGAAGAGGCCATCTTTGAAATTCATCGTCCGAAGATTCACCATCCACCACCCCCCTCCCCATTATTGAATCCTTTTCGCCGACGTTTCGGGAGACGCGGCAGCCGTGGGCTATTGGAAAACCCGCGCTGAGGATACCGTCGCGCGCCGGAAGGATAGAAGAAGAAAAGCGACCGGTCTGCGGCGAAGATAACTGGGCCCCGAAATTCGGCAGAGGGCGCCCACGTTACAATATTGTTTCCAACTAGACAATCTAAAGGATGCAATTGCCAGAAAACGGCCAGAATTATCGAACAGACAAGGCGTTGTTTTTCATTACGATAACGCCAGGCCTCATGTGTCTTTGCTCGTCAGAAATAAATTATTATCATTTGACTGGGATGTATTACCTTATCCTGTATACTCTCCAGATATTTTCCCTTAGCAAGAAGGCATTATGAGGCTTCCGTAGAGATGGAGAAAGGTAATAAAACAGAATGGATCATATATTTTTCAATAAATTTATATGTCATCATCATCATAGTGCAGCCACTAACAGTCCACTACAGAACTATGGGCCTCTTCAATATCCATTCATAGGAAGGGGTTACATCCATTTCGTCTGTATCATAAATTCACCTCCTCATTCGCTCGATATTGAAGGTAGCATTACCACCGAGTTTTGTTTCGAACGTTCACCCAACGGGTATCCTGAGTGAACGTATGGACAATCGCTTTCGCAATCGTCTCGATAGGGAATGTAGAAGGTTTGTAAAGACTGAGTAGTTTTCTTAGGAGATGGTGGAATACTACTCTAGAAGACCTTTTTGACTCTACTGAAAATGGCTTTCTGGAATACAAGGAGTCCAGTCCCCCCTTTCCTCGCTAGGGCGTTGCCGGGGTAGGGTGAAGACAGACGTGACGCTTGAATGCATCTCGGATTCGCTCCTACACCAACTGAGGGTGTCTCCCCGTCACCGTACAACTTATCCGAGCGAATTCGAAGTGTTCTATGTCAGGGCGGGACAAAGTTGGCAACCCTAGTTAAAAAACAGTCCCGAATTAACGTGCGGTCACTACTTTTCTGCCTTTATTTTTATCATTCCTGACTTTTTACTCTGTTTGTAAACAAGGCATTAGGCAATAAAATATGCAAGTCAAACTCCTTTTTATGCAAATCCTAATATTTCTAAATTCGCTGGCATGGGGCGCACGGCTTGCTTATTAAGTTATGGCAGTTAAAAGGCTCCGCTGAGTATGGGCGATTCCCGTATACTTCTAGCGATTTTTTATTGATACTAATGCTAATTTAGTAAAATAAAAAGTGTTGTAAAACGTATTGTATATATATATTTAAAATATTTTTTTCAAAAATAAATTTGACAATTTGAAAAAAACGACGATTGATTTGTTTTTTTTTTTCTGAAGAATCAACATAATAGATATTGTTTTATTCATTTCACAAATAGAATATTGTTGAAGTCTTTAAAGAATATGCTATACGATGCTACGTGTTTATGATGTCAAGCGATTCCCAAACTGTGGACAAGTTTGAATGAAATTCTTCGAAAGTATATTGCATATTGCAAAGCTAAATACTGAAAATAAAACAAACAAAGCATTTATTGTTATTAGACTTTTGAGAATTAGACTCGTTCATAGATAAGGTTTCATATATTCGTCAAAAAATCAAACAAACCAAAGTCCAAACTTTCTACAAAACCCGGTGCAAATCGAATCGGCTTGATAGCTCTAAGAATGTGCGTTGGGTGAAACTAAATCTAACATTAAAAAAACTTACAAATGCAAAACAATTTCAACTTCCACATTAACCATCATCAAATTAATCAAGGAAGTATGTTAAAGTTGTAGTTTCCTATAGTTTTGTACAATATCATGATAAATAAAGGCTATTTGTATATATTATATATGTTGTTTTCTTCAAAAAAAATTTAAAAGTAGGTAAAATCAGTTTCCCTGATAGGTTATAGGGGTAACGAGACTAAAAAGGTTAGGAAACACTGTCATAGAGTATCCAATTTTCATCTCCAGTGACAAGTCTCATCAAAAAAGGTTGGCTATTATGTCGTTGGTTAAGAAGATCGCATGTTAAAATACGCTGAAGTTTATCTGAGTCAGTCAGTTCATGAGAAAGCCACATATATGTGCGATTGATGTAGCCCAATTTTGTCAGATGATTATGGACGGATGTTCGTGGAATTTCTAACTTTTTAGCTATTTCGCGAACAGTATATCGAGAAACAGCTAACAAGTCAGAAAGAAGACAAGTTATAAGCTAACAAGTTTTCCATTTATTTTATTTTCGGAAGCAAAATCTCACAACAAGGGAAACATTTCTGAATTCTTCCTCTGTATCATGATTTTATTATGAAATGGTCACTTGTTCAAATCACGGAAGCATGATGTGAACTAGGGAGTCAGATCAGGTAGGAGCGCTTGGAGTTGAGCAACATTCTTTCGCAATATATTTGTTTAAATCTATTGTATTTTTAGTTTTATTGGAGTAAATGTCCCTAAAAATAATTTAAACAAAATATTTTAAAAATATTTTTATTGCACTCATATATCTGTAATTGTAGTTATGCGAAATTAACGTAGCTCGAAGTTAGTTTAGCTCGATAGTTTGTCGTGTGTGATTGAATTTTCAAAGCAAAAATTTCAAAATATCATAATAAAGGAACGAAAGGTAGAAAAGTTCTAGGAATTTAAAAAAAAACAGACATTATCATGGGAACTCGACTGGAGTCAAAAGCTGGTGTAAATGGCAGAAAGCTATCGCCTTAAAAATATCCAAAGCTTGAAGACCTGACTCCATTTCTTGGCCAAGATATAAAACAGCATCTCTTATCAATTTATAAAGATTTATCCAGGAATAAATTACTTCAAAGATACTAATGAATGTTTTAACTCGACGGTCTCCATTCTGGTGCAAAAATCATTGAAATATCAACATACATTGCTGCTGGGATATTTAATAAGGACTTTATTTTGAAGATGATGAATACATTAAATATAATAATTGGCACCTACTGTAAAGTCTTCGCTGAAAATACCGATGAAGCGCGCATAGCGAGGTAGAACCGCAAGAGTCTTTCT
Source organism: Stenopsyche tienmushanensis (assembly GCA_008973525.1). NCBI lineage: Eukaryota > Metazoa > Arthropoda > Insecta > Trichoptera > Stenopsychidae > Stenopsyche > Stenopsyche tienmushanensis. The sequence continues at coordinate 377,825 of WACJ01000091.1, read as the reverse complement.
GAAACAAAAGCGGCTCATATCGCTCGAAAACAACAGTTAGTTGATGATAATTTGGAATCATCGGTTGATCGGTATGTCACTAAAATTGATAGTTTTACCGCATTGAAACTTTAAATGAGATTATTTCGAAACTGCATTTTCAAAATGTTCGCCAGTTGGAGCTTAAAAATTTGTTGATCGAACTGACTGAGATTTTGGAATGTTTCTCATTACAATATTATCTAGTCAACTAAGCTTAAGTTTTAAGATTTTCGCTTAAATACATTGGTTTTAGGCCAACAGGAAACCTTCGACAAGAGGCGAGCCGTTTGATATCATCGAGAAAAGGAGCCTAATTGAATACCTTATAACTCCGTCATTTTGTTTTTCATTTTCAAAAAAATGAAATAAATTAGCACATTAAGGCTGTATTTAAATACTGTAAAAATTTTAAAATGATACGATTATTTTATCATCATTAAAAAAAATTATGAAAAACGACTCATTTTCGAGCGTCTAAAGGAATTGCCCCCCTTAACCCTTTCAACGTTACGTTTCACTGTTAAAGTGTCATCCGCAGTGACACAACCTTTTCGCCGCTAGCGGATACTAACGTCATATACAGTATACGAAAATAGTATATCATCAAATTTGAACAAGTCTGCACTGCACACTGCACCCGGACTTTGGGTGAAGTTTAGGGCGGAACACCAGGACTGTAAAGTGTTTATATAGTTTTACTGCATTTATTCGAAACAGATTGACATGCATAATGGTTCAAATAATCTTTAATCACGTTTTTATGTAACCGAGTCTGTTTTAAATACGATACAAAATCCTTGCTATAGTATAGTATCAGACAAGACGATCGAACAGGTGGTTCTATAAAAAAAATCAACAGATCGTCAGTTACAGAAAATTAAGGTTGGTATTTGTATGTCGCATCTATTAATTATTCATTAAAAAGTGGATGATCAACCGGATGAATTTTTAGAATTTAAATATGCTTATTTGATTGGTGGTATACTGGGCTAAATCCTGGATTATTATTATTATAAAGGTTCTGATTCAAATACAAATTCTGGGGGATAAAAATCATCATCTCCATGAACTTATTGACACAGTGAACAGAGTGGATGTTTGGATACTACGTGAATTATCCACGCCTTGCAAAATATTACGGATTAATATACGCAATTTCTGGTTATCATCAAATTATAGCGGGAGAGTCCTTAAAAGATCCTTTTATTTATTTCATGTACTGAGAACATTTAATCCAAGATGATGAAATTACATGTTAGATCGATGTCGATCATCTTAGCATAGCGATCTAAAGATGTTATTTAATTACATAAAACTTATTAATTTTTTCGATGGTTCGAATTGAGGACGTTTTTTGTCAATTCGTGCTTATTTTTAATCAATAAACTTGTTGGATATTTTTTTACTGCTTAGGTACTTAATTTAGTGACGACCGGTTTTCCAAGCGATCATTTCTGGAATTGACGTTACTTCCTTAATAGCATCAAAACGTACTTGAAAAAGGCAGTAGTGTTTTAAATTTGGGAGTCCAAGAGTAAAAAGACGATACATTTAGTATGATCAAGTAAATTATATCCTTTTCTATACGCGATTAAACAGTTTCGTCATAGTTTCGTGTTTAACACCATAATAACTGAGATGAACGAGATAAAAAGTCGCTTTATTATAAATAATCATTTTTAATGCGGAACTGTCTGTTTTTGGATTTATAGGTGAAATTCATTGAAAAATGCAGGATATTTATGAAGTCAATTTAGAGCGAAAAAACGATTTACTCCTTTTGGTTCTATATACAGTCTTCGGATACATCCATCGACGAATAAAGGACCCCAATTTAAGGAAATGGACTTCCACGTTGTTCGGCATATTTATAATGTTCTGTGTTTTTGGAGAGCACAAATGGCACTATATCATCTGTAAATTCATTAATATGTTGATACTAAATAACTTGGATAAAAGGTACTTCATTTTACACATTATATATTCTATTAAGGCTTTCATTAAAATATTTTGCATGCTTTCAGATATGTACACATTATAGTGGCGACATTATCCATTTCATATTTATCCGTTTTCAAATGGATTTATTTTGAGGAGTGTCAAAATATATACTTTACCATAAGTATAGAGCAGATGTATTATGTATCTAGGATTATTGGGCTTGGATTCGATATGAATTATTCGAGAAAATCAAACAAATCTACCAAAGAATCGGTCGTGGAAAACGACGACTATAAAACGGAACCGAGTTGTATGGACATATTCCATTTCAGTTTCTGCTACTTAGGAACAATATCAGGTATTTAATAAAGCTTCATCATCAAAATATTTTTATAGCGTTTTCCAGATCAAGTGTTACCATTTATAGCACTGCAATTTTATGTTAAATATTTTTTTGTGATTTGAATGAAATCCATGCATTGAATGATCATTTTATAGTTTTTATGTTGCAAAAATCAGGGAGTCGTATAAGTGTTTCCAATTTAAATTGCTATATTTCAACAAATATCAATTTTCAGACCATATTAAAAGAGTCGTGTTAAAGACTATTTTTTAGAAGAAACATTAATATTGAGAAAATCTTATATTTTAGCAGATTTGTTTGGGGAAGTTATGTTGTTGGAATGTTCAACCTACGAGCAAATTGTAAAGATTATCTTATAATATCGTATGAATAATATCGTATCACAAGCGGAGAACAATTTTCGACAATTAGTATGGTTTAAATCATGACCTGAGCAGATCCTTCCTTTTTCAGAGACACTCACCGCTTTTAATTATTTTTCCCTAAGAAAACTTTTAAATCAGTTCTTATTTTGTTAAACCATTGAATGAATCATTAGTCTTACCTGCCAAGTATTTTTATGTTTTAATATTCAAACAAAAAACAACGTGATATTAAAAACCACAATGAATTGAATTTGGTGAAACCTTGTTTAACATATCCTATACCAGGGGTCGGCAACCTTTTGAGTCGGAAGAGCCAAAAATTACAATTTACAAATTTCAAAGTGTTTAAAGAGCCACAAAAAAATTTCTTGCCAACAAAAAAAAAACACTTTCAATAGCGCAAGCTAATCGTTGGAGCCCTGGAGGAAAAAAATGAAATTCCACAGTATGCACTCGACCTCATAAGCGATTATTTCAAAGACCGATATGTCCATCACAATGAAACGGACCTGACGAGAAGACTGGAGATGGGCGTCCCGCAGGGGTCCGTTCTGGGACCAACCCTCTGGGACGTACTCTACAACAGTGTTCTAAGCATGGCACTACCTGCAGGAGCAGAACTTATTGCCTTCGCGGACGACGTCGCGCTACTGGTGACGGCTCAATATCCATAGGAAGTGGAGGCGACGGGCAACAAAGCCCTCGCCAGAATTCGAGCGTGGATGCGGGATAATCGCCTGCAGCTGGCGGCCGAGAAAACGGAGGCAATGATATGCAGCAGACGGAGAAGACCGAGGGTCGAGCAACTTGTTATTGGAGGACACGAGGTGGAATGCAGCAAAACGCTGAGATACCTCGGGATCCTCATGGATAACAAGTTGACCTTTAGCAAACACATGGAAGAAACATCAGAGAAGGTGCAAAAGTTTGGAAGGCTCATGCCCAACATTGGAAGGCCAAAGCCGTGCAGAAGACGTACCATAAACGAGGTAATACACTCGATCCTTTTGTACGGAACCCCGATATGGCACGAGACGCTCAGACGCGACACCAATAGAAAGAAGCTCGCTAGGGTTCAGCGACAAGGAGCGCTCCGAGTCACCGCAGCTCCGAGACAGTGTCGCTGTGCTTGTGATTGCTGGAATGCCCCCGCTGGACCTCCAAGCAAAGAAGAGGACCTTGGACTACGAATATCCTAAAAATCGCAACGAACAAGACCAGAAAATGAGGGAAGCCTGGCAACAGTGATGGGATCAGTTCAGCAAGAGAAGGTGGACCCATCGACTTATCCCGGTCATACGTCGGTGGAGGGCCGGGGGACATGGTGAAACAACCTACCGCTTGACTCAGGTGCTCACTGGGCATGGATGCTTCGGTGCGTACCTGAAGCGGATTGACAAAGAACCATCCGCAACAATTTAAAATTTACTTACAACACTAACTTGTACGTAGTGTAACACTAACTTAACAAATAATTGGGCAAACAAATTCAACGGGAGCGATGGTTTTGCATGGTTATTCAAGTAGAAAATTTCGTTATTTGCGTATGGAACTAAAGAGCCGCAGCTTCACATCCAAAGAGCCGCATGTGGCTCGCGAGCCGCAGGTTGCCGACCCCTGTCCTATACATTGCATATTAACAAATACTCAATTTTACAGGATTCTTTTATAGATACAGAACATACGATGATTTCATAAATATGCCATTCGCCAGAAATTCTAAGCATTTTAAAGAAAGTGCATCAAGAGCTTGGAAGTTTGTGCTATGTTTAGGATCATACCTCGTCGTTCACGGGGTTTATTGGCCTCTTAAGGTGGTTATAATTCAATAAATCAAGCATATGGGAATAGCCTCCATAATAAATACTATATTTTTTCAGTACACGACGACAAGCGAATTTGAAAACTCAAGCGTATGGTACAAAATTATATATGGTAACATCCAAATACAAGCATTCTACTTGTGGATGTGCTCGTCGTTCTTGTTATCAGAAATCATATGCATTTGTGCCGGATTCGGTGCTTATCCAGTACAGGGATGCAATGAGTGTGGTCATGGACCATCAAAAAATTACAAATCTTTAAGAACAATGTATGTACAATTCAAACATTACTAGTTATATACATTGTTGGATGCATTTATCAGGCTGATTTCATTCAATTTTTTTAGGTCAGATGAAGAGTGTAAAAAGCAAACATATGACTTTAAAACGGTTCAGAGTGTTGATTTATATTGTGCACTAGCGGCTCCTTGGCTTTCTGAATTCATAAGGGGTTGGAATATGACTTTTCAGTATTGGCTTACCAATGTATTGTACAAGAATTTATGCACGCAACTAGAAATGAAGAATTTAGCGTTAGATATATTTTAAATAATCTATTTAATAGTTTGTGTATATCAGAGTTGATGGTTGTATTGATAGTTTATAATTTTGCAGTATGATGTTAACACTTGTCTTCAGTGGATTGTGGCACGGCATACATGCTGGATTACAACTTACGGCTGTTCTAATTACACTATTTGTTATATCTTCAAGAAACTACTGGAAGCTGTCGTTGAACCTCAATGGATGGGTATTATTTAATAATTATGAATAGTCTAATGATAAGCTTACTTCAAAGATAATAGTACTGATGTAATTAATAATGTTTTCTTTAATTACAGAAATTGAAGATATTCTTAATAGTTTTCACGTTTATACGAATATTCTTTATTGGATACTTTAATATGCCATTTTTTTTATATGATCTCAATAGTATATTAAAATTCTATGGCAACACTTACTATTTACCATTTATGTTGCATGGAATTTATCATGTGATTGGTGTATGTCTGCTTTCTTATTTCGGATCGAAGAAAACCAAATTGAAATGATTTAAGCAACATAATTTTAATTCGCATTCGTTCGTTTATAAGTATTGCTAATACCTATATGCCAACAATAAAACAATTAAGTAAGTCTATAATGTCTCAATGTGTGTGACGATTGATTGCAAATGTATTATAATATTCATTACAACCTTACAGAAAATAATGTATTGTATATCTTAGTATAAAAATAAAATTCTTCCTTAAAACAATTTATTTATCACATAAATTTCATATTCAGAATATGCATAAAAAATGGGTCAATTATAATATTGTGTTCATTAATATTTTTAAAAAATCAAAATTTATTTAGCATAGGAAAACAATATATACAAGATTGATCATAATGAAATAATAATCAACAAATGTATAGAATAGATAAACTATGATAAGCATTCATAAGTGAATATTATTCTCAGTAGGCCCTAATTAATCCGTCGATCTTGTATGATAATAATTATTCATATGCTTATAATAATCGCAAAAAAATAAGTTGTTCACGAAATTTTCCTTTGATTTTTGAAGGCATTCATTAATGACGATATTTGCCAAGTATTTCCATCGTATATGATAAAAAAGCATTTATAAAACTAAATAATATTACACCGTATGAAAAAGGGTAATACACGCGCCATGCAGTATGCATTTTTAAAATGATTGTGTGATTTTATTTACATACGATGAAACATAACGAAAAAATATAATAAGATATCTCTAAAAACTTATCTAGCATTGCATATTTAATCATTTGCAATTACAAAAGAATTTATCCGAATACGCCGAATGCAAACACGTTAGATAAATATTGTATAAAATAAATAGGACCATGGAAATATATATATATATATTTAACAAAAAAATGTAATTAAACAACACAACCTATGAATGTTATGAATTCATATTTTTCAAGAATTTATGGCTCTGATCGATATCAAACCAAAATGCGACAAGGTAAATAAAAACCTCCATTGTTAATCAGTTTTCTAAAGCTTTAAAATATACGTCGATATTAGCAACGTGGAAATAAAAGATAAACCAGTATTACAGACTATTTGGAATGAAATAGCTTTCATATTGTATTTATTTCTGTAGAAAAATATATTTCGATTAATAGTTTTTAAAAATATATTAATAATTGTGATCGATTTCGAGTCCATCATATATTTTACAAACGATAAATTGACGATATTTTGTATTTCAATTTCTATAGCAAAATGGTAACATCAGGTACGTTCATCAACATAATTGAATTCAACCCGATTCATGGAAATATATGGTATTTATTCAAATAAATAAAAATATTATGTATCAAAATTAAAAAAATCTTATTAGCTTATGTGCTTTGCTTCATGAAATGACTAGCCGGATGAACCGATGTTCTTTATCTGCCACTTTTCTTCGTCTGATTCATGCGGGTTGTTGAATTTTACCAAAATTAATTTATAAATATAAGTATTTAAAATGGTAACGGATAAGCACAAAATCCATTTCATAATGTAATTCTATTGAAAAGTATTGAGCTAGCGAAGATGATGAAAATCCTATAAAAAGACAAAAGTAATAATTAGATCATTGGCGTTAATCGATATTTTGAATAATGTCAACTATGTTATTATATATAACGATATATTATAAGATACAATCAAAAGAGAATATTAAAAGCTTTATAAAAATATTGAGCGAGTCAGCGTTATGCTTTCTTTAAAAATATATTTCATATAATATCTCAAAAATTGTGCCAAGGAAAAGCTTCATATGATTTTAAAATCTTATTATACAGCTGATAATGGACTATGCAACAGACTAGATAAAATTTGGCATGCTACATGGAAGCGCACGACGCACAGCGCTTGACGACGGAAGTCTCACAGGTGAGGTAATCTTAAGAGAGCGAGTCTATAAGTCTCCTTAATAAATGTATAAAAAATAATAGATGAAAATTTTAAATGTCTTTCTGTAATATGGAAAAAAATAATTAAACTGATATCTCTGGACTAGATCACTGGACGTCTCAGTTCCTCACAGTATACGAGCGGTTTAGGTTTGGTTTCACTCCGACTTCAGAATGTCCATACGGAGATCCAATCATGGGCACAGACTATGTTCTGTGGACGTGTTCGAGCATTGGGTCTGATCGTGAGTAGCTCTTTTAAAATGTCAGCGGTCTGAAAAGCGGACCGGTTGGACACGCAGACCTTGCGACCACTCCGTCTTCGTTTAGGGCTTTCTGTATAAGCTATGTACCTGGAGCTTTTTACGGACTCAATCGTAGGCGGGAACTCGTAAGGACTCTTCCCCATATATACACAATAGATTGTCCTGTTAGGAATGTCGTTTTTTTCATACTTACTTTTTGATCATGAGTTGTGTTTCAGCCATCACTTTGATAACATGTATTGTATATTTTGTTAGTCGAATAACATCTGGAGAACGTTATTTTCTACTAAATTTTTTTCAAATCGCATTTCTAGGTGGTGAATTTTGTGCCGAACATTTACGCAAAATTGTATACTGCAAATTGCATATCTTCAAAAAATTAATGCAACAATTTCGACTAAAAATATTTGTGATACACTCGGAGAATCTCTAACTGTTTGTCAATGCTAGAGATAGTTTAAATAATTTAAAAGTGATCATTTTAGTTTAGAAAGTTACGTCCAAAGTGAGAAAAAGGTTAAAGTGGATGATGATATCCTGCATGCTGAAATTGAATCAAATCCAACATAGACTATACAAGAATTAACAAAATAGGAAAGATCATAAAATGAGGAGTGTAAATACTGCACAACATTACTGATGAGATCAAGGCAGTGCGAGTACATGTCGTGATTTAATCGACAAAGAGATGAAACAATCGTTTTTTTACTATTTTATGACTGGAGATGAAAAGTGGGTGTTGTACTCAAATAAAAAACGCAAAAGAAAATGGTTTTCAAATGGGTAGGTAAAGAAACCAACCCCTCAACCGGGTCTAACAGTAAAAATAGCTCTTTTACGTGGGACTGCAAAGGGATAATCTACCACGAAGTCCTTCCATAATAAGGGAGATTTATTGTTTAAAATGAGAAAGTTTAAAAGTGGGGTTGAGTACGATAAGACCAAGCGTAGTCAACCATTGCCAAACTCTTTAGCAACATGTAATGCGCGACCTCATAAATCAAAGATGATCGAAAACAAATTAAAAGAACTCGTTTGGTAAACGATTCTACATTGAAAAAAAATGATATTCTTAACGAGACAATCTAATATTTATATACATTCTATTAATGCTCGGTTACTTAAATAAATATTATTAAAAAGATATGTTCATTTAGCATATATGTAAATACTTTAAAACAGAATAAAAAGAGGCTAAAAGCAAACAAGCCGATGGAAGCTTTAATTCATATACAAGCGCTGAAAACAAAAGTTTTGCTAAGATTTTTAAAAGATAATGTTATTTCAAATATGTGTTATTTTTATATTTAAATCACAATTGTACAATATTTCGTATACATCAGGAAAAATGTACAACTTATGAAATATCTATTCAAAAACCAACATTTGAAATATATCCATAGCATACTTATAGAATTAATAGTAAAGTGCAGAGAAAATAAAAAGAAGAGTTAAAAGCTTATTTATTAATAAATAAAGAAATATACAATATTAATAAAAATGCTAAAAAAATTAAATAATATTAGTTAAATCAAGCGAAAAATCCAGATATTATTGTGCTTGTAAGTTACAATGTTTCTGATGATTAAAACGATTTTATTATAAAAGCGATTTAAATAATTTTAATAATGAATCGAGTTAATTATCATGTGCATAAATATTACACTTAGTTATTTTCATAGTATATTAAAAAGCAATTTTTGTTCTGTCGTATATTGAACTTATTAGAAAAAATATATTTGATCACGATTGCATAAATTTTTGTTAATGATTAGAAACATTTGTGACAAACGACGAAAATGCAAATGTAGAAATACGTTAATATATATACAATTTTTTTAATTCTACCGATATCTTGAGCATTTGTTAGCTTGAAATTTTCAGAAGTTAACCAGCACCAAAATAATGTTTATTTACCCGATCGTTCCATAATAGCTTGATCTTCTGGTTGTGGCTGAATTTCTGTAAACACTGCCCGATTGTGACTTTCCATAATTCGTTGCGTAATAGCCGTTTGGCTGACTTCCTTGTGTGTTGGACGGTTGATTGTATGTCGGATAGCCTTGACTATCGCTCGGGTAATTTGCAGCACCCGCGTTAGGATTCGAACTGTATGAACTGCCTGCGTTTTTATTTTCAATAAGGCCGGGTCTCAAGAAGTTTGGAAGGCCGTTTTTGGTGAAATTGTTTAGGATATTTGAAAAGATTGAAGTTAACGGATTTCCATCCTTGTTTGTTCCTGGGCTACCGGCAGCCCCATTAGTACCGCCATTAAATAGGCTTCCTAATGTGTTGCCGAAATTATTTATAAGGCCATCAAGAGTGCCCTTAGAGCCACTGGGGTTGGATCCTCCAGATCCAAATGGGAATGATACGCCACTGCTTGGGGGATTTGATCCACCGTAAGGATTTGATCCTCCGTGTGTATTTGATCCACCGTAAGGATTAGATCCGCCGTATGGATTTGATCCACCGTAGGGATTTGATCCTCCGTGTGTATTTGATCCACCGTAAGGATTAGATCCGCCGTATGGATTTGATCCACCAAAGGAATTCGAACCACCATAATTAGTATTTCCGTATACAGGTGGTGGAGCAGGAGGAGGATAGTTGGGAACAACATCATGACTTGCAGGTGGAGCTACAGGTCTTAAATCTGCTATTGGTTTTGGTGTTTCTGGTTTCGCCACAGGCTGATTATTGGTTTCTAAAATAAATATTAATAAATTAAATATTACGTATTATATTATGATTCGAAATTCAATTTAAATTCACCTCCATCGGCCGCTGTCTTCTTTTTACACGTAGGGTAAGTTCCGCATTCGGTAGTTCTACCATAGGAGCAAGGATCTTCTACTAATACGCACACTTGACTATTAAGGCATCCTATATCTTTACACGTTCTTCCGTATTCTACAACAGAACAGTATTATAAACGAAAATTATAAATAAAATTGAATATCAAAGCATACTATCATAATTAATATACATACTAGAATATGCGTTTACTGTTAGCACCATAAAAAGACATGTGAGCGCAGTTGACCACATCTTTGAAGCTGGAATTTATAAATAAAACATAGTTAGATATATTCTCTTAATAAATATTAATGATTAAAGAAAATCATACACGATCACTGGACGGAAATACTGGTTTATTATCTTTTAATGATTTGATAATAGGGAAAATGCAGATAATTTATCCCGATTGAACTCTCTCAATAATGTTACGTGGCGTTATGGTTGTATAAATGACGAGAATGTTTAAAATCCAAAACAATAATATATTTTCAGCAGTAAAAGCACAATTGTATTATATTTTAGTTGGCATTGTTCAAATTTAGTACTAATTTTCACGATTGCGAGCACATTTTAGATGTATTGTAACGGCGAGACTATTGTGTATGATGATTGTGGTTCTCCACAGAATTAAAATAGTATCGCAATCAAATTAATATTTCTACGTATCATTTGGCGGAGTTTATATTGTTCATTAATATTAATTTGGATTACAAGTACGCTGACGATTAAGCAGAGATCTTTGGGGAATTAAAACAAAATCTATCATAGAATCAGCAACACGGCAAGCAGAATTGCTTTTTGTCACGCAAAATATGAATGCAGAGTCTTAAGAAATGCAGAGACATAAACACAAATTCCTATATTATAAATATAGCGAGGAGTATACCGTTGAATTGAATTAGCAATGGGTTATTTGATTACAAAAATAGACATGAACACAGAATCTGGTATTGTTTATCATGAATTTCTTTCAACGATGGTTCATGATTCCTAGATGTTGTGCAATTACTGTTTTCCATTGTATTATCAACCGGTTTTCATAATGATGATATGCATTTTTTGCTTGGGTTTTGATTGACTCAGATCGCCATTTTAATCTAAGAAATGGAGCATTTTCTGCATAAAATTTATAAACATTTTTCTAGATATTATGTCATAATAAAACATGTTCAGTAAAAATATTTATAATTTGCAAAAAATCAATGCCGAAGATAAACAGCACATTCTCGATTATCCGGGCTGTGAATTATCAATTTTTTTTGCAGATATTATTAGGAATATTTCCTCAACTACTTCGGATAATCGAGAGTCTACTCTGCTTATTGATCCACCGGCCGGTGTTGAATCTACGCCAAAAAGAAAAATCGCGTGTATCAAATCGTTAGTGGTCATTTAAAACAGACGGTAATAAATTTGGACCATCAAACAAATTTGGACACTCCCACACAATAAATCAATGGGTTGAGGACGAAAATACCATAAAATATACATACTCTGATGGTGCAAATTGGATTACAGGATGCAAATTGAATTATACTAATGTAAATTACCATAAATACGACCTGATTTATAAATGGCACAAAACAAATATCAAGAAATAAGAAACAATACACCTTTTAAAGGCTTGTGTTCAGTTATTGTTTGGTGGATATTTCCTGTCTGTATTGAAACAATGCTAATTTATCAAAATTCAATGAAAAAAGAACTTAGGATAATCAAACCACGAAAGCGTATAGAACACTGAGGTATTGATTTTAAGAGCAGATAACTGAATTAAATATAAAAAAAATGCTAGATTGATATACTACCGATAATAAGTTTAGAAATGCCTAGCATATGATCGAGTTTGATGTATAAACAACAATTAATAAATAAAAAACAACAGGAGACTGAGACTTTGAAGAACAGGAAAAGACCGGGCCGTCCAAAATCTATTGTGGATGCCGAGGATGTTTTGTATCAATTTTCGAATGCAGAAAGAACGGTCTGATATTCTGGCTTCTACAACTCCCAGACTTGTCTCCCATCTAACTATTGTGGGATGAGATTAATCGAAAAGCGGAAAATGGTGTACCTACTTGTACCAATTATTTCTGGAATAATTTACAAAAATACTGGAGAGATTTATCAAGTGATAGTAAAAAATAATGTCTAATAAAATGTCTCAATTCAAATAATTCACTTGATTGCCCTGTTTTTTTTTGCGATTTTATTTCATTTTTCAAATGTATTTCCTATTGTTACACTTTTATATTTACGTCCAAAATAATTTATGTTAGCTTCGTCGTTCTAGGGTTGGATGCCTTGTAACTAGCGCGCTAATTTCCATCTGTAGCAACTCGGCATATTAGCGATCCGCCGATTCTGACACCAATGTTGCGTGATGCTCGCTGGACCGGGCGAGTACTGAATCGTCGTTAATCTGGCGAATTAAATCTACACAGGTTATCAACGCCATTGCATGGGGATGATATATCGCCTACGCTACACATTGCAGCAATACGCGTAAATGCTAGAGATGGACATCTTGATGATAGTACAATAAAAAACTTGTTTCTAACAAATATGTAATATCATTTAGATTTTTATTAGTTATTTCATGAAGTACTAAGCGTTTCTAAGCTTATTGTCAGTAATACTCTGTATCCAAAATCAATCGCTAGTCACAAAAAATTATTTTAAGACCATTTGGATTTCGGCCAAGAAATACAATTCTGTAGATAGTATTGCGTTACGCTCCTAAAAATATCTGTATTTTGATACTAATATAGCGTCTCTGAGAGAAAAACTTACATGATAATCAACATATATTATTTTTTGGCTCTTAGATTGAGAAAAACTTAAGACTGCTTGAAAATCAAGACATTTGATTTGATTGCGGAACTTTTTTGGGATCTTTTTTGTGTTGAAGAATTGTTTACCTGACCACCTTATTCTAGCCTACGTGCCTCTTCCCTGATCGGTATGTTTAACGGAACGGCTGAACTTCTCCATTGGAGTGTTGTAAAATATGAAGGTTACAGTGGAAGAGTGGTATCTGATATTGAAAAATAACAAAAAAAAGGTCATCCACTGCAATACTTCCCTACCTTATAATACCAAGATTTGTTATGTAGCGTGGGCGATTTACTAGCTCCACGCTGTTAATCTGAGCAGATTTAATTCGCCAGATAAACAGCGACATCTTCCATCTCTCTTCAGGTGCAATGTGTTATTTTAACAGCGCCATCTCTTGTGGCCCTACGGAGATATTGCACCTGCATACCGACGGATCGCTTCTTGCGCGTGCACCGTTGCCGGTTGGGTAGTGACGCGCAGGAGGCGGGAGTCGGGGGAGTCGTCGGTTAGCCTTGGATGCGGGAGGCCGTCCCTCCTGCAGCCAGATCTCTCTCTCGTGTGGAACGAATAGTTATTTAGAGAAGAGAGTCTTTATACTCGACACCCGTCTATGACGTACATGTTAAAGTGAGATTAGTCATTGGAGGCGAATAGCGCTCCAATGACTGTGATTCAAGTTTCCAGCAAAAAATGTGTTAATTTACGAGCCGATTCAATTCTTGCTCACTCGCTGATTCACATACGAGTTGCATAAAACACATTCATCGAATAAGCATCGAATTTGGCAAACAATGCCATTGAGTAGCCTTCAATGGAAAGATGTGGAAAAGTATCATGATGATTTCGCTAAGAATGACAATTTTTTTAGTGAGTCCAAATTTAAGATCGAATTGCAATATGTTTTGACCAGCTGAGTAAAGCGAAAAAGCCGTGCACATGTTGGTCAATTGATGTGCCGTTATGATTGTATAGATTTAATATACTGAAATATTGATGTCAAATAGCTGAAAGCATGGAATAAACCTCGGGGTTAAATACGGCAAATTTTGCCGCAATAGCACATCGCTAAATAAGTTCGTAGGATCTGCAAATAGATATCATAATAGTCGCTAGATGCCAGATCCGTATTTTCTTCGTAATCGCTATAATATCGCGTAATAAAAACATTGGGCGGACCCAGCCAACATAATAATAAAATAACGAATAAAACAATATTTTCGACCGATTATAACATTCAAACAATTCACCCAATCAGTCTTCTTCGGACAATTTCGTTTTGTAATGAGAGTTCGTAATCGTTCTGTATACATGTTCAGGTATGGCGTCCGATCGCAAGGCACTCATTCGTCATGTCAGTGGTCCAAAAAGCAGACCGGTTGGACACACAGACCTTGTGGCCACTCCGTCCTCTTTTAGGGCTTTTTGTGGCATTTTCTATGATCTAGGGAGCGCAAGTTAGATAGTCATACCCTCGTTACGGCTCTGACGGTGGATGAGGAAACAATTCAAAGTGCAATTCGTGCAAATTTGCCATTGTTGTGATCGACTTGTGACACGGGGCATTGTATTGATGAAAGAGCTCCTTTTCTTCTTCATTTGGGGTCATTTTATCGCAATTTCTTCCGTTAAATGCATCAATAACCGATTGTTGATCCGAACAGATTTAATTCTTCAGATTAACAGCGACATCTTCCGTCTCTATTTAGGTGCATTGTGTTATTTTAACAGCGCCATCTCGTGTGGCGCTGCTAGGACATTGTACCTGCAATACCGTTGCCGTTGTAAATGAGTCATTAGTTAGCCTTGGCAGCGGGAGGGCGTCCTTCCCGCGTTGAATAAAGAGTTATCTAGTATCTACCCAGTCGAGCACTGATTGACTGTCCGTTTTTACAATGTATACTGAGTTGTCTAATTCCTCTTTTCTTTGGCATCACTTATTGGGCCGATCCAGCCAGCAGCCCGCAACAAAATAAAGACAACAATATTTTAAACCGATTGTAAAGTTTAAACAATCCACCCGATCAGTCTTCTTCGGGAAACTTCGTTTTATAATGAGAGTTCGTAATCGTTCTGTAGATTTGTTCGGGTTTAGCGTCCGATCGCGAGAAGTTCATTTGTCATGTCAGCCGTCCGAAAAGCGGACCGGTTGGACACACAGACCTTCTGTTAAGGCTTTTTGTGGTATTTTCGGGGGTAAATGCGTACCCGGGACCTTCTGTGATCTGTACGATCGTGATAGCCCCCTTAGAGACTAACTTACATAAGTGTCTCGTGCTAAACGAGGTCAAGAACGAGTTTAGACTTCATCCCACCCATTGAAACTATATATCTTACTAATTTAAGCTGCTATCTTAGCTAGTTTTTTAGTTAACGTTTCCTATTAATGGCTGCCATACAAATACTAAAGAACGTAGTGTCTTGAAACTTGAAAATTAAGGTTTATAAGGTAGACACTTTCTATCATAGTATCCGTCGTTCATCGCAACCGATTCATTGGTCGGGACCATCGTCTACGGACCGCGTCGAGGTGCTTTCAACTGCGGATTCGCGTGCTAACAACGCGACCTTCAAGCCGCAACGACGAAAATAACGACTCCCGCAAGTCACCAAAACTACTGTAACTTGTGAATTAAATCTCAAATCGTTATGAAATTTTTACACATATTATTTGAAGGTTCGCGTTTCTTAAAAATCACATGGATTTGCCAATAGTGGCGCCAACTATATGTCATCCTATGATTTTATTGAGTGATGTGCTGAGACATTATTAGCTTTAATGTGCAATGGAAACGATTAAAGTTGCAATTAAAAAAATGAGCGCCTCGCAGTTAGAAATAGTGATGTTGAGCGACTATTTAAACCATCGCAATTCAAAGCGATAACCTTTGTTATGGTATTCCGCTATTTTTCGATCTGATCGCCAAGGTCAACAAGTTCAGCATCGAACTGTAGCTCTCGAAAAGAGGGAAAATCATCTCAATAGCGATGACGACATTGAAGCTTTTGTTCGTTCGAAATATTTAGGCACACACTGGCGAGCATGTATCAAACCGGGCTGCAAGTGCTATGGATTGTTTTGATCTATTCGAAACGATTGAGTTAGCATAATACAAATATATATTAAATCGATATATAAATGACGCATTCGATATTTTTACGTTCTTAATACATTTACGTAGAAGCCAGTCATTGATTCATTTGGGATTACTAATGTATGATTTTTAAATTTATAGGTTATGTTTATGTTTACGTCACGATGACGTCTCACGATCAAACGGTAATCAATTTTTAAAGCGAATCCTTTTTTAAAGCTAGGAAAATAACATATTCATACCTGTGTTATAAAAGACACAATGATATCAATCGTTTATGAAATCATCGATCATAAATACAATGAATATATATTCGCTTGACTGACAATTAAAAGCTGTGTATTATACGCACATAAGACGACGAAAAACGTCCATCACCAAACACGCAGATTATTTCAAATAAAACGATTTATTTTTATGTAAACATCTTGGAAAATATTTTTGATATTATATAATATGAAGGACAGAAAAAAAAAATTATAAGCCAATTTATTAAGCGACGCTCATAGCTTTGATTTTATTATAAACATATCAACATTCGAAAACCGCGATAAGCAATGTGTTGTATTAAAAATCAGTATTTTTAAAAACAATCAATTTATTTGAAACGCAGTTATCATTAAAAACACAATTTTATTTATATGCGGAAATAAATAAAATAAAATAAGTATTCATATGAATGAGATATTGTTTCGGCAATACAAATTAAATATGTAATCGTATTGTGGAAAACTATATCAATTATATACTGATAATATATTAAAAATGTGTGCCTTTGAAACATTCGTTTTTTAGATCTTATGCATCCGGTTGCATATAATACAAAAAAAAAAAACCAATATGTCGTTTTATTGTAATGTTAATTATACCACAATTTAACCGCATGCTTATATAGTTGATTACATTAAAATATCGTGGAGATTAAATTAAAATGTCCGAGGGAAAGTCAGATTATATCCAATGCAACATATCCCCTTTTGATAGATTGAAGGCATGTTCGCGAATCTCCGCCGATTGTAAAAAAGAGATAAAATCCTCATTATGCACTCTCAAAATTACATAACAAAGCGAATTGTTTTGATTTTAAGCGAACAGCCTTCAGACACGGTAAGTTCGCACATTTATGATGGTACCCAAAAAAACGGTCATTAAAAACAAGTTTTTTGGCGAACGTCGCAACAAATCAGCTACGTTCGTGACTTTAATTTGACTAAAAATACCATCGGGTTTGTCTGGCTTTAATAAATATCGCCTGAAGCGAGCATTTTAACTATTTAATTAATTAAAAGCATATCTAACCGATTGAATATTTGTAAGATAAAAAAAGGATATTTTGTTTTGGGTTTGTTTTCGAAAATTATAAATCAATACTCGTCATGAAACTCGGGTCAATAGATAATGAGGTTATCAACCGATTTCTTTTTGACTCCGCTAAGAACAAACAATTTGAATAGGTTGTTTTTGGAGCAATGCTGCCTCGGATAGATTTTTTAAAATCCATGATCAGGTGCGAGAGAAAGCAAAAAAGGAGGACAAATTCCGTTTGTGTGGGTTTAGAATATCCTTTGCAACAATAGGCAGTCATATTTTTTAAAAGGCAACCGAGAGCATGCAATCGTTCAACAACATTTTGTTCAACAAAAATAGATTGGTCTTATTGAACATCATTGTTCCATAATTGTTGTAAATTTCGATCGCTTAACAGACCATTAACAACTTTACTAATTGTCTCATCTAGTCAATCAGTAAATATAATTTTCTGTCGTAAAGATGGCTAAAAATCTCCAAACAAAATATTTGACACCAATGAAATCGTTTAATATGAATGTCTTAAGATTTCTATTGTTATTAACTGGATAAATTTAAATTTGAGTAAATTCTACTGCTAAAAGCATTGGGGTCTTAATTAGAAATCATCCCGAATAAAAAACATTTTAAAACCCCATCTTGTTTGTGTATTTTGTTATTTATATGTTCGATTGGGGTCAGAGGGCGAAAGAAACAACATTGAAATATTCCCCAGGTACGCCAACAAGACTATTGATTTTATAATTTTCAATGCTGCTGGCCACAATTAAAGGTATATCTATGATATAATTAATTTATTTGACATCTGACCACATCGTTGCGACCACGTCGAAGAATGCAAACAAGAAGTCATTTATTTGCATATACGGTTCTGGACAATTGCTTTAATGTCACGCTTGATTCTACATCCGATAATCTTTTCTGTTGTTGTCAAGAAGAAGACGTGGTTTGAATTGTAATTGGTGTATTAAAAGTGTTCTGACAACGTAGTGTTGTTGACAAACAGTATGAATCTGAATTATGATCAAAAATGTATGAGGAAACAGCAGATAAGATTTAGATAAAACTAAAAAAAAAGACAATATAAATCTAGATTTTCTATGTCCATGTCAAACGTTTCATTAGAGATTTGCAATGAAATGAAGCTGTTCCCAAATTGGTGCAACATAATTAAATTTCAGTCGATCAAGTATGTACCAATCTGGTCAATTACTTCATCTTCTTCGTTATTTTTAGAAGACAGACTGAATACTATGAAAGATAGTATAAAAATATCTAACTGAACACACTGAGTAAAAAAATAGCCACCTGCCGTTTGTGTGTAAAGCAGTTTTATATCTTTGTGAGAAATTTCCGCCAAAACTGCGGTGTGGCGATACATAGACGTTGAACTATAGTCAAAAATTATGTACTTTATGTGGTAGCATGTTTTGCGTTATGTCCGCATATATGTATTTTAACATAAAAATCGATGTCTCAAACGGGTGAGACATAGGAGTTAACTACACGCCAAATGCATTGGTGTCAGATGCAACGTTATTGGCTGATTGCATAACCAGTGCAGGTAACGCGGTTCTACAAAAGGTGTTTATTTATTCAATGTAGGATCTCAGTATGTCGATGATCATGCCTTAGTTCTATACACATACAAGATTACATGCGAATTATCATTGCGTCCGTGGCAAGTATCTAACGTAAAGTTCAAGTTTCAAGATTGGTTGTCGTAAAGTGATACAATACTTTTATTTGAAAGATCTCAATTCAACTAATATCAAATCTGAGCTAGATTCTACTCTCGGGGAGTCTGCTTCTACGCTTACAACGGTAAGATGTTGGATGGCAGAGTTTAAACGAGGTCGTACGAGTTGCCAAGACGAACAAAGCAGTGGTCGACCAAATGATGTAACCACGCCAGAAATGGTGAAGCAAATCCACAAAATGGTATTGGATGACTGTCGACTGAAAGTGCGCGAGCTTTTCGGTAATAGGCCTTTCAAAAAATACTGTACATGAAAATTTGGACATGAGAAAGCTGTGCGCAAGATGGGTGCCACTATTCGAGACCCCAGGTACGCATTTATTCTCGAATATGCCGCAAAAGGGGACGGAGTGGCCACAAGGTCTGTGTATTCAACCGGTCCGCTTTTCGGACCGCTGACATGACAAATAGACACCATATCTGAACATGTCTACAGAACGATTACGAACTCTTATTACAAAGCGAAGTTGTCCGAAGAAGACTGATCGGATGGGTTGTTAAAATTTTACAATCGGTCAAAAATATTTATTTATTTATATGGCAGGTGCCTGCTTTGCCATTCCCGTGTTACGGCCCTCTCTAGAAATATATAAAAAGAGGGTTAAAGTTTTAGCATGGTCTTCAAGCAAACAAGAAAGGCAGCTAGGGAATGAGATAAATTACCTGGATATAGCATATTGAAGGTAGTGCGAGAAAGTAAGGAGTTTGATGAATGACGAAGCCATTTTAGGCTCCATTATTCATTCATAAAACAGTGGGAAGATAATAATGTTGAAAAATAGCAATGAAAATAAGGAGCTGATTTTCTACTACTCTTCTATATTGAACAAATAGTGAATTTGAACAATATATGAAAAATCATTAATAGGTGAAGGAATGCAGAAAGTGGCGAATAATCTTTCGTTGCTTTTTGTATCTCGTTGAAGTCGTCGAATTAACAATCTTTAAAAAATCAGAGAAGAATCACATCGAGAAGCTTTCTTCTACTTTCAAAGGAAAACTGCTTCGGAATGCTCGAACCAGACGATTTGGATATACCCTTTTTCTTCAATGCATACTGAAAGCAAGGAAATCATGGAAATGTAACTAACTGTTAGACCAAACACCACTGGTGTATAAATTTAAGGTTTTGGAAAAATGATGCCATTTATACTGGTGTTGAATTTTTTGCACTTTACAAATAGTGCATCATTCTGAATGTGACCAGTGTACTAAATTTAACTTTTAGCTGATTATGCTAATACTCTTCCGGCAGCATTGTATTCCCCATCAGAATATTGCTATCAACGATCATCAGTTAGGTAAAAAAAAAATCATAAAGAATTGCTACAATATTCGCCAAATAAAAAAAAACATCATAACACATCACTCAATAAGTTCGTAGGATGAGAAAAAGGACACCTTAACGATATCGGAAGGCAGTGTATTCACCATTTAGCATCAAAATTTGTCCATGAGAAAGCTCTGTTCGAAGTGGGTACCGCGTTTGCTGCAAAAATGCAAATGTCAGCTGGTAAAGTTTTAGCCTCCGTATTTTTCTATTTTATTAATCGGTTATCTTGATAAAGGAAGAACCATCAATAGCGTTAAAAAGGTGCTAATTGAATGAGAAAAAAAGCACGAACTTATTGATTGATGTGTATTAGGTGGGGATACAAAGTTTTGGATGCTCTCGCTATAAAAAACGTACATAGTCACATATTCATCCCATTTAAGGCAATGAATGCGTAAAAAATGTTTTCAATCAAGCATTGACGTCATCAACGACGATGATAGCAATTCTCGACAGTTTTGCAAACAACGATATATCGTTCTTCAGCAGTCTAGGGGTTAAGCCATAAATGCAGACAAATCTGCACGCATTTGCATATGCGCGCGCATCCATGTTCGATAGACACATAGTTCCTGTTTTTCACATTTTGTACGTACATTTAAGACTTTTAACACGTTTTTTTTAGATTTAAGTTTTTTCCTAAACATTCACATTTATAAGAGCACGTATAATAAATACAAAGGATTTCCTCTGACGTCGACACGGAAGTTCGCCGCAAGGTGGGACTGTCTGATGTATGACGACATCAGATCGTCGGAGCCGAGGCAAGGTTGTATGGGATTCGCAAGGTATAACCCCATTTTAAGATGACATTAAAGAAATCGCAATCGAACCTGACATTTGGCAAGAGCACGCACTCGCGTGCCGCCACTGGACGCGACTTTCTAAGTAGCGAGTTGGCTGTTTGCACAGGTCGCTGTGTTTATTTACTGCGCGCTCTTCGAATATCACCACAAACAACCGATCGCCACTTGACACATGTCAGACTGAAGTTAGCCACTTGCGTCTTGTATTATTGGATTGGAATGAGCACGTGACTGCTCCCGGACCTACAGTGGAGGGGTTGCGCGCCTCACATCTCTTTAACTACCGCTCCTCAAACTTTCTTCCAAAATCCGGATAATCGAAAATAGTCATAATTGACAGGCAAAGACAAGGAAAGCATGAATTATTTTATTTATCCTATATTTAAATACACATACACATAATACATTATTTTTTATTAAAAGAATCGATGATCGATTTTGGCTTTAAGCTGACTCTTCTTTTAGTAGTTTTCAAATCGCGAATACTCGAATAAGACATATATGTTGTCCTGAATTACATGTTTATCAGTTCTCAAGCCACTTCATGGCGACATCTAAACAATGAAAAGCTTCGGAATGTGTAAGACCAATATCTCCCCTCTCGCAAATCTATTCTTCGTCTTCTCGATCTTGTTCTTCCGAGGCAGATATTTAAGCACATATAATAATTTAATCACTTGGTTGCATCTTTTACATCATATAAAAAATTGTGCCATTGCTTCAACAATGTCTTCTTTATCAGGTTCTATCGCGTTACTGGAACTTACTAATGGTCTTCAAATCATTATTTTTTCAACGTTGACACACGTAAAGAATTCCAACTATCTGCTGAGATGTATCAACAATCTTTTAAATTTATTTTCTTGCGGAAGTTTCTTCATTATTTCAGACTACTAACAATAATTGTCGAATCATCTGAATTCTATATAAACGTTGATCCATCGGTTGTATTACTGATTGATAAGCATTTCATTGATTTGGTTTAAACTTTCTATTGATGGGTGCATTGTCCAGTAATAATAATGTTTTCATCCAGGCTTTTTTATGATGATCATATTCAACCGGAAGACTTTTGATATTTTTAAAGCATAGTGACATATAGTCATATAGTGACACGTTCTTAACTAGTTTTGTATCCAGTTGAATTATTGGCACGCCTTGATGCTAAATAATGCTTGGGTAGTTTTTTTCAATGTAAGCTGATCTCATCAGCATTGTATATAAACTCTTCGTCAAATCCTTCCTTCCCCGCAAATAGCTTCAATGTGTAAATGAATGTGTTTTTTTTTTTAAATATTGTTATTGTTCACGGATGCTTGACGGATGCTAAAAATAGTATCCGTCCAGGGCGCATTTGGCTCCGAAACTATGGTAGAAGGTATTAAACGTCGAAAAGGCACCGAGGCTAGCCACTAAGTCCCTGTGGCCGTGCCCCGTCAGAAACTGGAGAGTCCAGTGATCAGAGTCAACCCATTTTAGCTTAAGGCGAGATAAGACTGAGCCAAAGAAATTCCGTATGTAGCCACCGTGAGACGATTCAGACCAACTGCGTTCCCAATCGGCAATTGCCGCGTTTCAAGCCCACCTTCTGGTAGCAATAGGATCCGTAAGAGTTCAATCTGCTTCCAAGGCTGATAGAGTGGAGATACCATCTTTAATTATTCTACGTGCTTTTTTAAGGTGCCTCACTGCATTTATTTGCACTTTTATGTCTAGGGGTATGATCCTTGCACGGACAGGGAGGCTGCCTGTAGCAGTATTTCTGTACGCTTCAGTGATTTTTAGTAGTGGCTGTCGTTGTGCAATGTTTGTCTCGTCTACGGTGTCCAAGCATATCCGCCCATGCTCCTGCTCCATATGTGGCAATGCTCTCGTAGATGGCTTCGTAGGCAATCTTGAGGCAATCAATGTGTTTGTTGAAGGTATGTCAGCAAAAAGCTTTTCCCCATGAATTTAAAGTTCCCTTATACCATATCGATCTATGAAATTTTCAAGCTATGCCGAACATGCTTTGTAATAGGAATCTCCATATAGTTTTGTATTGAAAAATATTGCCTTTTCATACAGTAATTGATCAGATTAAGGCTGTCCAGTTGATCGTCTTTGTATAAACCACATAAAAATACACTCTTCATATTTTGTATTTTCTGATTTTTTCATAACTTTTCGCTTTGAGCTTTGATTTTTTCATAACTAATAAACTTCGTAATATGCATTTCAAATTTTATGATCACAATACAATAAAAATATATGACTGAGATCTTATTATTTTATACCGCCTTCGACATGGATGATGGATTTAAATCTGCTTTTCAACGTGTCCCAATCTGCTCGCTTCAATACGCTGCAAAGTACGATTCCATTTTATTTTTGTATATTTTTAAAATAAATTCAATTGAAAATTCATAATGATTTTTTAATAACATTATAAATTGACTTTAAATGCTACAAATCTTCATATTTCATTTTATAAAGTATTAAAAATATTAATTTAATTTTACTCACAGTTTGATATACGTCGTATTAATCTTGCGATCACATTTGGGTATTTTTTAAAATTGCAAATTAGTTTACGCCAAAAATAAAAATGCATTACGCATTTGCAACAATTAAATGTATTTTAATTTTTTAAAAACATTTATGAATGATTAAAATATTAATCACAATATATTTTATATAGACATCTATGAGATTATTTAAAAATGTGTATGCTTTTTCATGCGACATTGAATAAAAAAATATATTAATAGATGTAGTGCTAAAACGTAAAAAGGTTCGAATATTTAATTTGAAGAAATCTGCACTGATATTTTGTAGTGCCATCTATGATTTTATTATGAAATTTATAAGATTGTACGCAGTATAATCCAAGGTAACATAGTTAATTTACTTTACTAAAATATTACACAGAGGGATTGTATTAGGAGACCGGATAAAAATCATATATTATTTTATTAATATTAAAAATATATTTGTTATTATTTCTTAAAAGTTTTCAGCTTGGATTAAAAAAACTCCTATGCCTAATTTTTTTATTGTGAAACTTTCCTATCTAAACATGAGGAATAAGAAGAACATTTTCACTAGTTTATTAAAGACAAATTTGTGCCAAATAAAAACATTTTAATTCACATTCGACTTCAAATCGAAAATAGAATAAATTCATATCGAAACAAAATCGATGTCACACCATATGAGACATATGACCCATTAGTGGAAACTCAACGATTTCTCATGTGAGACATAATATCGCAAATGATTAAAAGTGATTATTAAATAAAAGTTTAAAAAATGTATTAGCTTGCACATTTTATTCAGTGTAAATTTAATATATTTGTAATACAATTCATTTACGAGCAGCATTTGTAGATAAAGATCCGCGACCAAAAGACAAAAAGGGCTGAATTCGTCGTCAGTCGGAGCGATACTGAAAGAGCGGAGCCTGCGTTACTGGTGTTTTTTATATTATTTTAGAACGCAACGAAGAAAGTGGACCCCTTTGAGTGAACCGGGAGCCTAAGCTTAAATGGTAAACAAATGTATCAATATGAACAATACGCATCGTATTATTTTTCATATGAATCTTCTTGCCAATTGAAATAAGATGACACTGAAAAATAAATTAATCTTGTATTAAAATTACGAAGCCAATGTATTCGATGCTTCTATACGATCAGAAAGTATTTCATACCAGATAAATACGTGTATAGCCGGCATTTTTGAGGTGGCCGAATTTTGGACGAATAAACCTTTAGCGAATGTGCCAGCTTTACCAAGATAATTCTTAATACTTTCGGACATCTTTTTGCTTTTATCTAACCATTTTTTATTCGATACGTCCGTTTTTGCACTAGTTTGTGGTGGAGCTTTTGGTGGGGTTTTTCCATTTTTAGCAACTGGACTGGTTTCATCATTTTTTCCAATAAAGCCATCTAGAAATGCAAAAAAAAATCAATATCATGTGGTACATATTTTAAGCAAAAATAAAAAAAAAAAATCATACTGGTTTCTACAGCAAAAACCGTCACCAATGCGATTAATATTATTGTTTTGCTGAACAGCATGTTAGATCTGCAAAAAAATGTTTAAAAATACAAATAAGAATATATTGCAAAATATTATAAATGAACGTACCAATTAAGCAATATTATTTACCCTTTTATCCTCTGTGAGCGTCGGAGTTAAACTTGTTCTAGATCGTTCGGGTTCTCTTTTTATTGATTTTTTTTATCAAAGATAAATACGTCATACATGATTCATATTATTAATTGTATTATAATTTATAATTAATTTGACCACAGTTTAAATTGTAGACATTAATAGGAGTGTTCAGAAGTATTGTCGTTTTTATAAAAATGAAAGGCAGCATCAAGGAATATTTTCACTTAAAATAGGGTTTTCTTTCTTTTTCGTGTATTTAAGTCCAGAAAATTTCTAAGTCATCGATCTGGCTGGGTCTATATTTATCATTTAATTTTTTATGCAATGTAAATTATTAGCAAAAAGATTAAACCATCTTTGTGTAATATATAAAAAGTGCTATCGGTTGCTTTATGCTACGCAAACTCATAGTAGAGTCGACGCGGCACATGCGCGTAGCATATCTATGTACACTCAAATCTCTTTTTGTGCGATTTCGAAGTTATGCGGTTTTTTTAAAGTTATTATTTTTTTTTAATTTCCATAAGTCGTCCTTTAAATGTTACCAAAAATGTTATTCTTTAATTGCCTTATTGTTTTCCTGTTTTTTTTTTTGTTAACTTTTTTTTATGCGATTTTGGATATATTTTATATAGCTGTTTCAAAGTTATGCGGTTTTTAAAATCCGTGGAACGCATCATCATTTTTTCTATGCAAGTCATGGCTTTTTTTGTATATACGAGTGGGTGCGATGTAGACAATAGAAATGATTCTCCTTGTCTTTCCGACCAAGGAGAACTGCCTCTTGAAGTTTCAATTTTCGTCTCGTTCAGCACAATTTACCCTATCGTACTTATAAAAGTTTCACTTCAAAATTATTTGTATAACATGCTACTTTATAAATCCAATGTTGGACATTTATTTAACAAAACAAGAAAAGTAAAACCAGTAGTGTATTGGAGTTCAATGATCACTGTTTTTAAAATTAAAAGATAAAACGACACCAGTTCCGGGAACTCTATTAAAGGACAAAGGCCAATTTATATCACATTCCATTTGATGATGAGCAAATCCATCTTACATCCATTCGCCTCATCGTATGGTCTGTTCAATGCCGTATTCAAGGATCCTCCGACTTCAAGTATCTTCAAGGATCAAAATATATGAGCGATTATTGGAAAGACTAATTTTTAATGGAATGCTTCTCGGATCCAAGATCGACTCCCGCTATTGAGCTGATATTTTCCTGGATTTTATTTTGTGCTCGCATTTTTCTCATTTACCTTAATGTAGCATCCTCACATGCTCTTATAATGTCCTACACAAAATACGGAAGTAATTTGATTCCCACGGCCCCTTATAATGCTTTGTTCATGTCTCGAGAGATTTTAGAAGAAAAGTCGACGTAATAAAACTCGCAGGAGATAGTAAAAAACGCAATATTTCGAATCAAACATGGAGACGACCCAAAAGCATCGTAAATACAAGGCTATATCCTCTTAGGGCGAGTACGCGATATGATGTCTCAAGCACAAAGCGCAGAGCATACGGATAAAAATGTTGGTCGTTTTAAGAGATACGATATTGAATTCTCAAAAATAATTCTTTGATTTCTCGAATAGTCCGAATTGATGACCGCCTCAGCCCCCATTTTCGTATAATACCATCAATGTAACTGATAAAATTCCTATCTGCTGAGATACGGATTAAAACTCGCAAAATTCCCGATTTCCCGACAAATAATTTATTTTTGTCGCTGCAGATTAATACTCATACACTATAATACTTTGATGTGATTCATAATTATATTACGGAGGAATACAAAAATTCTGAATCCCGTATCAATTATATTTCATATCGATATTCCCATTATTAGAGTCGAGGTGTAGTAAATACATCACCGGTAGAGAAAGATGAATATAACAATTTGAAAAAAATAAATATTCTGTATATATGTATACATAAATTAGACAGTTTCTGCCCCTAGGCGTCGCCTAAGCTCGCCCATTAGTAGTTATCCCACTGTTTCTAAGCAAGCGTCTCTATTTCGACGGGAATGTCTCGATCCATCGGTGCTAAGATGCTACTAAAAATTTGATTTCGTCAATTTATCTAGGGTTAAATCTTTGATAATATTGATCTTAATCATTATAGTGCTAAGATGCGATATATTATCCATTGCGAAACCAATGAGGACTGCAAATAACGATAACTATTGGCAATGGCTCATTGATGACTTTAAAATCCTTGAATATGAGTAATTTTTGTGCGTCAGGGGACAAGTGATTTGTCAACTTTATAGTGCATCTTGTTTACATGTTAGTACGATCAAATAAGAGAGCAGAAGAGAGTAAACAAATTTCACCCTGGCAGTTAAAAGGTTAATAGCAAGAAATTCGGACAATACCTTTTTTGTTATCTTGGTAAATTCGAAGTTTCTAGTGCGAAAGATTTCGCAAAAAAAAAATAATGTGAAAAATTTCGCTGGTGTCAGAAGCTAATACAGTATAATCAAAACTATACAAAAACGTTTTAAGACGATTTTTATACCATTTGATATAATATAATTTAGTCCATCCATGTGTCTGTCTGAATGATCAATGTCTAGATTAATTCAATAGATGATTATTTTACATAATATCGGTTATTTATGTATTCCTTCCCAACAAATCTCTTAATGTTTGAATCCCTAGCTATTGACATATTCTAATCGAACTTCATGATATGATGAGGTCATGGACATGAGGGAGGGAGGAGGCTCAGAACTAGGGAATCCAATCCCGGATCCCGGACAGTTTTAGGTACTCATGATTTCCGGGATTATTAAACGTAATCCCGAAAAAATCGGGATTGAAATTTTTATCTAACAGAAATCGTACACGTCACCAGCACGATGAAGTCTACTAAATCGAGACATTCTCGCCGAAATATGGACGCATGGAAACAGTGGCGTAAATACTAATTGGCGAACTCTAGGCGATGCCTAGAGATAGTGACTGTCTAATCTATGTATACATATATACAGTACATATTTGTTTTTAAAATTGTTATATTTACCTTTCCCTACCGGTGATGTATTTACTACACCTCGACTCTAATAATGGGAATATCGATATTTTTCGCTAGTTTATTAAAGACAAATTTGTGCCAAATAAAAACATTTTAATTCACACTCGACTTCAAATCGAAAATAGACTCGATTCGTATTGAAACAAAATCGATGTCACACCATATGAGACATTTGACCTATTAGAGGAAACTCATCGATTTAACATGTGATACATAATATTGCAAATAATTAAAAGTGATTATTAAACAAAATAAAAAAGTATTAGTTTGCACATTTTATTCATTGTAAATTTAATATTTTTGTAATACAAATCATTTATAAATTATATGGTTATCGTTATAAATATTGATTGAGAAATAAAGCTGGTTCGTATTTTTTTTTTAATTGATCGAACTTCTGCTGGATTGCTCATCGAAAATTCCATATTTTAATTGATCTCCTTGCTTTTGTGGCACTTGTTTCGTTTTCGTCCATAAAAAATGAGCAGCATTTGTAGATAAAGAGCCGCGATCAAAAGACAAAAAGGGCTGAATTCGTCGTCAGTCGGAGCGATACTGAAAGAGCGGAGCCTGCGTTACCGGTGCTTTTTATATTATTTTAGGACGCAACGAAGAAAGTGGGCCCCTTCGAGTGAGCTGGTGGCCTATGCTTCAATGACAAATAAATATATCAATATAAATAATACGTATCATATTATTTTTCATTTGAATTTTCTTGCCAATTGAAATAAGATGACACTGAAAAATAAATTAATCTCATATTGAAATGTTGACGTCAATGTATTCGATGCTTCTATACGATTAGAAAATATTTCATACCAGATTAACACGTGTATAGCCGGCATCTTTGTGACGGCCGAATTTTCAACGTATCTCTCTGATTTGTTGGCAAATTTTCTGAGCAATGCTTCTTGTAAAATTTCTTTGAGTATTAAGGACGCCACACTTCTTTTTACCAATCTTGTGTTATTCGGTACGTCCGTTTTTGATGGTGGATTTTTCTCATTTTTGACAACTGGACTGGTTTCTATAATTTTCCTAATAAAACCACCTAAAAATGTAAAACAATCAATATCATGTGGTACATATTTTAAGCAAAAATAAAAGAAATCATACTGGTTTCCACAGCAAAAACCATCACCAATGCGATTGATATTATTGTTTTGTTGAACAACATGTTAGATCTGTAAAAAAAATGTTTAAAAAACAAATAAGAATATATTGCAAAATATTATAAATGATCTTACCAATTAAGTAAGATTATTTATCCTTGTATCCTCTGTGAGTGTCGGAGTTAAACTTGGTGTAAATCGTTTGAGTTTTCTTTTTATTGAATTTTTTATCAAAAATAAACATGTCATCCATGATTCATATTATTAATTGTATTATATTTTCTAATTAATTTGACCACAGTTTAAATGGTAGACATTAATAGGAGTGTTCAGAAGTATTGTCGTTTTTATAAAAATGAATCTTAAGTTAGAGTTTTGAACTGCCACCTGCAACTATATTTTATATAATACTAGCGAATACCCGGCATGCCTTGCAATGCTATACTTAATATAAAGTGTATGTATCTCACTTTATTCCTCTCGATTAGGCACCGCCTGAGATGTCGCCGGGACATCTCGGATCACTGGACGTCTCAGTTCCTCACAGAACACGGGCTATTTAGGGCCTCGTTGGTTAGGTTTGGTTGCGGATGAGAATGCGGAGATCTGTTCATGAACGCAGACCATGTTCTGTGGACATTTTCGGGCATGTGTAAGTGGTCCGAAATTCGGACCGGTTGGACATGGAAACCCTGCGGCAACTCCCTCTAATTTTAGGGCATTCACGGCTATTTGTAAAAGTTTTGGGGGAAAATGCATCCCCGGGGCTTTCTACGATCTCCATCGTAACTTAGAAGTCCTTCCTTACGACCGGTAGTAATTAGTGGGTTCGCACCCTATATTCCGGCGCCACAAGTGAGACTCAAAATTCTTCCCTACCCTATACAACATATACTTATATAATTATTTTCATGTATTTACTTTTTAAACAGTTTTTATCTATATATTTATCCTAGCCTAAGAATTTTAAAGTAAAATTAGCGCAACTGGCCGCAAGAAGTGGAAGAGCATGTCCTTGCGGGCATGCAATTTTAATTTCACGGTTTTGCACCATGCTGTGTATTTTGTGAGCGAACTCCCGAATAGGGGGATCAATCACACAGCTCGGGCCAGAGGAGGCTCCCCATGTTGTTGTTATATTCATCCCAAAGACTATGCTTATGCCGTGCTATTGAAGTGCTTTCAGATTTACAATACTTTTCCGTATGATGCGTACCGTCTGGTAATAAATGATTTCGGTGTAAGCAGCCCATATACAGCTATCCATGCGAGGAGCATGCACGCATACCCTACGTATTTCTGTTCTTTGTTCTCGGATTTCTAATTTTATTCGATGTTTCTTTACGAAACAATTTTCTTTTGGTCTATCTTATGAAATGCAGGGATATAACTTAAGATTGAGTTTCTGCAGATTCTCAATCAGGGTTGGGTGGGCTAGAAAATAGATAGATTAGACAAAAAAAAAATCAGTTGAATATCATGGATTTTTTTTTCTTTAAGAAATAATTTATGGATATGGCAACAGAAGAAGAAGAATTAATTGTAATTATATCAAGATTCAAGGCTTAGTAGATTCAATTCAAATTAGCAGAAACACATAAAGGTTTAACATCGAATAAATCGCTGTCACTGAATTTCATAAGTGCTGTCAGCGAAGTTTACCACAAAATTTTGTCATCAGTTTAAGGAAAATCTCATCAAAAATTTTCGAAGCTCATATTTTGATCCGCTATCTGTATCCACATCCTTCTCTCGATCATTCATTGTCAAATTATTTCAGACGTTGAACGATATTTCTTTTAGTTTCATCCACGCCAGCAAAGACACGAGTAATCGCTCATTTGAGATCTCATCTTGGAAAGTTTTTCCAAACAAACCTAATATTTTGACTTCGTTTTAAAGAGATATGAAAGATTTGATTAAAGGATGAGGGGTGAGCTCGCAACTTCATCCAGAATCGGGTCGATATCTCCTTATAAATCGCACTCATTTCCTTTCCGGCCGGGGTAAAAACTCAAAGCCTCGAAAGGGCCCCATTACGAAGGCAGTCAAAATATTCAAGTAATATTCGGAGGCTTCTCAGGCAGGCTGTCAGCCTGCGAAATGATGTTCAGAATTTATTTGGCCCACGAGGGAGCATAAATCATGACGATGGAACACCTACCGCACAGGTATCTTTTGCATTGGATACGCCCTATGGGCTTCTTTGCATACACCGGAGGTCAGAATAGATGATCCGTGCTTCAAATCGACCCCTGATGATCATCGTTTACGATAAAGGCTGAAAGGTTGTTGGGTCGTCGAATAAGTTATGTCCATGTGAATAAAATTTAAAAAACACGTTCACATTTCGTTTGAGTTCAGGTTGTGTCCAGAAATGGTGATGGAAATATTTCTAATTTTCAATTGCCAATTACAGAAAGGACAGGAGGACTCTGTGTAAAAGGCGACACCACTATCTTCAATAGCCTACAGAGGATACAGAGGAGAATGGCTTTCGGCTGCTCGAACAGCGACTCATCTCCGTAGCTAGATACTACAAATGACCGAACCAATACGAGTACCACGGAGAAGGGGGAAGTCCTTGCAGTTTGTTCCGCTTCAAGACCTATTGGACACGCAGATCTAGTGGCTGGTCCCCGTTTTGTAATAGTTTTGGCACCAAATGTGTGGAAGGAGGATTCTACGGAGAATAACTTCATAGTCTACTCCCTCCATTTTTGTTAATTGTAGACTCATCAGGACAATTGATTGACATCTGAATATAACAATATATTTATCATTCCGGCGTATAGCAGCTCCAGCCAGAACCGGTAATGAATCGTCCAAAGCCCTATTTCCCTGCAAATACTTGCAGCAGCTATGGTGGAGCAGGAGAACGTTCCCAGCAACACCTCCTGTTTAAATGACTTCTACGCTTGGTGTGTACTTTTTGTTTATTGTAAGTGTGTGTTTGCGATGACCGGTGTAATTCGGTCAGTTCGGTGGGTACGAAGCTACTTGGTGGGACCCAAAAAAAGAAAAAAAATCATCATTTGTTGCAGCCCTCTTCAAATTAAGTTTGGAATTGTGGTGGCCTTGCGTAGTAGTTCTCTTGAACTTAGTATAACCTTTTCCTTCTTCCTCCAACGCAGCTTCGGGTTCACGTGGTCTGAAACCGGTCTTCTTGCAGGAACCTCGCCTCTTCTGGAGGGCGCAGTGTGAAAGGGGTGGGTACCTGGAAGCTCTGCGCGTAGCGTTTCTTGAAGGATCAAAAACGTGGTGGAAGACATCCTTGTGTGGCTTGTACGGGGAAACCCGGAACAGATCGCACAGCAGCCCGGGGCATGGACTCTGTCGAGTCCAGATGTGTCCGAGTGACTTCGCGTAGTATTTTCTTTGAATTTTATTGTGGCCTGTGGAATTTTTGAAGTTTGCGATGATCGGTGTAATTCGGTCAGTTCGGTGGGTACGAAGCTACTTGGTGGGACCCAAAAAAAGAAAAAAAAATCATCATTTGTTGCAGCCCTCTTCAAATTAAGTTTGGAATTGTGGTGGCCTTGCGTAGTAGTTCTCTTGAACTTAGTATAACCTTTTACTTCTTCCTTCAACGCAACTTCGGGTTCACGTGGTCTGAAACCAGTCTTCTCGCAGGAACCTCGCCTCTTCTGGAGGGCGCAGTGTCTAAGGGGTGGGTACCTGGAAGCTCTGCGCGTAGCGTTTCTTGAAGGATCAAAAACGTGGTGGAAGACATCCTTGTGTGGCTTGTACGGGGACACCCGGAACAGACCACACAGCAGCGCGGGGCATGGACTCTGTCGAGTCCAGATGTGTCCGAGTGACTTCGCGTAGTATTTTCTTTGAATTTTAGTGTAGCTTCTTTCTTTCTCCTTAAACGAATTTTTGGGTACACGTAGTATGAAATCGGTCTTTCTGCGGGAACCTCGTCTCCTTTTGGAGGGCGCGGAGTGAAAGGAGTAAGCACCAGGAAGCTCTGCGCGTATAGTTTTTCGGAAGATCCAAGAGCGATGGAAGACAAGATTCCTGTGTAGATAGTCGGAGGGCACTTGGAACAGACTGCACAGCAGCGTGAAGCACGGACTCTGTCTTCAAGAGTCCGATATATACGATCTCAACTATCCTAGAGTGAATTTCTCTAGCATCTCTAGTGGAGCGGTCCTAGCATCAGACTATTGTTCCCAGTCGATAAAGTAAAGATGGGATTTGTGACTGTCAACATTATTGGAAAACAGAGCACACGGAGAAGAAGAAGAAGATGATGAGAAATGGATCCAATAAGATAACTACACACACTTTACCAGGACTATTGCACTGAACTATGGCTTTTTTTTATTTTAAATGCTATTTTAGTTTCCCAATATTATTTTATTCGGGCACAAATTTATATTTATTGCAATTTTGATATCTGCAGATGGTAACGTGACGCGTTTTGCTGACTTCAACCTGTTGAGTGCTAAAGTTCACTCGTTTCTGACACCAGTGAAACTTTACCGCTGTACGTTTTAATTTATATTTGATCAAACATATGATCAAAGATGATAAAATAAAATAAATAATAATAATAAAAACGTGTATTTTTTAGGTGATTTATACAAGAATCTATATTCTATTTTGAACGACGGTTATTGATTGTGCCTTTCACTGAAGATAATACGAATAGGAGCAGACATATTATTTTATGGTATTGTCTATAATAAAGGTTATTTCACATATTTGTTATACGGTACAGGGGAAATGATGAAAACTTTTAACCGATTTTGCATTAATTCAGTGTTGCTATTAAAGCAAGGTTCGGGGTTTAACCTTAAGCTCTTGCGATTAAGCACTTCAACTTACAACAAAGCTTTTATATTATCATGGTTAATGGGAATTAGTTATTCCATTATCATAATACTTTCATTTTAAGCAATCTGGCGGAGGTCACAAAACCGCCCTAAAAGCCTTACGGGTAAATCTTTTTTTTTTTCGCACAACGGCCTCGTCTTTTCAAACAATGATATTGCAGAGTAAAGAACATCTCGTAATGACGCCAGCTTAAATATGCCATACTCCTCTTTTTAATTTTGCAAATTGAACTGATGCGGAACAAAGTAATATGATGCTCACAAATAGAAAAATGCACGCGACGTGATTCCTTGGCAACAAAGGCAAATTCGATCTTCAAAAGTGCTGAAAGATCTCTTTTTTTATAAAATACATTAATGGGCGCAAATTTAGCGACCTGTAAATAAATTTGATAACGTCAAATAAAGCCTCAACCTCACTCTGGCGATGCGGTCAAAAGACATTCGTATCGCTTCGTCTCGCTCTAATGCATGCAGAATATCAATGCGCTGTCTCTCTCCGGCTATTTTCTCGTCATGGTCGGACTTGCATGATTGATGATCCGACCAAATAATAACATTTTCGGCGTCAGACGATCGTCGATTTCAATGGACGCTGAAATACGCTTGTTTGGACCAAAATTCAAAACAATTCCATGACGCAACGAATATAATATTTCGTATATTTTTCAATGAGCCACGTCGACTGTATTAATTAAATACATCGAATTTTTATATGGCGTGCAGTGGCTCTGTTGCGACATGACAGCTGTCATTCGACACGACGTGGCCGTAACAAATTTACATGCGGCCATGAATTGAATGCGAACGATTGAAAAAAAAAAACGTCGAATCGAATAATTATCATTTCCGCTGAGAAAATTAGTGTAATGAATATGTTTTATTGCGTATAATAAAATAAATATTCCACAAAAGGACCGAGTCGTAAGGACCTTATCTTAATGGAACGATGCTAGAAAAACACTATGTTCTTTAATAGGGTAGACTAAAAGGGGCCATAGTAAGTGACCAGATTATTTGTTAGGGTCTCTCCAGTCCCTATCCATTTATTTTAACCGAAAAGTTGGTAATTTTCTTTTCTACAGCATCCGTGCAGTGCCGTGAAAATTTCGTCGTTGGCGAGAACGACCTTGTAAATGTTCACCTTTGGAGAATTAAATTAAGATTTGTTCTCCTACAAAAATGATGAATTAAATTCCAATGGATTTCTTCGTTTCGTTTTGGAATAATCATTATTTTTTTCTTATTAATCACAAATTGTTGTATATGAGAAGATATATTTATTTGTTTACGCCACCACTCTTATCTTCGCCGCTCGAAGCTATATAAAAGAATAGGGGGTGAAGCTTGAGGGCTGTAGGATAACGCGTTTCTTTTTTATTTTTATGCTTGCTGCATTCGTCAAAATTTCTTCGTAGAAAAAAAATCTTCAAATTTGCACGAGCATCATATAGAAAGTAAGGTTGCAAGGACCTCCGAGGCTGGTTTTTTTGTTTGTTTCGAAATTGGAGAACCTGGCATGTAGGAGGAATCCTAACGGTCAATTTGATTGGGTCCTACGTGTTTTTTTTGTCACCATCATAACCCGTCCATGTGAGATCCGCAGACATTCATTATCCTATGGGTGTTACACTTCTACGGTGCCCATCCATAAAACTTTACGGGGTCAACCATAAGCCCGCGAGTAACAGTTGAATACCTAGCATTAAACACTGCTGGGGTAGCCCAGCTAACACTAAATTGGGATGTGGAACTGTCGATTACAGAAGAAGGCAGGAGGACTTTGTGCAAAGCATCTTCAACATCCTAGTGTATATATAAGAAAATTGCTACGGCTGCTCGAACGATAAGTCGTTTCCGTGGCTAGGTACTACAAATGACCGAACAAACACGAATACCATGAGGAAGGGAGAAGCCCTGCTGTCCATCATCTGCTGCAACTCCATTCAAACTGAAATTGGACTTGTGGGACAGTGACGTCGCATAGTAGTTCCTTTGTATTTTAGCGTAACCTCTTCCTTTCTTCTCCAATGCACTTTTGTGTGCACGTAGTCTGAAACCAATCTTCATGCGGAAGCCTTACTTCTTTACAAAGGGCGCGGAGTGAAAAGGATCAATGAAATATGGGGAGCATTTTTGTGTGACTAGTCCGGGGGCACTTGGAACAGATCACACAGCAGCACGGGGCATGGGTGTGTCGACCTGGGCGTGTCACTACACTCCAGAATTACTGACTGGTGATTAACGAAGTAGTGCATTGGTGTTGTTACTCAAGTGCTCAAAGCCCATGGTGCTACAATATGGGCCGACGTATTATAAGCATAAAGCGCTACGCTCAATATGGCCAGGGTATTGCACAGAAGCCCGATCAGGGTGGCTGCTGCATACCGCACGGTGTCATTCTAATCCTGACTACCATACCGCTTATTGACCTTCATTTTTCGCAAGGAAGGGAAATGTTTTAAACACACTGCCTGGATCGTGCCCGACAGTACAGATCAGATAAAATATCGGCTACCCACCCATCATGCTCAGCCTAACCGTAAGGCATTTGCCAGACACGAAGTCCCGGCTCTCGGGCCCTCCTCTTTTACCATTTATGTGGTGTCCCCCTCCTCTAGAGCCACTAGAGCGGCTAGGCTTCTGATCTTCTTGGCCTTCTTATTAGATGCAATCACCTCGGAGGTGAAGTTCCCCCAGGATGTTCATTTTTACTCGCCTGTCAGCATCAAATCCATCATTTAATTCTTCGCTACTCTTCTGTCCCCTGTGGGCGCACGGAGAATTCTCAGCTCTTCCTCTTATACTTTACAACCGTGCTCAGTGAGGAGCTAAATCAGATGATAGCTCAGTCGTCCGTGTCTCCTTTCACTCCACTTCCTTACGTCGGGCAGGAGGGTATGGGTCCACCTGCCCTTCTCAGAGATGTCTCATCTTATCTGCCACTCTGCCATGGTCATCTCTATGGCTTCCCGTTTCTTCGCCTCAGCGTATCGGGCTTTGCGCTCGAATATCGCCTATTGACTTACTCGCCTAAGAAAGACAGGTGGTCTGAAAAAGCAGCAACAACAAAGAAGACTGCTAGATAAAGCACCATGGTGGTGTATGGCATTCCGATAGAATGGCTCCATAAAAAGTCGGCGGACACACCGACTGATCACAGACCTGGAATAGTGGAACAGAAGAAAACGCGGTCAGTTGTGTTATCACCTGACTAAGGTCCTTACCAGGCATAGCTGCTTCGGAGCATATTTCCACAAAAAAGCCAAGAAGATAAGCCCGGAATGCCATCATTGTGGAGAGCCGACGATGATGACGTTTGACTGCCCAGCATGGAACGTTGAAAGGGATGTGCTACAAGACTAGTTGTCAGTAAATACACTCTCGCCTGATAGCTAGACGCTAGGGCATGGATGCGTGGAGCAAATATACAACATGCGTTGTGCAGAAAAAGGATAAGGTTGAGCGCGAAAAACGCAAAAGGCCAACGAAACCGTAACGTAGAAAGTGGGTACTATCGAGTTAGCTGGGGGCAACAAGATTTGTATTTTTGAAGTGAAACTTGTCTAGGCCCAGAGGAGTAAATTGGATTGAACACAACGAAAAGTGAAGCTTCAAGCGGCAGATGATTGGAAAGAGAAGAATAATTGTTTGTAGTCTCTCCGTCTCAGGTCGCATACATCATAGACACCCTACGCTCATGTGTCGCGCCAGCCTCTATTTTGTGTATGTTCGTAGCAAGCCTATTTTATTATATACTACACAATTATAATATACTATTTGAGTTCAGATGTTTTTATACGGACACCCCTTTATTTACAGGGCAGTCTTTAGAACGTATCCCATATGCATAAAACGTTCAGGTATATACATATATAAATTCTTTTATGTGAAAAAAAATATTTGTTGAATTTCAATACGTACAAAATATAGTATTTATTTACATTCCATTGCATTTCTTGGATAAAATATATCATTTTTCTTCCCGAAAGAGCTCCAGAACCAAGTCGTATCAAATGTCATTGGCAGTGACGGCTCATATCAGACAGGATCAATGTAAAAATACGTCAGTTTATAACGAAAGCCTTTAAATATTTTCACATACAAGAATCGAACCTCTCCATACGAATTCGTATGATATTTATTAAAGTAACGCATGCCGATGGTTGAGGATCTCAAGACGCTAATAATGATCAAAACGCCATGCCATGAATATAAAAATTAGTGCACAATAAAAGGATAAATCCTAATAATGTACGGCGTAGAAAGAGAAGGCTGATCGTAATTAATGCGGGCGAGAGCAGGACGGAGCAATCACTCGTTATCGTTATTCGGAAGCAAACGTTCTGCGATTTTTATATTTATTCATGAAAATTATAAGACCCTAATTTGGGACCGATCGTTAAATTTGGGGTCCATGGAAAATATTGTGAAATTCCCTTTTTATTGCGCGGAATATGGCAATTAAAGTAATGGGATTTTAAAAATTAAGAACCCGACGAATGGGATGTCGATTGAAATTTCAAGCGATTCTGGCAGCCTTTTAAACGATACAAATTTAGAATAAGTACTTCGGTTGTATCGTTAAATGTTTAGCAAATTTTTCAGAACCAAGACCTTAAAAAAATGACCTTAAAACTTTGTATTCAAATAATATTATTGCGACTTAACCAAATGTGGAAAGCAATGATAAATCACCACATAGAATTAATTATTTTCTAGAAAAATCTTTTATGGAAGACTTGTGCCCAATAACGCCAATAAAATGTGTTTATAACGGTTATTACGAGTATTATTAGGTAAAGCGGAAAGAAATGTCATATTTTTTGCTTTATCAAATATAAGATTTTTGCTTGATGCTTATCAAGACCGAATTTGATCTAACAAACTGAATATTTAGGCAATTAAAAATGAGTAATCGGATTTGCAGCAATAATTAAAATATATTTAAAAAATCATGATAATCTTATTGCTCATTTATAAAGTTCAAAACTTAAATAGTTCTATTGAAGCACCGTTAATATGTTTTGCATAGCGTTTTTTATCGGTAGCGTCAGGACTTGTCCAATGACCTAATATTTCAGCTTTTGTCGAATCTATATTTGACAAAAAGAAGAATCGTATAAAGACTTTTCCACCCTCCATGGAGAGTTGCAATAAAATTTAAATCGCCCTTTATTCCTTAACCTTTGATGAAATTCGTAGCTGAGATATTTTAAGCAGCGACTTCATATCGCTCTAATGAGAGCTTCATTTTGAAGTCCCAGGTTGATTTATATTACAAGAAAAAATCTTCCTCAAAATTTCCCGGGGAAGTCTGTCGATGCAGCAGTCTTCAAAGCTTAATGAAAGCGCTATCTTATTTACACGACCACTAAAAGATCGGATGACATTTCATGCTTGAGCAATCTTGTTGTGTTATTTGCTTTCTCATTTGAAAAATGTGCTTTTAATTGGAATTATGTAAATAAAAAATACCTAATGAATTTAATTTGCATGACATTGATTGGACTTTGAATGAATAATTCAAATATGTATTCCATTTATTTTTTTGCATATTTGCAAGTATGAAAATAATGGGACAATTTGAAATTGTTTTAAATTTTATAACAGTTCATTAAATTAAAAATAATTCCCTTAACTCTTGGGAGTGGTGAGCTAATTTTGAATATTCATAAACTTAGATACTATATTCGATGATCTTTCTCAATCACTGGAACTCGATCGCAAATACGCGATTGAACTCCTCAAAAGGTTAATGTCATATCCCCAAGTAAAATTTATAAGGGCTGACTTTTTTTTAAAGCTATGAGTTTTCATTGTTTTCTATATATGATTAAAACCAGGGTTCCGAACCGTAACTGAACCGAAAACCGGTAAAATTTTTATATTTGCCGGAACGAAAATCGGAACTGAACCGATTCAAAAATATTGGTTTTATCGGTTTGTCATCCGCGAAAGAGAATTTGGTTGATTGTTGTGTTGATATAATATGTGGCCTTAACACCTTTATTACACAGAATTTGTTTAATTGTATTCATCTGATAGTATTATAAATTTTACCCTGTTACTCCTGATAATTGTTTTGTTAAATAAATTCTTCAGATAATATCGTTTACAACCCAAATTCCAGCTTGTAATCTAAAAATCATTATCTTTTCCTTTATATTTGTTATGTACCCAGACTGAGACTTCCAGATTTTGATTTGTTTCATATTGCTATGTATTCCAAGCTGAGACTTCCAAATTTCCAGCCAATAAACTGTTGCATTCTGCATACTATTTGTTGTATGCGTGATCGATCGAAATCGATTGCGGCGCGGTCCATAGACGATGGTCTCGATCAACGAGCCAGCTGCGATGAACGACGGAATACATCCCCATAATTTAATTTGAATTTATGAATAAATCGAGATCCGAGAATACAAGATCTAGCTTGGTTTATAAAAACTATGTTATCCAAGCGAAATAATAATTTTTTGGTCAATCACTCAAAGACGCCTTGAAAAATTTGCACTTGGATCAATGTGCATCGATTTTTCCAATAAAAATTACATGTATTTCTTCAGATTTTTATTTCTGCAAGCAAAATTTTTTGTTCAAATTTACAAAAACTATGTGCTATAGATGGGGCTGTAAAATATCAATGAAAGATGTACTCTCAGAACGAGGAAATCGGGTTCAAAATAATTGCTCAGAAGACTCTTGTTATGTACCTCTCTATGTAACTCTTTGCCCCGTGGGGTAGTCCCGTGATTAAGCGTTTGGATTCGTAGCTCAATCTACTTGGGCTCAAATTTACAGGAAGTATGGTTGGCGATCACATTTTTAAAAACATACATGCGCCATGACAAAATCATTAGTAATGGTCCCATAAAAGAGATCGCTAAAAGCCACCTCATATATAATATGTCATATAATATCTATTTTATCTTTTTAATTATAATATCTATTATAAGACAGTCGCTTTTTGATTTGGAAGATCAGTCTTTGTGATAACAAAGAGTCAGCTCAGTAGTGGTTGAACAACCAAATTCAACAAGTGGTTTGCTACCAATTAGCTGATGTTTTTGAATATTCTGAAGCGAAATAGACTTATTGAATGCTTACAATAAAGTAGGAATGAAATTTGTAGTGGAATCCCACTTCTGACACCAGTCCCCGGGCGGCTCCCTACAGATCCATTCTTCTTTCGGGTCATAGTGTAGCCGGACGGATAGATGGGGGTGGACGGGCGTCGAACAAAAATACTCTCTTCTATAGATAACTCTTTATTCAACACGCGAGAGATCTGACTGCGGGAAGGACGTCCTTCCGCAGCCAAGGCTAACCGACGACTCTTCGACTTCGGTGCACACGCAAGAAGAGATCGGTTGGTATTGCAGACGCAATGTGTCCACAACGCCACAGAAGATGGCGCTGTTAATATGGCGAATTAAATCTGCTCAGATTAGCAGCGCTATTGTATGGGGATGGTAAATCGCCCATGCTATAACATCATAGTTGACTTCTCTAGGGAAATAATTTTCCAGTAGGTTAAGTTAAGATAATATTATTTAAATGGGAATTTATTGAAGGAGAGGGTCTATGAGTGAGTTTGGAAATTATAATAATTTTTATCATCATCATCATCAAAATTTGGAAATATTAATATTTTCGACCATCCAAATTGATTGGCACGATGAAGACAGCGCCCATATTTTTGCGGGTTTTTAAAGGCGGTGTGTAATTTAATGAATTTTCTTCTTTTGGCAAGAGTTCCCAATCGTATGTTATGACTTATGTGAGTTTTATTCGGCGTAAATTAATAATGATTAATGATTTTTTTAATTGTTAAAGGAATGCATGCACAAAAAGGTCATTTTTCAATTTGGTCATGGCACAAAGCGATGCCGGAGGACATGGTGGACAACCGGGAGGAGGTCAATTGTGTGCAAAGTTGAATTATTTCCACGGTACGTAGGACTGGTAAAAAGTCACCCTACATCATCAGGACGAGGGTTCGAAGGAGCAAGCCGTTATGGTGACTCGGGGCCTCTGGATTTATGGGGCCCGCGGTCGGTCCCCTGAAAAATGACAAAGGGACAGACGGCAATTATACGGGACAAAAAACAAAAGACACCGGACGTTAATGTTACGTAAAGATGTTTTTGTTTGGATAACCTTGTCTTTTTATGCCTTTGTTTTCAACCAGATTTTCGCCTTTCGCTAATGCCATTTTTAAGCATATTTTTTATTACGGCCATAAACCGCACATCGGTCCTGAAGCAGAAAAATTTGGCGTTTATGTCGAAAATTTCGATTGTATGCAAATGAGGAGTCGAAAAATTAAGTCCCTATGTATGTCAGAAGATGCATTGGGAATTTATAAATACCTAAAAGTATCACAGCTGAGAATGTCAATTTTAAATGGCTTCCATATAAAAGACTACATATTAATATTATCAATAAAATCCTTCTTGTGGATTTGATAGACTGTCGTCTGTGTGCCTGTGGGAACACGTTATAAATATTCATAAAAATAATGGAAACGAGCGTTATTCATGTCAACGCACACACCATGGGTCGCACAAGTCGATTGCTTAGTTGGTTTTGGGTCGAGGACGAAAAAGGTTAAGAACCCTTACCATAAGAAATCCTTAGCTGCTCAAATATTCAGATAAAATATTAATATGTTGATGAAGATAAAATTTAATCAAGAAATACATTGTTTCAAAATCAAATATCTTTATATTAAAATTTACATTTATCATCAAAAACATGTGGAAAATTTCGTCAAAATTGAATTTATTTCCAATGCAAATGTGGTCATTGAATTTGTATTCCATGCAAATATTAAATCATCACATTAAATTCCGTTTCAGCGAAAAAAAA
The DNA here is from genome assembly GCA_008973525.1 of Stenopsyche tienmushanensis. Classification (NCBI taxonomy): domain Eukaryota; kingdom Metazoa; phylum Arthropoda; class Insecta; order Trichoptera; family Stenopsychidae; genus Stenopsyche; species Stenopsyche tienmushanensis. The sequence continues at coordinate 334,131 of WACJ01000091.1, read as the reverse complement.
AACAAGCGAAAAAAGACAATTTTAACACTTTTATTGAATTAATCCACGGCGATAGTCATTGAATAATGGCTGTAGTTTTGTCATTGTAGGCAAAATTGTATTGTTTGCATGTCAAATGCGACAGAGAAAAAGGGTGGAAATGATAAGTGCACTACTCTGTCAGGATGAGAAGGGATGAGAATGATATATTGTGGATGACTTAGTTTCGGCGGGTTAAAATTCTTTTGTGAGGCAGCACTGATCGTCCTCAGCTTGATCTGCCTCATTGTGTCCGAGGAATTCTGAAGAATTTTCCTCTCCAAACTTTTGATGGAGGAATGGATATAATACGAATACATTTTGTGATTCTTTTGTGGAACTTTTCAATGGATTTGATTTGAGCATTGTCCGATTTTGATAACATGTGGTGGAATATTTTGAAAATCGAAATCTATTTCACTGCTATGGAAAATTTCTTAATATTATGTTGAAAGATGTTTTAGCCCAAATGATATTGCACTAGAATTATTATATCCGGATAATCGAAATTGGATTGCATTAAGAAGTTTATTAATGTTTATAGATATAAAAAAATCAAAGTTGAAAAGTATATTTTCTGCTGACTTCAAAGCAAGTTCAGGCTGGCTTGAAAAATTCAAAGAACGACATGGTATCATATGACATGGCACACAAAATAAATTTAAAATATTGTTGCTACATGTCGGAATTATTTAGATGTGTCAACTTTGAAAAAATCATGGATCAAAATTTTGAAAAGACCGTTGGTAAGTTCCAATAATGCGGTAGAATCTGACGTAGGAGACATTGCTGAAGCAATAGCACACATTTCTATATAATGTAAAATATATAACCAAGTGGTTAAACTGCGATGCAAACAATCCTGGATTCTAAATTTTGAATGATGAGGAAATGATTAAAAAAATATCTGTCTCAGAAGAACAAGATCGAGAAGACGAAGAAGAGATTTGCGAAGAGGGAGATATTGGTCTTACACATTCTGAAGCTTTTTAGTGTTTAGATGTCGTCATGAATATGAACTTATTTATCTTATATTTGCGATTTGGCAGCTTCTAAAAGAAGAGTTAGCTTTAAACAAACATCGATAATTGTTTTTTTTTTATAAAACATAATTTATTATATGTGTATACATATGTAAATCTAGACAAATAAAAAATATTCACACTTTCCCTTATTTCCCAGATTTAATTCGCCAGATTAACAGCGATATCTTTCGCCTCTCTTCGGGTGCAATGTGTTATTTTAACGGCGCCATCTCTTGTGGCCCTACGGAGACATTGCACCTGCATACCGACGGATCGCTTCTTGCGCGTGCATCGTTGCCGGTTGGGTAGTGACGCGCAGGAAGCGGGAGTCGGGGGAGTCGTCGGTTAGCCTTGGCTGCGGGAATTCGTCCCTCCTGCACCCAGATCTCTCGTGTGGAATAAATAGTTATTTAGAGAAGAGAGTCCTTCTATTAGACGCCGACTATTTACTGCTCGTTAAGGTAGTACCAGACTGGTTCAAACTTGCTGAAGCCAACCAGAAAATTATGTCATTCTTTTTAGGTTTGAGTCTCAGTAGGACCTTAAATCACACCATTATAGTTTTTTCTAACTCTAACATATTTAAACGTTATAAAATTAAATTCCGCCTGGGGTCTCTCTGAAATTGGTGTTAATTTTTTTGAATATGTACGAAGTCTTTATTATGTTTTTAGTATGCAATTTTCCCGCATTTTTTAACACCCATTGAAAATTCTAAACTACTTCATACACGGAGCTACAATGGCGTGCTCGCAGATTTCTAACGTAACCAAATTTTAAAAGTATCAAAAATATTTTTAAAACACTATAAAAGGTTGTTATGACGGCGCATGGTTTTTTATAATTCTATCAACGACCGACTGAAAAATTAGCCATTAAAACCACAGTCACTCGGTGGAGTAACATCGTGAAATTTTTAGAGTCTTACCACAGAGTGTTGTTTCCATTTTTATTTTGTTTTGTGGAAGATCACCTTCCCAGCATATTTGTACATAACACACACAACTTTTTATTTAGCGTGAATTTTGCGTGGGACGCATTGATGGTGGCTTATTTATTTAACCCTTAAAGGTAGCGATCGTCATGCGAAGCAATGTAAGGTCTGTTAGTGGATCTTAAATCTCCATAAATAACAGCAGCTGCTGGACGAACGAACCCAGTGCCATGTCGCGACTTGGCGAAGTTTATGGGGAAAAATTTGAAATTAAAGGGCAAGGTAATTTTCCAAATGTATAGAGGCCTTATGGTCGAGTAATGGCTTTTTAACTGGCCTTTTAGGGCCCTTATATTTTTTTTCTAGTGCAATTTGGATAAATTGTATGCTATCACACAGTACCACATGAAGGTTCGGAATTTCAGTAAATCAAAGACAATTTTGGTTTTGTGCCAATATTTTACAAGTTTGACCATTTGAAATTGACAAATACTGCAGTCTTTAACTCAAGATCGCTAATCATATTTTTACATCATCCCCATGTAATAACGCTGTTAATCCGAGCACATTTAATTCGCCAGATTAACAACGACATCTTTCACCTCTCTTCAGGTGCAATGTGTTATTTTAACAGCGCCATCTCTTGTGGCCCTACGGAGACATTGCACCTGCATACCGACGGATCGCTTCTTGCGCGTGCATCGTTGCCGGTTGGGTAGTGACGCGCAGGAGGCGAGAGTCGGGAGGTCGTCCCTCCTGCAGCCAGATCTCTCTCGTGTGGAATAAATGGTTATTTAGAGAAAAGAGTCTTCCTATTCGACGCCCATCTATTCTCATCTATTTGTCCAGCAAAATCACGACTCGATAGAAGAACGGACCCTTACGCTAACGCGGTCATCCCGACGAGCACGTAGGGGCAAGGAACCGCCCGGGACCCCCGAGAGCTCTCCCGCCCCATTTCGTCGATATTTGTATCGTACCATTTGTCCGTTCTGTAAGAATTTGATTCCGCTGGCAGTTTGATTTTTGTAAATCGGTATTGCTTATTAGTTTCTTCAATAATGAACTCCATATCTTCCGACATATATTTTTTGGAAAAAATATTTCGGAATTTACCCAACCAGTTATGATTATTCACACTATAGATATTTTGAATGATTGCTTATTTTCTAATCTATTAAAAATTAATAATTTATATTTTTGAATAAATTTGATATTATTGATAATTTCTGTTTGTGCTAACCCTGAATAGGGATAGGTGCGCGCACGGCAACCAACAGGTTAACAATTTATTAAGCATAAATGATTGAGTTACATTTATAAAATCTAACATTAATATTGGGCATACCTAATATAAGTGTTACATCGATAATTTAAAAAAAATGATCCCTCTAAAATATTAATATCATTTAAAAAAATATATGATAACACGTAAGTATGTAAATATTTTTATATTTCAAATTTCATACAAGCAAAAAAAAAAATATATTAGAAATTATCTTGTTTGAGAGCATGTGTGGTGTTTGATCAATTAATCACAATCAGATGATTCTTGTCTTTTCTTTGGTCTGCTTTGTCTTTTTTTTGGAAAAATCTTGTGGAAAATTCTACAAATAATGAATTATACAAATAAATGCAAATACATATAGATGTATTTTTAAAATTATTAAAAATAAAAATATTGAACCTAGTGACATAGTCATTGATATCTTCTGTAAAGTATGTTATATGCATTACGCCAAGCAGTGCTAGACCCGAAGTAGCGACGGAAAACCAATATTGTATGTCATCTTCATTAAAAAAATGTCCTAATTCATCTGAAGGCGTCAAACCCATGGTGGTTTCCATCTTAAAAATACATTAATATTACAACGAATCGAATTATTTATTAGAAAAAAAAAAATTAAAAAAATCACCTGCGATTTAATGATCTCCAACAAATCATTGCAATGCGTTTGAAACGCCACATATATTGTCTTCATTGAGAATTCGACGAACAAACTACTCATGCCGGCCTACAAATATAATTCAATTAATAACATGATATACAAATAACATAATATATTCAAATTAACTAATGAAATTAAGAACATCCAAAAATTTCATTATGTGCTGGTTAGGTTTTTTCAAGTTCTTCGGCCACCAGTCGCATTCGGCTATCAGCAAGCACAGGGCAAAACAGAATAACATCGATGGCAAATCGATATCGCAGGATTGATCCTGGATCTTGCAATCGAGTCCCGATAGGGAAACATTTTTATAATGAGTGATAAAACCGGATAGGACTTGAATGCCCCAATTTAAGTCGAAATCTGGCAAGATGTCCATACTGCGTCAATTTAGTTCGATCGAAATTTAAATACTTGGTAATAATTCTTTTTTTTTAATATATTTAAATTATATTCGTTGCCATGGTGTCGTTTTGTAAATATGGCCGTAAAAATTGAGTATTGATTTAGGTCGTATAGGGCGTATCACATAAACGTTCGGAATTCGCATGTGAGAAATAAATGGCTTTACATTTTACAAAAAAATATGCGATTTTTACAGTGTGAGCATTCTGGACACCCATCTTGTACACAACTTCTTGTAACAAAGTTTTTCAATAAATAAAGAAATTCTTCACGAAGAAGGTCTTCAAGCGTTATTCAATTTTTTGCATAAGTTCGTCTAAAATTACTTATGTTGTCCCACTCCTTGCCTCGTTGTGAATATAAATACGATCTTCTTAGAACAACCTTACCCATTTCGTGACACGTTGTCGATTCATCACATCACTATCATAAATTTCCACGAGCTTCCGATGGATATTCGCAGAGGTAATATTCTACAAAGTAAAAAATAGATGACCACGCAAATCTTATAAAAATGGGAGATGGCGAGAGTGTGTGACGACCACTCCATTGGAAGAATTTACTGTGACTAAAAAAAAAAATGGTTGACAAACACGTGGGAACTGATTATTAGGATCCGGGGTGGGTTTAGGACTCCACGATGTATACCTTTAAATCCCAAAAGACCTATGTCCGTTGGCAACGGTCGAACACTTGGGGTAATGGTGTGGATTAGAGGTCCTACGCTAGTAGCCTTTTCGGTTTGCTTATAAAACGCTGCTGGGAGCTATCTCTCCTCAACAACCTAGTGCTTACACATGACCGAACCAATACGAGTAACATTGGGAAAGGGAAGCCCCCGTAGTTTGTCATCTACTGCAGCCCGTCTTCCAACGGGAACCTCGCCTTCCCTGGGAGGGCGTGGAGCAAAAAGGGCGGGCACCTGAATGCTCTGCGCGTAGCGTTTCTCGTGGGATCAAAATATGGGTGGAAGACAACTCTGTGTGGTTAGTCCGGGAAAACCTGGAACAGACCGCATAGCAGCGTTGATAATAGGGTATGTTTAGAAGACTCTCAAGACTGATAAGCCGTTGTCTGTCAATCTGCCAGTTGACCGTTAGGATCCCGTCTACAATTTACTTTCTAGATGACCCTCCTATTAGAATCGACTCCTTCATTTGTAGTTCTAGGTGCATATATTTGAGCTGTAATGGCTTCCCTGATTTTAAGAAGGACTACTATAAGGTGTAGAGGAAGGAATACTATAAGGTGTTTAAGGTGTAGAGGCCGCGCTAGCGCATGGATCCGTTCTTCTATTGGGCCGTGATGTTGCTGGACGAATGGATGGGAATAGACGAGCGTCGAATAGAAAGACTCTCTTCTCTAAATAACTATTTATTCAACGCAGACACAGGAGGAACGACTCCTGCAGTCAAGGCTAACCAACGACTATTACGACTCCCGCCTCTTGCGCGTCACTCCTTAACCGGCATCGGTATACGCGCAAGAAGCGATCCGTTGGTATGCAGGTGCAATGTCTCCGCAGGGTCACAAGAGATGGCGCTTTTAAAATAACACATTGCGCCTAAAGAGAGACGGAAGATGTCGTTGTTAATCTGGAGAATTATGGAGTTATGTTATGCGATATTTTAAATGTTCCTAAATGTCAAAATTGGTTCTAGAAATTTCGATTTGAAAAATATCCCTAAAAGTAGAAGACTGTGTAAGGTGGATGTCGCCATATTGATTGCTGAAATCGAAAGCAATCCAACAGCATCAATTTGAAAAATTGCGGCCAATCTTGGATACTTGTAATCTAGTGTTCGAGAAAATCTAAACAAAATCGGGAAGGTGTGAAGACTAAGAAATTGAGTGCCAATCGCATTAACGCATGCGAACAACTTCTAAAATTGGAATCCGAAATGTCATTTTCAGGCAACTTAATAATTGGAGATAAGAAATGAGCACTTTACTCCAATCATGGTCGCTAAAATCAATGGTTATCGAAGGGTCAGGTAGCAAAACCGATCCCGAAGCCCGGCCTGACAAGAAAAGCCATTCAAATCTTTCATTAAAAAAACTATTATCTCTACCGGTATCACTTACATATAATACTATACCATTTACTATGCCACAGACATTTTATCAATCATGGTATGTCATTGACTAAATAAAATTCCGCATCTTGATATGTAACTTATGTAGAAGAGATCCAAGAATATTCACGTATTTCGTGATCTCTTGTTTGAGCCTAGTTTGCATCCAGATACAGTGATGGTTTTTTTTGTTGTTGTAAAAATATTGTTAAACATTATTTTTGTGCAAAAGACATCCAGACCCTAACGAGGTCCACATCCGACACTGTATGCAGCTTTTTTGATGTGGATTGGAATGCCATCAAAATCAGTAAACAAATTTAAAATTCATCGACCAAACGAATAGGATGGATGTTACGAGGTAGGATGGGTACCGCACGCCTTGACCAATCAAACGCAGCTGGGGTAGCCTAGCTAACATGAGTTGGGTGCGCAGGTCACCCTATGCTGCGTACCCATAAAGGGGCGTGTGGAACAGCCGATTACAGTAGTTGGTGGAGACGGTGTCAAAGACTCACCACTATCCTCAACAGCCTAAGCATACAGGGGAGAACAGTTTTAGGCTGTTCGAACAGCGACTCGTCTCCGTGGCTAGGTACTACAAATGACCGATACGAGTACCACGGGGAAGGGGTAGCCTCTGCAGTCCGTCATCTGCTGCAGCCCCCTTCACACTGAACTTGGACTTGTGGTGGCAGTAAACCCGCGGTAGTATTCCCTTGAATTTAGCTCTAACCTCTAACCTCCTTCCTCTTCCATTGCACCTTCGGGTGCACGTAGTCTGAAGCTGGTCTTCCTGCGGAAATCTCATCTCCTCTGCAAGGTGTGGAGCAAAAAGGGAACTAAATGATCAGTGGAAGACCTTTTTTGTGTGGCCATTCCGGGGTAACCCAGAACAGACCATATAGCAGCGCAGGAAATGGGATCGCACATTAATGATCCCCCAATCCAGTTAGACTTCTTATTCATCGCACTTTTTCTCGATGATTTTCCACTTTTTAAGGACAATAGAACTTTGATATATAAACATTTGAACCTTTTTATTAAAAACGCGAATATCCTAATATTATTTGCGTTTCATATTAAATCCATGGTATTTGAACTTATTAATAAATTTGCAACTATCGTTGCTAAATTTAGATTTTCTATTATCCAAACAATATTTCTCTATTGTGTATTTGTTTCTGACGATGTTGTTATAATTCCCCTAAGCTATTTAATAGTGAGTGTAAATTTTACCACTTAATAATTAGCTGAGCAGTCGTAACCGCAAACTTGTAGCCCACAAACAACATTACTGTTCAGGAAATCAACTTATTGCCAATTATATAAGTTAGACTAACTTGTTCCGAATAACTTGTTGTACAATTCTCATCTTTATATTTAATTTGCAAAGGGCTTATGCGAAATCTTTGTTATATAAAGCGTTGGAATATTCGATATTGCGCAATTCAAATTTGACTTTTGACCTGTGGCGAATGCGAAAAGGTTTTTTTTAATTTAAAATTTAAATAAAAATTGAACGTGGGAGCACAATTTTATGTTATCCAAATATTTGGAGCCCTTACATATCTCTTTTATGTGTTATATGACAAAAAATAGTATGGCATGATTTCATTATCCTTTATCGCCACGATGGAAAGTAAATATAAGGGAGCAAAGCTAAGCTGGATGTATTCAGACAAATGGAGTCGGTAGCTAAAATCTTGTCGCAAAATATGACGAGCTGGGATAATTTAGCAAGGACCGCTCCTGGCGACGTGCACCTTTACTCCTTTTTTCATTTAGACGTCTATTTTACAGCGGCTCGTAAAAGGAAACAGCTTCGAAATGGGTGCGGCAACGACGTCGTAAGTTTTGTTTACCCTGCACACCTCTTTGTGAGGAGCATTACCCCGCGTCGAGAGCAAAATTACGTTTTATTCTAAAAAAAGGAAGAAGCAAAAGGCAGAATAAATAAGCAGCGATAAATTCTGATAAAAGTTCGTCCGATAAGAGCAGCGATGACACTTTCCGGTCCTAAATTTCCCGAGGAATTCTTCGACTATACTTGCTTTATGTCCGCCCCCCCCCCCCGAGGGCACACTTTAACTGCGAACTTTATAATCTAGAGACATAATAATTCAACAAAATATTTTTTGTCCCTCATTTAAAGTTTAAAAATTCCATTGGGACTCATTCAAAACGTTCAGAATACCGACAATAAGTTTGGAAACGCCTGGCATATTATTATAATATGCCTTTGATTGTTAGTTACTTAGTCGCCAGTGACAATCCTAATCATCCATCTCAGCGTATACGTGGGAGTGGGGAGCGCACCGTGCAATCTGCCCAGAGAGCGCTCTCGCTCCACGTTACATTGGTGTCAGAAGTGAGAAACAAAATAAAAATATTCAATATGCGTTGTGAATCCTGAACTATAAATGCTCAAAACCTGTAAATACTCCCGCAAGACAGCATATAGTATACATGCATATGCTAAGACACCTATTCTTTATTTTTACATAGAGGACAAAGTTTTTTTTAATGCGAATGCGCATGATTTTTTTAAAAAGTAACAACCGTTATAATGTGAGAGTGTACTAAGTAATAAGCGAATGGAATTGTTTTTAAATTTGGCAACTCTTCTCAAAAGCTTAAGAATTGCATGTCTCCATATCATGAACTGCGTAAAAAATATTGGTTAAATCGTCGCAAACTTTAACCCTTTGAGTAGTGAGCTAATTTAAAATCATGATGAACTTAGATGCTATATTTGTATGTCCGCCACTTATCATCCGTACAAATCCACTTATCTTTCAGGACCATTGCAGCGTATATTAAACTTGTACATAAATACATAAAAACTGTTGATAGCATATAATATTCGGTAATTTCTTCAAGTAAACATAAACAATTTGAAATTCTCTGTCTGCAAACTCAACGTGTTAGAATGCTATTTCTGAATCACTGGAATTCGGACACAACATTGTGTCTTACCTCTTTAAGGGGTTAATCAGCGAATACATTTTAAAAAAGACGATTTCAACACAAAAGGACGATGATATCGATAATTTGTGCGACTATTGAGTAAAATATACTTTAATAAAGCAATTCTAAGATAAACGTGTTTTTATTTATATGATTTTTTTATAAATTTTTTTTATGCGATTTTTGGTACATTCTATTACAATTATTTGAATTTGTGCGGTTTTTAAAAATAATGTGTACTTATCCCTTAGTTTTTTTTTTATGTAGTTCAAGTCTTTTTTTAAGCGATTTTTTTTATATGCAACTCCCTGTGGAACGTATCAATCGCATAAAAACGGACCCAAGTGTATAAGTCAAACACATTTTTCGCATTTTCTAACATTTTTAAAATTGCTAAAAAAATTAAAAAATCTTGTTTTTTTTGTTTATTGATAATCAATTTCCAAAAATTAAAAATAGCAAAATCATCCAAATTAAGCATCTTAATTTGTTCCTCAATCATTAAACTGCGATATTAAGGCTTTTCAACTAAGGAAATTGCTAAAATAAGATTAATTTCCATTAAAGGAGTGCATCATATCATTAGAACACTAGAGGACTTGAGCTTTGAAAGACAGGAAAAGACCGGACCGCCCAAAATCTAGTACAGATGCCGAGATTAATTTTGTAGTCTTAGAGCTTTTATAAAATTATTCAAGAAAATGCAGTACCATCAGGTCTTGGAATATCAAAGCGAAATTGTATATTTCAGCAAGATTATGATCTTAAAAATAATTTTGTATCATATTTTAAAGCAAAAAAAATTGTTAGCCATTATTTCCAGTCTTGTCTCGAAATTTTCTAACTACTTATGTCAATAATTAAAATGTTTATATTTATTTTTTTCTGTGATACAATAAGTGTTTCAAAACTTATTGTCGATTCATGATATAATTTCGTTTTAATTTGTATAATTATTACAATTTTTCAAGTCTTTAAATATAAACACATCAATATAAAATGAATACAAAATATATTACAATCAATCAAAAATAAGAGTTCATTGTCTTGTAACTTGCGTGTTTGTTGGTTGGAAGAATTCCAATATTTTGCTGCAATTAATTATAAAAAGTTATTTAATTTCGTTGGTGATAATTTATTTTTAATAAATTTATAGAAAATAAAAACCTATAGACGTGTTTGATGAGTAAGTGTTTGATATCATCTCCCACAGACGTAATATGTACCACAAATAAAAGCACTAAAGTGGACATTGCCATGGAGAAACAATAATGAAGATCTTCTTCAGATTGGATGTATTCTTTCAAAAAATTTAATGCAGTGATATCCAAATCATTAATCTGGAAATATGATAAAAACCATAAGCATAATAGTCTTATAAAATATATGATCGATAGACTCACCTGAGCTTTAATGGCATCGAATATTCTATCGCAAAGCGCAAGAAATGAAACATAAACTGTCTTCATTATGAGATCGATAGATATACTGCTAATGCTGGCCTATAAAAAATAACTATTTAAATAATCGATCAAATCAGATGCAAATATGTTGCAGAATATCAATTCAAGACATCTAATATTTTCATGATGTTCTCGTCGAGTCTTCTAAAATTTGATGGCCACCAATCACACTCGGCTATCAGAAGACTCACTGCGAAGCAAAATATGGCCGATGGTAAATCGACTCCGCTTGTTTCCTGAATTTTGGACTCGAGTCCCGACGAAGAGATACGTCTGCAATGTGTGATACATCCTGATGCTATTTGAATCGCCCAATTTAGATCGAAATTTGAATCTGAATCCATACTTTTTGATTTTGTAACGAAATTGAATGTTTGATATTCTTTTGATTTGATAATTCAAATATTTGTCGGCTCGGTCTAAATATGTATTTAAAAGCGTCCATAGCGTTTTAGTCAAATTGCCTATGCCCTTAAAAAGGTTAGCTACTAGGATTAGTATGAGGGTTATCCAGAAAGTAAGGTTACGTCATTTATGGAGGATAGAAAAATCACAAATATATTAAACTATTTTTCAACATAATCGCCGTCAAGATCGAGATATTTCTGTAGTTGGAACATTAGCATTTGTATGCCAGTGTCATAGACCTCTGCCATTAGCTCTTTTTTGCATTGTCTTTTGGATTCTGGGGTGAAATGTAATACCCATGTATCATCTTCCGTCAGAAAAGTCCAGAAAAGCTTCTCCCTCCTGTCCGGGTGAGGCTTTTAACTCTATCAAACGTTGCTGGGATAGCCCAGCTAACATGAGTTGGATGTGCTGCGTGCCCGTAAAGTGGAATGTGGAACTGCCGATTACAGAAAGAACAGGAGGACTAGAGCATACAGGGAAGAATGGCTACGGCTCCTCATACGGTGATTGCACGTGGTTTTTATTTTACTTGACCTTTAAATGCATTAACGCGGGAATTGAAATAGCAGTATTATCACTTTGACGTACAAAGCCGTCAAATCCCGTCATGTGTCAGCAGATAACACTTGCTTTTTGCGCCAGATAAGTCCATGCATACCGTCTTCGTGGACACTTAAAATCTTATCTCACATCGACGAAACTCATCAAAACGAAAACAAACTTAAGGTATGCTGACGAATGACGGTAACTGTGCGTCAAGGTGTTAATTGAGATTATCTTGAAACTGCATTTTCAAAAATGACCTAAGTTGGGGCTTAAAAAGTTTTGGATCGACCTGCCTGAATTTTTGGATGTTTTTTCACTATAATATTGTTGATTGGATATACTTAAAGTTTTAATAAATTACTTTTTGGGGGTTTTAATAAATTACATATATTCTTCTCCTGTACAAATTAAAAATCAAAAATTCGTTTTCAGATCAATAGAAAAATCCGACAAATGAACTACTTCTTACGTTCACGAAAAAATGAGGGTGGGGGGGGGGGGGGCGGTCGCAATTTAGATTTTTGTCATATCATACCCTAGTTATGGCTCTGCGGTGACTTGTCCCCGTGCCTTGGTACTACAAATGACCGAACCAATACGACCACCATGGGATAAGGGAAGCTCCAGCAGTCCGTCAATTGCTGCAACCCTCTTCAAATTGAAGTCGGACTCGTGATGCATAGTAGTTAGTAGCCTTCTTATGGAGGATGCGGAGTTAAAGGGATGGGCTTCTGAAAGTCCTGCGCGTAGTGTTTCTTGGGGGACCAAAGAGCGGTGGAAGACACTTCTTTGTGGTTAGTCCGAGGCACTCAGAATTGACTGCACAGCAGCGCAGGGTATGCACTCTGTCTTCAAGAGTCTCACCATCTCCCTACTTTGATGGTCTCCCACTCTTTAGCTCGTCGTTAGTATCAATGCGGCTTTATCTAAATAACCTGATCCACTTCGTGACGCGTTGTAGACTCATCACATCTAATGTATAAAAATCAATGTTTGTTTGTCCGTATTTAATGCGTTGCCATACCGTTAATCAGATTACGATAAAATATTTTCCACTTATTGCTAAGGATTGCGCAAGTAACACAGGCATACTAAAAATACCACAAACTTCCTTAATGAAATTTTTGAACCAATCTTAACGATAAACAAATGCCAATTTTGATTTGTCGAATCACTGTATCAAGACAAATAACGGCTCAGGCTGTACTCCATGGACCTGGAAAGGTGTAATTGATATTTTCCCGATAAAACCATTCATTTTTTTATCACCAGTTACAATGCTATTCAAAAAGGAACTATTTTTTGTGTTGTTAACAAGGCGTGCGGTACCCATCCTACCGCATAACATCCATCCTATTGGTTTTACCGATGACTTCTCGATTGTTTGTTGTAGATTTGATTCAATTAAGAGTTTTAGTGTATCGTTATAAAAAAATCGAAGATCTTCCCGTTCTCGGTTTTAACTTCTATTGCTTGGTTTAAATTTATGTAACTAATCACTTCACCATAAACATATTTGATTGGGTTTTGTGGCACTCCAACCCAAATAAAATAAAACAGCACACAATGCCAAATATGGACTATGTATGTATGAGTGGTCTTAAAAAAATGAGGAGTCGTTTATGTCTTATCAAGCTAATTGTTTGAGAGTCTTTCGTTGGTGTGAATTATAAAATGGATATGGGGAAAAGGGGGACTTCCAGAATTGGAAAACGCTACTGAAGCTTCATCGCGATATTTTTGGTAGGAAACTGGTGACTTAAATATATTTTTGGAGAGAGCCTGAGTCGAGTATCAGTTGATAGTGAGTTTTGACTTGATATTTTCAATTTCCGGTGTTCACTTTATCACGCTTTATAACGAGCTACGCAACTTACTCATGAATGGTTTGCTTTTCGGCTCAAATAATAGAAAAAGCCAATATTTCATTTTCATTCGCTTTGCATGCGTACGTGTCTTCATTAATATCCTGCGCGATAAGTTTGCTGTTTATTATTCTCGTCGAATATTTCGCAATGATCCTTTTCAGCATTTCACACATCCACATCCCGAACTTTAGTACCTGCGGCGTGGGAGAACGACGGATAATTCGTAGTTTCCTTCACACCTACAATAAAAGACAATTTTTAAAGGTGCATCTCCAAATGCAATTATGTCCTGTTCTCTCGTCGTTCTTACCCTCGGGACGTTGTTACGTCTGAAACTTCTTCGCTTAGCTTCGAAAACGTCTTAACTAACTTTAGCGACGTATATGTGAGTGCAACGAAATAGGGTGTAAAATCCAATTATATTTTTCTCACTTTATTCGTTCAAACTACACCTTAGCCAGTGCAGTCGTAGTCGCAATCTCAAGAGCTTTTAGAAACCTTAAAAAATAGTGATTGTCTGATATAATATTAATAGCTTGAGATTGTGTTTTCCAAAATAGATAAACATCAATTTTTTGCATAAGTTCGTCAGAAATTACTTGTATCCCATTTCTTGGCTCGTTGGGAGTATCAATGTGGCTTTTTCTAAGCAACCTAACCCACTTCGTGACACGTTGTCGACTCATCACATCACTACCATAAACTTCCACGAGCTTTCAATGAATATTCGCAGTGATATTGTTCTGAAAAGTCAAAAAATGGATTGGAGGCGACAAGAGAGGACCATAACAAAGGGATGGCAAAACAGGTGGCCGCTGTGGGCGCAACTGGGTTTCGAGCACAAAATATTGAGTCTAATCTCTCTTTTTTTCGTTATCGCTTAAATATTGAGACGACCCAGCTGGCATACATTTTCGACCGATTGTAAAATTTAAACAGCCCACACGATCAATCTTCTTTGGATAATTTCGTTTGGTAATGAGAGTTTGCAATCGTTCTGTCGACATGTTCGGAAATGACGTCCGATTGCGAGGCGTTCATTCGTTATATCGGCGGTCCGAAAAGCGGACCGCTCGGATACACAGACCTTGTGGTCGCTCTGTCGCGTGCAATGCGTGCCCGGGGATCTTCTATGATCTGTACGATCACGGAAGCCTTTTAGTCTTAAGTTACAAAATCAACCTATTTTCTCTATTGCGCTCAGAGCGCAAGTAGTTCTGAGCGCAATTTCATCCAGAACTTATTGCTGTGAAACATCGCCAAATACTCGATTGAAACATCATCACGACGCTATTTTTGTTTTAAGTGTGAGCAAACACGGTACCCATCTTGTGCATAGCTCTCTCATATTCAATTTTTCAATTAATATGTGATGTACAGCATTTTTTGAAAGACCTACTATATAAACGAAGAGGCAGATCTATCATAATATTTTTTTAAAAAAACAACAGCCATCTATACGATAAGTCGGGTTGGGACTAGGGGATCCAATCCCGGGATCTCGGATCCCGGACAGTTTTAGGTACTTTAGAATCCCGGGACTAGAAAACGTAATCCCGAAAATCCCGGGATTGAAATTTTTATCTAACAGAAATCGTACACCTCATCAACACGATGAAGGCTACTAAATCGAGACATTCCCGACGAAATCTGGACGCTTGGAAACAGTGGTGTAATTACTAATTGGCGAACTCTTCTTCCGGGATTGGGATTTCAATGAAATCCCGAAATCCCGGGATCGAAATTTTGGCTCGGGATTGGATTCCCTAGACTCTTCGGGACAAGAACGTAAAAGCGTGCGACGACCTATCCATTGGAAGAATTTACTATGACTGAACAAAATGGCCGACAAACACACCAGGTACGCCAATAAATTGTAGATTGGATTTTTATTACATATTTTTACTAATGAGTACCATATCTCCTTTGCTGGAAAATATACGAATGTAATTATTAGCGTTGTTTTCAAATATAAAACGTAGGAGATTAACGGCGAACTATCTGGCGTACTTGGGGAAACTAAAGACAGGTTATCATGTTTGATGTGGGTAACCAAGGGGTTTCCCCGTGGGATGTTTGCGAGCGGGTGCGAAGCTATAACTTAATGGAGCATCCATATTTCGAAATAAAACGGGCATTATTATCATCTTTCTAATGGATTAATATTGGACCTGATAATTTTCGCATTGCTACATTATTATGCGGCGAATTTACGACTCGGCCCGGCCAATTTATTCGGATAAAATTGCGTGATGATTTATGCCGAAACATTGAGTTGCGCCGCACTTAATATATATCTGGATTTATTCATAATTCAGACCTGTTGAATTTTATTATGTAAATAAATATTGGTACAGCCGGGAAGAATGATTTTCTCGATTGGCGCCTGTAGAAAAAAAGGGGCGAAATATTATTTGATGGTAATTTGAGTGTTTAGCATTTACCGGTATTTATTCAATGTATGGTTCACTCAGGATACCCGTTGGGTGAGCGTTCAAAATAAAACTCGGTGGTAATGCTACCTTCAATATCGAGCGAATGAGGAGGTGAATGTATGATACACACGAAATGGATGTAACCCCTTTCCTATGAATGGATATTGAAGAGGCCCATAGTTCTGTAGTGGACTGTTAGTGGCTGCACTATGATGATGATTCAATGTATGAAAATTTAGATACAAAAAAATATGCGAACTTTCAATGAATATAAATTCGCGATCGTTTTGAGATTGTATGACTTTTGAAATTATTTTTTTTCGGGCGCATTTTTTATTTTAAATAAAAAAATGTTATTTTACAAAGAGGAAAGTGTATTAAGGATAATAAATGTTCATGGCGGCAACACATCTTGGCGAGTAGCTTCCGCTAAAAGCTTTTTTAATAGAGTCACATCAGCTCGTCCTGCAGCCTCCGTGTGGATACAATACCCAATGGTTATGTACCACTGCACGTTTATTGCTATGCACTTATGTGTCGCATCACAATAAAAGTCAATTCAAATTGCAATTATTTCAATGCTTCACGACGTATCCCAATCGATTTTTAAGCTGTAGCATTAAAACTACGTTTGTAGTGTGTCTGTATCCGTCGCATTCATTATAGCGACACTAAGCGCATGCGCCGCGCTGCCATATGCGGCATAAAGCAACCACTAGACCAGTAACAAACCAATTTTATTAAATATTACACAACACACAACTACATCTTTTATCTAACAAATTTCGATAACAAGAACTAATATAATTGTCGCTTCATGGCGTGCGTCTCAAAAAAGGAAGTTTCTCTGCCGCAATCTGTGTATACAATACTTAGGACATTAGAATTTGCATCTGTTTCACATCCTGTGAATACTTTCATCAGCTTCAAAACAACAAAATCAAAATCAAAGTGGAATTTAATCCTCTTCCTTCAATTGCCAATGTTCAGACATACGGCATCTATGTCTATCATAGTGTAGACGAAGTCTTTCGACGTGTCTACTGCCACTCGGTCCCGAATATATGATACGAGACACTCTGTGAGTCGATATCCCTGCTACATATCCTGCTAATATAAACGGCGCGTTTCGAATGAAGCTTATTATCGACGCTACGCCGTACATGTCCATGACCTCTCGATTTGATCTCATGACTTTGGAGTACGATTTTTCGTCCCGGAAAGATCTCATCCGATTTATTTTTATACCTCAAATAGATGAACATATTCAGATGAAAATAGCTGCTCATCAAAAGCAATGTGGTGAAAATGAAACTTCTTAGCTCATAGAAAATGGTGATTTTATGCATTGATTTTTTTATTTATTAAACATTGTTAGCTAAAAAATTGTGTTGTATGTTGTGTAATATATATTAAAATAGGTTTGCTTTACGCTACGTATAGACACACACAGTAGAGGCAGTGCGGTGCATGCGCGTAACGTTTTTTTATGAAATGACCGTGATCCGTTTTTCTTTCGGGTCATGATATAGCCGGATGGAAGCATGAGATGGACGTGCGTCGAACAGAAAGGCTCTCTTTTTTAGATAACTCTTTATTCAACAGGAAAGAGAGATAGAGATATCTGGCTGCGAGAAGGACGTCCTTCTGCAGTCAAGGCTAACCGACAATTCACGCGCAAGAAGCGATCGGTTAATATGTCTCCGTAGCGCCATAGAAGATTGCACCTAAAGAGAGACGGAAGATGTTGCTGTTCGTCCATGATAATTCATATAAGATAATTCGTCCATGCTAGACTATAAATGACAGTCGCTTGGAGTTTCACCATTCGTGACGTTAGTTATCGCTTTTATTTTTTAGATTGCCTTGCCATTTTAAGATAGCCACATCATCTAGGGTGGAAAAATTGGTCAGGAGTGGTAGGTTTAGCGTTAAACAATAGAAATATAAACAAAATTGGTCGACGTCTGGCATACCAATAATGCTAAAGTGCCGGTATTGGAAAATGGCAAATATTAATTAATACCTACAAGGGTTAGTCTGGTGGAAACGCGTGACGAATTTACGGCCAAGGGCCAGAAGCAGAAATATTGCTTATAAATCATCAATTTATGAGAGTAATATTGCTTTTAATGAGCGCCCCGAAATTTATCGCCCGTCTTAATTTATGACTAAAATTTTGACGCGATGAAAATCCTATTTGTATTGATAAAACCAATTAATACCACATGCTAAAAGTGGCATGATGAATTACCGAAATGAATGCAAAATTACACAACAACACGACGATCATCTTTGCTCGGACGTATTTCAAAGATGACTTCAACATGATGATGCCGATGGTTAGTCGAAGCATCGAGAAAAAAATCGTTAATAAACTACATCGAGTATTTCATAAGAAAACACCATTTTGAACTCTTGGAAGATTGAATTTTTTTACAGATTGTTAAATTTTCAAAGCACCTGTGTCTTCTCGCGAATTTTTTTTAATCCCGCAGGAGATGTGCATTAACGCGTGCGATGAAAATTTCGGTGCTTTCATATGAAAATATATATTAATTTGTATGAAAGATGTAAATAAACATTTTTTTATGGTGTTGAGGAGGCATTTTAATGGCTTAGCCTTCCTTTGTTGACTGATGCTTCTCGAGTGTGTATGACGCAATCTTGCACAACCATTGGTAAACAACCTTTTTCTCATCTCTCTCTTTTTTGTATATATTTTCCAACCAAATTTCACTCATAATAGTCCTGCTCGACTTTATTAATTACCTTTTCATAGCCAAGAAAACAGACTAAGCTTGAATCGAGACAATCGATTGGTACGTTGAATTTTCACAAACAGGATTTGAATCTAAAAGTCCAAGAAATTGACTCATATCTTATGAATAAAGACCCAAAATATGAGGACAAAATATTTATTAAGACTAACTCTAATAGATTATTACGTAGTATTATTATAATGGATCAAATAGCAGACTAAAACATCACTCAATAAGTTCGTAGGATTCCTCTTTTGTAATTTTCAAAACAATTGAATAAAATGGAATTACCTGTATTGATAAAGCATTGATTTTTAATGGAATTGCATTCAAGCAAAGCATTGACTTGATAAATGTTATTCGGACTCTGTTCCATCGAGACATAAAAATAAGTGGTTACCGCGTTTACTCACACTCGATCAAAAACAGTAACGCGTCCAAAATTCGGAGCGCTGTTTGAAGCTGTTTCAATAAAATGATGTTTTCATACGGTATATGACAATGGATGAAATATGATCTATCACTACATTTCAAAGTTAAATCGGCAGTCAGCTGAATTGACAGTAAATCGGCGTAAAAAAAATAAAGTAAAAACACTTTAAAAACACTTGATTTTCCATAGGCTGAAAAATTGAATTAATTAAAATATGGCAGTGGTTGAGAATTAAATACGAAGCTTCCAAGTCGAGTGAGGCTTTTATCTGGTTATAAGATAAATACATTTATATATAAAATGTTTCATTCCTCTTAACGTCCTGGTTCTTGAATCTGTCTTCAGAAGCTATGATGAATAATTCATGGCAGATTCACTTTGCATAGGTCGGACAGGGTTGACGATTCCTGACAATTTGGCAAGAGTGTTTTATTGATAAAAGTTAGAGCGATAGTTTGCAAAAGTCAAGAGCAGATGGTGTCGAAAGCACTTCTGTACTTAAAGGCTCACTCGTAAATAATCCTCTCTTCATCACAATACAAAGTTCCAGTCCTACTTGTGGCTCGCACACATCCCCTATCTCAGGAAGGCTCTGTGGCTTAAAGGTCAACACATCGGTTGTCAGACCTTCAAAATAGGATTCGTCAAAGGACCCCAAAGGCTTAATAAACATTTAAAACTTTCAAATATTTAAAAAAATAAGCCTTGAATACGATATACTAAAGCATACCTTTTTAAATCTGAATATTTTCAATACAGGACGCCGTAAATTTCATTATTAAAAATATATTTTTCGACAAAAAGGCGTATTGATATTATAATCTGCTAAGATGTTAGGCAATGCTTTTAAATGAACAAGTCATGAAAGTAGTTACTTTTAAAGGATGTTCAAGTTTCGCTTAAAGATTTCAAGACTACATTTTACGAGGCTCTAAAGAGAGCGAAGTGTCGTCTTGAATTTTTTAAAAATAATTAAGCAAGCTCTATGTAAAAGTATATAATTTAAATGCTCTTCAGAAATAGTTTTTATAAGGATATAATTTTTATGACAACCCCGAAACATACGCGAAATATTTGAGCCATTTACTGAAAGAAGTGTAAAGTGTTCATTATGTTTGTTTGAATATGGTTTCAAATCTGTTCAATCAACAGGCACATTTACAATTACAAGATCAATTGAAGATAATTTATTATTAACTAGTGATTACCCGGCGTGCGTTGCAATGCGACACAAAGAAAGAATTCCTATTTATTGAAGTGCTTTTATATATTTTTATTTATGCTTGGTTATTTATTAGTTATATTATAAATAATATTTTTATATATTTATGTTATTTCCGCAAGTATAAACAATAAGTTGACACAGTTTTATCGCAATCGGATGAACGGTATGGAAGCGCATTAAATACGAACAAACAAAGATTATATTTTATACATTAGATTAAACATATTTTTTTTAAATCTTAAATACTATCTTAAATAATGGAAAATATTTTTAGATAGATTTTAATTTTATAAATCAATACTTAAATGTCTTTCTTTCACATACTTTAAAGTTTGACTGATATATTTATTTTATTATATTTTTTTTAATAAAGAAAGCAATTGATATATTTGTAAAAGATCAAGAGATGTAGAAGGATACTATAGACATGTACGTTTTCAAATAGAGACAGATTTATAACATATAATACCTTCAACAGACTAAATACTATCCTCGTTCCACTGTAGCTGTCGAACTGCCGTTAACAGCACGCTCATCATATCAAGCATCAATATGCTGAATCGTTCAATGTAATTAAATCTTACATGATTGCTTCGTAATATTATAGACGAATCAAAGCATTTGAATTTGATATTGTAAAAATATTTGTGTATTGTTACATCAATCACTTAATTGTTATTAAAGTACACAAACATATTATTGTATTCTAATCTATAATTTTGAAAAATATGAATTTGTTCTTTTTGCATATATTCAAAGTTTAGACCTTTAATAATATGCAATCCAAAGAAATTTTCAAAATTACAATTATTTACGGAGTTATAGCTATTTTAGTAATGCGGCAACTAAGCCGGTCCTACTAGAATGAAATCTTTAAATGCGTTTTTCTCGAAACTACCTTTTCCAACATGGTTGACATGATATCTCAAGTTTTAATCAGTCGATTTACTTCAAATTTAACTTTAAGCTTTTTAATATAATTTTATATTGTTTCTACCAGATTTATGTCAAAATTTTATTTTTAAAAAAATTAAAAAGTGTGATAGAATAAGGCCAATTTTTTTTGTTTTGTTTTAGATGACTTATATAGATTAATTTCTACACATATGAATTGCTTAAAAATAGTGACAAAAAGATGTGTAATTTTAAATTGGCAACATTTGATCTGATGAGCTGTATATGATATATGTTTGATTTTGTAGTTGAAATATATTTAGCCCAATCATTTGAAAACGTTCCCTATTTCTGAAATTTGCCGAGGATTGCTATAACAATAAATTCGTACGGAAAATCGAGAGACACAAATTGTAATTTAACACTTTTCCATTACACGTCTGTCGTCCCGTTTTCGGCGCTTGTCAATGGATGTAATATAGACGGGATTTTTTGCTCACGTCCGTCCCGGGTGACGACTGGATTAGGTACATTTCCTGAAAGGCTTCATCCTGCCGGCGGATGATACACGACTTGTTACACAATAAAATACCACACGCATAAAAATATTCCGACGGCAATAGCCCGAGTTCTTGTACGTGACATGTAACTCAAATTTAATAAGTCCGATAAAAGTTTCTTTTAAATTTCGTCATATTTCTATGGATTAAGGGATGAAGTCTGCACGAGCTGTTGTATAGCCTTCAGAAATCCTCTCGGCGCACACGAGCTGGGTTGAGAAGGGTCTTGTCCAGGGTGGACACGATGGGAACAGAACAATTTTAATTAAATGGTGTCGTATGACATATACTCATGTGATCAAATAAATCAATAAAGTAGAATTTGAAGTATAATAACGCTTGTCATTTTTGTGATCTTATCAGCAATATGGGCAATCCTGTCCTTTTTATTTTTACGAAGGTCTCCATTTTATATTTTTTTTATATAATTTATGAGAAACTTTGCTCAAGCATTTGATTTCAAAACAAAACTGCATCCACGGATACAAAAAAAAAATTGTATCCGTGGATGCAGTGTTTGTGATCACCAGAATACCCCCGGAGCAGAAACTGAAGGAAGCCTAGCAACAGAAATGGGATCAGACCAACAAAGGAAGAAGGGCTCAGAAGCATGGAGAGACTATCTCCTCTTAAACAAGTTCTGAAGAAACATAGTTGTTTTGGAGCCTATCTAAAACGAATAGGCAATAAGGCAACCACATCGTGCCATCACTACCAGGCAGAGTTTGAAGACGTGATACACACCATTAATGATCGGATGGGTGTTTCATTCTATGGTGCCCATTCATAAAACCCCACGGAGGGGGAGGGGGTAACCCTATATTTGTGGGTAACAGTCGAATCCTTGTGGTAATGATTTAGAGTAGTGGTGGGTCAAAGCAGCTACGTTGGTTTGTTCATCAAACGCTGCTGCGGTAGCCCAGCTAACATGAGTTGGGTGCGCAGCTTACCCTGCACTGCTTATATAAGTGAAATGTGAAATTATCGATTACAGAAGTAGCAGGAGGACTCCATTGCAAAAGGCAAGAGCACTATCTTCAACATCGTAGTGTATACAGGGAAGAACGGCTACGGATGCTCACACGGTGACTCATCCCCGAAGATAGGTACTACAAATGACTGAACTAATACGAGCACCATGGGAAGCTGAGATTGGACTCGTGATAGTGACATTGCGTAGTAGATCCTTTGCTTGCATAATAACCTTTTTCTCCAACCTCGTCTCTTTTTGAAAGGCGTGGAGTGAAAGGGATGGGCGCTTGGTAACTCTACGCAGTATTTCTTGTGGATAAAAAGAGGTGGAAGACACTCACTGTGTGGCTAGTCCGATTTTAAAGTACCGCAATAAGTCGCTGTCTATCCGATTTCAACTCGTTCTTTGTTTTTGTCTTGGTTGTAAAGTGATGGATATGCAACGCAGAAGTTGGCGAAGGGCTCCGATGGACCCTACGTTACTTTCGCCGGTTACGGTCCAGCCGCATAGTCAGCGATTCCCGAGCGGTTGCCGGTCAGTTCCTTATCAGACCCAGTGAGGTATGGTGGACAAAATTCTCGAGGAGTATGTGAAACGCAACAATGGAGTTTCGAAACATTATTATTCGGGGTTACGTGTCGCGGAGCCGCAAGGCAGAGTATACAAAGTGTTCGCGCTCTCGCTCACTCCTTGCAGACTGCTCCTTGTTCCTCTTCGTGAGCAGAGCTTAAACGCCGCGTTGCGCGCGCACCTTTTCTTCCCCCCTCCTGCGGTCCACGCTTGAGATTCATGTTTCATCCGTGATATATCACCAAACGCTCGATTGAAACATCCTCACGACGCTATTTTTGCTCCATTATGAGCAAACACGGCAACCATCTTGCGCACAGCTTTCTCATGTCCAAATTTCAGTCAATATGCGATGCAAAGCACTTTTTCAAATGCCTATCAGATCTGCTTGTGTATTTTCAGTTGACTGTCATCCAATACCATTTTGTGGAATTTTTAAACTTTTTCTGGCATGGTCAGCTTATCTGGTAGATCACTCTGATTTTCATCTTGGCAGCTCGTACGGCTGCCAAGCCCCTATTATATGGCTACCCTCGTATTATATGCCATCCTACGAACTTATTGAGTGATGTGTTAAACCTGTTGCTTCGTTTCTTGTGTCGTGCGCATGTAAATGGCTAATGTTGTAATCATGATATTTGAATTAAAATTCTTGGCTGTCGAAAAAAATTAAGAAAGGTGTCATCATCTTGAATTCTCAACATCGACGCAAGAGTTGCCAACTTAATACATAACAGTATAAATTGCTGCACATTCATATGAACGAGTTTCAAAGTATAATTTTTCTTCCTCAAAATCGACGTAAGTTGGAAGCACCGTTTCGCGATAATTCGGAGGTATTCGAGCCGAGCTGCGATAAGGGCGAACGAAATGGAAACAATTTGGGGTTGGCACAGTGCGAGTGGGGTAAAAATTAAGAGAATTAAACAAGAGGTGTGTGCAGGGAGTAGTCGACAAGTGTTCTTCAGCACATTCCATGAATGTATTACCACGGCTAATTACCAAAGTTGTGAGGCTGCCACTTGGCGCCGACACAGCCTTTGTCATTACACAGCCTGAATTAGATTTTAGTTCAATTAACAGCGGAAACTTTACAAAAGGCCCGAGGTAACTTGATGGCGGCGCCTTAATCGCAACCCCCTAATGGATAACCCCCAAAATACAAAAACTTCACCAGCCATGCGCCCCCTTTTTACAAATGAGCTATTTTTAACAGGACGACTTTATCATCTCAACTAATTCACCGACTGGCCCCCCCTAATTTATAAGCGAAGATAAAGGAATTTGCCTACTGGGAATGCCAAATTGAAATTATCAAAAGTTCCTCGTGATATTATACGCCCGTATAATCTTGGTAATGGTTGCCCATTCCAGGCCACGGCCAATGTGGTCAGTGTCATATTTTAATTTGGAATGAATTACATTTAAAAAATTAAAGCCATTATTCGTCTTTTCAACATTATACATTGAAGCGTTTCAAAATCAAAGGCAAATTTTATTCAATTTTCATAGTAATTAACATGATTTTTAACCAGAGCTTCGAATCGCAACTGAATTGAAAACCGTTATTTTTGAAACTAAAACCGGAACTGAACCTTTTTGAAAAATATCGTTTTTTTCCGGTTCGGTACATATCTCATGCGAAATAGAGTTTGGAAGAATTTGATTTGATTGTATTAATTTGCTAATACTTCTAAACCTATTTTTGTCCTATTAAATCAATACATCAGATAATATTACCAATCCGAATTCCAGTCTATAATCTTAAGTCATTAATATGTATTTTGTTTGGTTTATACCTTCCTATATATTTGCTTTGGATACATAGAATAGGGTTCCCATTCAATCATAGAATGGGACTATCAGATTTAAATTGCTCTCTATTGTTATGTACTACAATCTAAGACTCCCAAATTATCCAGCTCAAGTTTTTTGCTTTCAAGTTATAAAATTTTAGACATTTTCTGGAAAGAAATGAAGAAGTAATGTATGCTAGAAAATAAGTCCTCAATATAAATGAAAATATTTTTAAAAATAAAAAAATAATTTTTTTGCAGGTTAAATGAAAATCGAAAAAAATACATACTATTCGATCACTTAAGCCTCAAATACGGCAATTTTTTAAAAAAAAATATTATTTCAAATGGCGCCGTAAAGTAAATTAGCTTGAACGTCACGAAAATTGAAACTTCAACCGGCAGTTGGTCGGAAAGAGAAGGAGAATCGTTTATATACTCTCCGTCTCCGTTGCATAGATCATAGAAACGCGTATGTGTCGCCTTTACTGTGTGTGCATGTGTGTGTTTATACGTAGCATAAAGCAACCGCTAGACCAGTAGCAAATCTATTTTATTACATATTACACAACATACAGCGCAATCTTTTAGCTGACAAATCGCGTGAGACTCGTGCATTTTATTTTTATATACATAATTCGTAGTTTGTTATTTGAGTACTTTATCGTAAGCGTGTCTATGGGAACCCTCGGAGTGCATGCACTCTATACTCTTAACCCTTTGCAGTCATTAAAAAAAATCCAGCAGGTCCCTAAATATTTTAGACATTTTTAAGATAAAATGTTTTTTTTTTTAATTTTTAAGTTATTATTTAATAAAACACTATTAGTAGTGTGTATGATAGTGTATGGTATCTCTCAAAAAATTAATGGAGCCTAAATGAAGACCAGACTTTCAGATATATGTCACACAAATAAAGTTTGCCTCCTTCCCCCCCACCTGGAATTTTCATATTGGAACATACTAGACAATCTTTATGATTCTTCTCCGAATTGGCATAAATGAAATGAGGTTTATTTTCTAGTCGTTGCTCCTTGTCCGTAGTGGATATCCATTCTTTTTCACTGTCACTTTTTCTTTGCCACTGCCTGTATTTAGGATTTTACCCGAGCAACAGCCCTTTTCCTTTATATTTCTAGCAGGTTGGCGAAACATTGTTAAGGATCGTAAAACCAAACTTGATTTTAAGTCTGAGTGGAAAAAAAATGCAGAAAAATATGTCGAGCCACACTCGACATAGGATGCACTGGTATAAAATCGATGTCGAGTCAGACTCGACATAAGACCGCAACCAGTTAACGACAATATGTTTCATATAATCTATATGTGCGGGATGTTTTGTACATGGACCAATATTTTTTTTTGGGCGTTTAGGGGGGGTCTTTTGTTACGTTTCACACATATACCTAACATACCTAACATACCTAACCTAACCTAATCCAAAAAAAAATAAAATAATCTAATATATAAATGACTGTTTGTATGTATGTTTGTTTTGTATAAATTCCTAAACCATTCATCCAATAGCAAAGAAACTTTGGAGAGGAGTTATTGTGTGCACTTCCGTGAATATTTTTAAATTAGTACAAGCATTGTTTATGCACTCATTTTTTTTTTGCGAAACGTTTAGCAGATGCACCATGTTGGCGCATATTAGTCTCGTGAAGTGAAGCGGGGCCACGGGGATGGGGTGAGGAAGGATGTGTGCGCAATACGCTGTTTGAACTCCAATCATGAGAGAGAGGGAGACAGTCGATATTCAAAGCGAGAGCGAGCACACGTATGCTCTTGTATCCTAGTTTTTTAGCCTGCGCTACACGTTGCCTGAAGCAATAAATCATGCACTACCGCAAATAAATCACGTATTGCGTTTCTTTTTAAATAATTACTAAGTGCATGTAGCATTGCAATGCACTTTGGGTACTAGCTAGTTGTATTATAAAATGTAATCATGGTGCATGGATCAGATTCATTAGGTTTTTTCATAAAGTTTTCTTTTTGGTAAGAATGAAAAATTCATATCATATTAACCTGATGTTTAGAATGCAATTTTATATTTAGCTTTGCCAAAGTTTCACGGACACACAGACGAAAGAAAAACACTTAATTTTTGCTATACTTATGCTTTAGAAGGCAAAAATCGTCTTCATCAATATGATACATTAATATTTCACATTGACGGTTTTAATAAATCACATCGATGATATCGAAGACGCGATCTTAGTATCATTCTTTCGAAAACACATTACCCTAGTTTCATTGTTCATCTGATGGCATAGTAGATGTATTACACGGGTGAAAATACCAAAAATGCGTTGATTTTCCTTGTTTTCATAAAGTGTCCTGCCATAATATAACTAAAATTACGACACTCAAGCGAGCTAAAATACATGGTATTACTTAACACTCGTACTCGTCGGATGTAATCGTCAAAGGGGACTTGATGTAAGTAACAGGGTTAAATTAAATATTGAACTGAATGAACGTATGAATTGGAGCCGTAAATCGGATTACAACTGAAATACGCCGCGAAATAAATGAACGTTCCCTCAAAGTGCTCCCAGAAATCGACAGAGACAAAGCGTGCAAAATGAACGGGAAGCGCCGAGTTGAGAAATTTCCTAAATGGACCCGAGTTGAAGTATTAAAGAATAGTTTAATCTCTTCTCGATATAATCGACGTTTCTTATGAAATTTAAGTGCTTCCTGTTCGGCACTTCCGGGCCACGAAAATGCTCCAACGAGTCGTGTGCAGTTTGAGAAGAGGGTTTGCGGAGAACCACGGAAGTTCATTTTCGGAAGACTTATCTTTCTGCTCCACTTTATCTTCCTCCAGCATAGACCACATCTCCCACCACTAATTCCACCGCTCCTAATAGAGAGGAGCCCATTGAATATTGAATGCCTTTTATTATATTTTGCGGTTATTGTTGCGCTTTTAGCAAATTTGATGCTATTAAGTGGCGTATTCATTCGTAATAAATCAATAGGTTTGAATAAAA
This sequence comes from Stenopsyche tienmushanensis, assembly GCA_008973525.1. Classification (NCBI taxonomy): domain Eukaryota; kingdom Metazoa; phylum Arthropoda; class Insecta; order Trichoptera; family Stenopsychidae; genus Stenopsyche; species Stenopsyche tienmushanensis. The sequence goes on along the minus strand of WACJ01000091.1, from coordinate 305,817 downwards.
TTATACAGTTTTATTTTCGTAGTATTACCCACAGATACACAGATGATAGATTTTGACATAGCAGACACAGCACGTAATTTTGATTAATATTATAATACACGTGCAGCAATATGGAATTTGCTGACTAGAAACTCTTCAATACCCATTTAACATAACGATTTATAAAACTTTATACGTTTCAAAATTAAACTTTCGAACAAACATATCGAATGACACATTAATTAAGGATTTTAAAGACTAAAGCAGGAAACGGAACTTTATCGATATGAAAATATCGGTTTATTTCGGTTCGGTAGACGAAAATGAGAATTTGATTTGATATTTACGTTGGACTCCAAACAATACCTTTTTTATAGGATTGTATAGAAATATTTTTTTATAAATAAGTTGATAATTTAAGATCATCATGGTAGAAATGGAAAATAATACGTCAACTGACGAATTAAGAATTATTTTCCATGCAGTATACTTATTAGAAAAGAAATAATAAATTGAACCGGAACGAAAACCGAAACGAAAAAAAAATAACGGTTCGATGCCCTGTTTAAGTTATTATATTTGTATTATGATTATTATGAACAGAATACTCATTTTGCAATAACAATATGATTGTTTAGGAATGTATGAATTCACATTCGAACTCTTCTATTCTTCTTCGAACTTCGTCTATTCTTTATATCTTCATAATGCAGCAACACATAATCCACGGCAGGATTAGAATCTTTTTAATACTTATCAATGGCAAATGGTTTTATCCAATATCCAATTGTCGTTTGTTAGTTGTATTTCAGTGGGAACGCTTGGAGAGCGAAAATTTATGATGATTATAAAATGCTCCACAACTACCTCAGTGTTCTTGTAGGAATATTTGTAAAATTAATCGAATATTATTCGTTTTATATTTTTTAAGAAAATTGCTCGATGTTCTTCTGCCAATCGAAATAGCAACAAAGAAATTCAAAAAAGTGCCAAGTTTATTGAAATTATTTTATTGAATTTGTGTAAAGTTTATTAAAAAACTATTCAAAAATATCGATCATGCCAAAAACAGGGTGATATTTTAGATACTGTCGATAAAACCAAACTCAATGACAACTGAGAGGGTTTTTTCAACAGCAGGCTCAATAAAAATGAAATTACAGTCAAGCTTAAAAGTAGAACGTTCAATGCACATTTTTTAAAATATGTATTTCTGAAAAGTAAATAAAATTCTGATCCTTTTGATTTCACTGAAACCAAAAACCTCAAAATTTCACTTGATTTCTAGTCTTTGTCTACGAGAAAACGCGTTGCGCAACAAAATATGATACTTCTCGCCTTCTTTGTGTGATGGGATCAAGAACCTTCCTTCCTGAGCGAATAAATTTATTTCTAATGAAGGGAACTTTGTAGAGAAATAAGATGCTCCATTTATATTTTTATAAAATAACACTAATGAAAAATTCCGGGTTATATTTGAATCATCCTCGTCTACATATATAAAATATTCGAATGCTCGAATATTCGAATATTTTACCAATTTCACATTCGATATTCGAATAATTGATTTTACGAATATTTGGGACCCCTACTTGTGATATGCTTTGCCGTACATGTCCATGACATCTCGATTGGACTTCATGACTTCATGTCTTCCGATGGGTCTACTGCCACTCGGCCCAGAAATTTTTTTCCCTGTGGGATAGGAATCTTGCATAAGACACTCTAGGTTTGATCCCAGAGTAGTGTCAGATTCTTACTGACTAAATCCCTCCCTTGTCCTTCTCTGTTCCCTTGGTATCGTTTATCACATAGCTTCAGGAGGACAGGTAGTCTGGCCTTAGTAGCTATCCCTATTCTAGTGTTGGAGAGCCACTCTGCGTTTCTCTCTCTCACTGCCTTCTTTGGCGCTCATAGTTTTTTTTAACGAAATCTCGCCAAAGGTTCCAGTTTTTCTTGCTCGCCATTATGTTGTGGACCATCTTCTCAGCGTTGAGCTTGGCAGCCCCGAGTGCTTGTTTCAGCGTGTTTCTCTGGAGTGTCCAAGCCTCACAATCATTGATTGTGTGCTCGGCATCATCGACCTCCGCTTGGCAGTGGTGACATTCAAGTTCAGTGAGGACCTAAGTCAAGCGGTAGGTCGTACCGGCTTACGATCGGGATAAGTCGGTGGGTCCATCTTCCCTTGCTGGACTGATCCCACCTCTGTTGCCAGGCTTCATCAGACACCGTTCTGTATGATGTGGTAATTTGGAGCGCTTCCTGCCGTTGGACCCTTGCCAGCTTCTTCCTGTAGCTTTCACGTCTGAGCGACTCATGCCATATCGGGACTCCATACAGAAGGATTGAGTGTATAACCTCGTATATGGTTCTTCTTCTGCACGGCTTTGTCCCTCCGATGTTGGGCATGAGCCTTCTGAGCTCGCTGGCTACCTTCTGCACCTTTTGCTCAGCTGCTTCAATGTGTTTACTGAAGGTCAGTTTGTTGTTCATGAGAATCCCAAGGTAACTCAGCTTTTTGCTGCATTTAATCTCGTGACCGTTGATAACAAACTGTTTGTCCATCGGTCTTCTTCTTCTGCTGCAGATCTTTGCCTCTGTTTTCTTTGCCACCAGCTGCAGGCGATTTTCCCGCATCCATGCGTTGATTCTGGCGAGGGCTTTGTTGCCCGTCATCTCCATTTCTCTTGGATGCCGAGTTGTCACCAGCAGTCCGAAATCGTCTGCGAAGGCAATGAGTTCTGCTCCATCTGGCATTTTCTACTCCAACAGGCTGTTGTAAAGGACATTCCACAGTGTGGGGCACTCGACCCGGAATCTAAAATGTTGACTCTATGAGTTGGTATTCGTGTTACATGGCCTATCCAGTGGAGACGGCGGGTTCGGATAAAGCTTCACCATTCATGTCCATGACCTCTCTAAAGATTGCTTACAACCCCTCGAGGCGCATCGCCCTCGAGCCTAACTGTCATTAGAGTTTCAAGTGTAAATTTATATTTAGGGACATCTTGAGCAAATCCTGATGTCGAAACTAATTCAGCGTGTTTCTGACACTATATGTGCCATTCATTGTTTTAACACTAAAACTCACCATAAAATGTGTATGCATAAAGCGAAACCGATTACGATTATTGTTTACAATAAAACGGTGAACATTCCAACGTATAAAGTAAATTTTATTACACGGTACAATTAAATGTTATCTCCTTCGGCATTGTGTAAAATATAGCCACTGAAATTCTCCATCCAACCCTCCTGCCAGTACATATGTGCCCACCGGTGTGTATCCTGAGTCATTTTTGTTTGTTGACACGTTCGGATGGGTCTCGTAAAAGTCGGAATTAACATCGAAGTGCCAGTACATTTATAAAACAATTAGCTCGAAATGTTTGTTACGGCAATTAATTCAGCCGGAGAGCCAGCCACCTCAGCCGGGACAATAAAATTCAGGATAAAACGTCGAGTTTTGTAGGGATGATGCGAGCGCGTATGGCCTAATGGGAGGCTGTTGAGGATGTGAACTTAATTGTGGCATTCAAATGAAATCCTTTATAACCCCTACCATTTTACTACTAAGTGCATACAAAGTGCTCAAATTTTGCTAATTATATATACAAGAGTCCTCTCAAAGGGGGTGCATTTTTAATGAATTCTCACGCAGAACGTCCTCTCTTTAAACGGCATTCCAAGGAGTATTATCAATAACGTATCACATATTAAATAAAATTTAAAAATTACATTTTACGGAAAAAAATATATGGATTCTTACCGAACATATGACATTATTACAAACATCCTTTTTTTATGTTAATATTTTTTTATATTTTCATGTGCTAATTCTATTAAATAGAAATGAAATAACTTTTAAAAAAATATACATATTATATACTAATGATTACCCGGTATTCGTTGCAATGTCACGTCTCGCATAACAAACAGCGCACACAATCAATATTTTTACTATGCCTATGTTATTAACGCAAATATAAACAATAAGTTGACAAAGTTTCTTTGCAATAGAATTAACGGTATAGCAGTGCATTAAATACGGACAAACAAACATTTTTTTTTTTAAACATTTTTTTTGCTTCTTGGCTATGAAGATTTTAAATTAGCTTACTACTCAAAGGGTTAAACCTCATCGGCAAAACAAATAGGATGGTATGAAAAACGTGGTATAAAAAAAATGCATTTAAAATCGTTTTTTTCTTTCTATGCTGGAAAGTTTTTACAAAAAAGGAATGAAAAGACTGCAAAAACGGTGGAAATATATGTTGACTAATAGAGGTAACTATATTATTGTGTAATAGATAAAATTTGAATTTTTTAAACTAAATTTTCGAATATTTTCGGGTTTCCCTAATATATGAAAGGGTTTTCCAAGTAAATAGTTATGAACCAAAAATCATATATGTAATATTATACTTAGACGATAGAACTTGATTAATTCAAGACATGAAATATAAAAATAACTAGAAATAATACTATATAAATTAAGTAAATCCAGTGAAGAGGGGATTGAATAAGTGGGAATAAAAATGTGTTTGTTTGGTACGTCAACGTTTAACTTTTAACACATTTTTCTTGTAATTTTATTTACCTATTCCGATTAAGTTTGCTTAGGCTCGGTTTGTAGATGTTATAGGAGGCTATATTCTGGACGCTTGTTATATGGTTTCAGGTTCAAATCAGATTATAAAAAAAACTACCATGACTACCTAAAATTGATTGGGTTAGATTGATGAATTGAGGTTTAAAGACAGATCGATTTTATTTTTAATGCTTGTAGAATATGTTTGATATTAATTTTGAATTTTTACATTTTAATATTTAAATATAGTAACCGGCTTAATTAGATTCAGATCAACATTTGAATGACAAACTTACATGTTTATGAGCTAAAAATATTTGGTTCAAATTTATTCTCTCATTCTCGTGTTTATGCTGAATTAAAATTAGATTGAATTGAATTCGGTATTGGTAAGGACTCACTTTGCTCCATTTAGTCGTATTTTAATCAGAAGCTTGAACAAAAATGAGTGGAAATTAGTTTTTACTTAATTAAAATTCAGAAGCCATTCTTTTAGAATGGCTTCAATATTCATTACATTAACGTGCATTTCATATTTATTCCTTAGTCAAATCCAACCATTTTGGATCAATTTGTAAGGCTGACGTTTAAATTGCATTTATTCTAGAGGATTTATAGTCGATATGAAAAATGCACAACTTAAGCGACCTTCGTATTATAAAATATGGAAGTTGTTTCGAGAGCAATTCGTTGTTGCTTTTTTGTGGCTCCCAAAGAATTTGTATTCATAGAGCAATTTTTCTTACATCTCCAGCAACAGACGAGATCTTTTATTATAAAAAATATTTTATATTTCATCCCTAACGGAATAAGTGGGACTGCGAACACGATAAAATGTTTTGATATCAATTTTCTTACATTTACGTTCATATTAAATACCAGATTTATATTATTGTGATTTTCAGGCATGGATATTTATATATGCAGCTCGATTGCGATTTTGTGCTGAGTAAGGACGATCGTCGTCGGAAGACACCCTCGATTTGCACGAATGCATCCAAGTAGGCTTCAAGATTAGAATCCTGGGATCCATTAATCCTTAGCGAGAATGACTTGCAATGAAACCTTATATAGTGTGGTTTTCTCAGACGTGACCAGGGTCCATTGGTAATTTCGTGGCTTATTTCACAGGGACAATACAGCTCTTAATGGACCATAAAAGGCTTGCACGATCTCTCGCCTGCTAAGTGCCTGAGGGAGGATGACATGCACGATAAAGACTACGCGGTGGATCCATAAATCCTGATCCTTTCTAACACACATATCCATTTATTTATAAAAAAATACTTGAATCAATACAAAATACAATATTAGAATTCGAAGAATTTGACCCAAAATAAATCCAGGATGGGATTTTTCCCATCTATTAATAAATTATTCGACACTATAATGAATACATTTAATAATGCCCATGGCTCTTATAAGAGACCATAGAGACATTGACTGAGCCATTTGTATTCTTCAACTGGAGGGATAAGATAATCTCGTATCAACCCCGCTAACGGTTAAGACCGTCCATCTTCATTAAGGAATTCAGCCTGAGGTTTGTAAGGATAAAAAAATATAACCGGACGCTAATGTCCGAGAAAATGACCTTTACTCTTAGCAGAAGAAATATGTTGCTATTAATTTAACGATTTCGGTGAACCCCTGAGTCTTTAACTCTGAATCTTGCCCTGAAATAACGCTGGATATTAATTAAGTTAAGTGATTTATGACAATTCCCTTAATCGACTTAGCATATTTCAATCAGGGCTGGTTGTCTTATTGTTGATGAAATTAGAAGTAACATTATTGTAAAATATTTAAATTTGTATGGATATGTGGACTGATGGATAAGTTATCTCATTTATCTAATATATAAAAATAAATGTTTGTTTGTTCGTATTTAATGCGCTGCTATACCGTTCATCCGATTACAATAAAACTTTGTCAAATTACTGTTTACACTTGCAGAAATAATATAAGCATAGTATAAATATTGTTTGTGTATTAAATTTGCTGTAAATCATTAGTGTTCGTGTTGCTTTTACAGGCACTCCAATTTTCTACATCAGAATCAGAGTCTATTATGAGTGCGAGTTTTGTTGACCTGAAAACAGAATTTTAGTATTTTTAGCTTTATTTTTTGCACTACATTTACTAACGTTATTTTTTTGCGTTTAAAAAAATATCATTTGAGTGTAAAGCAGTGTTATATCTTTGTGAACAATTTTCGCCAAAAGCGCAGCGTGGCGATATATAGACGATGAACTTATACATGATGCTATGATCAGTTTTGCGATTTATTTGCGTACAGTTTATTTTGTGTGTGATTTTTTCATAAACGATTATTTCAAAACAAATAATGAAATAATGAAGAATAGACTTTGCAGAATTTGGTGTACCACTTAAATGGTGGAAATTTATGCTAAATATGTGAAAAATATATGAATTCATGTTCAATATCGGAGCAACATCGAAAAAAATCAATGTCTCAAACGAGTGAGACATAGGACCAGAAAGTACAAGTACAAAATTATTGACCGAATTCCAGGGTGAAATATGGCTGGTAATTGATTTGCCACTGTTTTTAAAATTTAAGATATATTAGAGGGACTCGACTAAATAGCTAACATGCGCATTTAGGCAAATAATTTTCTAATATATCAGTTCATAGGCTCATATCTGATATATAAAAAAATAATCTTTGTTTGTTCGTATTCAATGCGCTGCTATAACGTGCATCCGATTGCGATAAAACTTTGTTAACTTATTGGTTACATATGCGGGAATAACATAAGCATAGTAAAAATATTATTTATAATATAATTAATAAATAGCCAAGCAAAAAAAACTGAAAGCGCAAATAATCTCTAATGAAGCGACGGCAATGCATGGCTCAACATCGTGCGTTGACAGCATTGGATGAAGGATGCTCACAAGGAGCATCAACAGAGCACTGGGAGTTATTCCGCGTCCATGAGTCCGACAGGAGACTCGAAATATCGAAAATATGTACATTTGAATTCTTAATTTACGTCTCAAATAATTACTAAACGCGATCATATATCACCCTTTTTTTAACATACTTAAAAATATATTAAAAATTCGTACATTGAGTCACTCGTATATCGATGGCAAGGTCGTGCTGTAAAGATAACCATACACTTTTATTTCTTTGTCAAGTTTCAATTAAGTTTCCGACCAAGTTTTACAAACACACAGAATCACTTTGAACGATTTTTTTCGTACAAAATAGAGAGTCATCAATAGATGACGTCAAGATAAATGTTAAAATTACAATTGAACTTGTCCATATCTGGTGTGGTCTTTTTAGACACATTATAATTAGTAGAAAACCACATTGTCCGTTATAAAAAGTGATTCTATTTGAAACGCTATTGTTTCGATCGACTCAAATTTATCCATTTCGAGCTTCAACAAATGCATTATTTTAATACTAAAACGTATGTATTGTTTATGCTTACGCGAAGAAATGAACGAATATTGTGTGTTATCAACAGTGTTAAGGTTCATTTATTAATATACAAGTTTCAGACATGCTGCGCGGTCCCGAGAGAAACGTGCATTTTTGTGGACATACAAATATAGCATCTATGTTTAACTCTTTTTAAAATTAAGACCACTGTAATACCATTGACAGTAAAAAATACGAATGGTTTTATCTTCAATAAATTTGACAATTTTATCGAATGATAATCAGCAGTCTTTCAAACACTCGATAATTGCACTAGATCTATGGGAACGTTTTCGTCGCTAAGTATAGACGAAGGAGGAGAAGACTGAACGGAAATGAGATTTGTTTTCTTGGGTGGGCAATTTGGGGGCGATGGTTTATTTATATAGGGTTTTTCTTGGGAAGTTGAAAGCCCTGTTTTAATTTCTATCCGGGTTTCCTTTCATGTAACTTTTTATCATTAGACTCTCTCCTTTTTCTCATGGGCTTTCGCTGGCTATCTGTCTGTCTGTCAGGGGGATGGGCGAGCAGAGGAAGCTTGACGAATGGGCGGCTAATTGGGGCCGACTACTGTCCAACTAGGAACAATGAAAAATCCTTTTCTTCAAACATTACATAATTTACCACGAATGTATGACAAACGCGACGGAGCCAATCATATTTTAATTTTCTCGAAAAAATTAAATAAAAATAAATATTATGCTAAAAATTATATCTATAATTATGCACGCAAAGTCTAGATAAGCTAATAAGATGAAATCAATCATCGAGGATATCGATTGAAACTCAAAGAATAGGGGTCTTGCCATCCAATTTCCCGGTACACGTGTATTAATGGTCCAGAAAATTCATTTCAGATTGGCAGGGCTTAAATGAATCATTTCGACACCTTCGACGATATTTTATGACCAAAATTTCAGCCGTCGTATCTGGAAAACTTTTTTCTTCCAAGTCCGTTGATCTGTATCAGGGTAGTTTTAATTTTACGACAAATCTTAAAAGGAAAGTCGTGTTCTATCACAAGCGCCTACTTGGCATTATTTTAAAATATAAATCGAATTACTTCATCGAACCATCTCTTAAGGGCATTTGGTTCCGTTTAATTGACAGCCTGAGGTTGCTTAATTATTCTTTTTGCTGCAGGATTTGGATTAAAATCAATGCTACCTCCTTCGAGCTTTTATTTGTTTAGCATCTGTATCATTTTCTTCGGAAAAGTACATTATAGTTAGTGTCTGACGTAGACATGGGTAAGACAGATGGTCATCCGGGATCCTAAAATAGAAGACTTTTAGATTATATAATTAGGTATCACCACACAAACAGGATTTTGGATTATACTCATATCCTTTGGATAAATATTGCGTTTGAATTTATTCTTGCTATACCACAATCAATATATTTCATTCATGTTCAAAATGGATTTAAAAGACTTATCGATATGTTCATGCGAAAATTGCAGAAGGATTTCCAAAATTAGAATTGGTTTGTAACTTAGCAATCAGACTCGGTTATAACGAGCAAATAGGGACCAAATGTAATATATTCTAATACAATATTAATATGAACTATGGATACATATCGAGTGTTTATATCAGATTTTTAATTTGATTTATTCATGCAACAGAAATAAGACATCACTCAATAAGTTTGTAGGATTTTATTTGAAAACATTGCGAAAAACGACCCAAAAAGAAGAAGAAAAAATCCTACGAACTTATTGATTGATTAATTATATTTCAATGATTTTAAATGTTATATTAGAGTGATTATATATTAATTTGTGTACGACTTCAATGTTTAGTTTATTGCGGTTGGGAAGTGCGAACGTAAGTCTGCATATGCCACAAAAATAAACGTGTATAATGATAAGAAGACCAAGTGTTGCTATTGTGGTTAGTAAAAAATCGTGTTTAAATCTAGATTGTAGAAAAATATATGACCGTTCTAATACATGGAAGTTGGAAAACCGGGAATATTTTCTGGATTTGAACACAGTAAATATTGAGACAATCGATGAAATTCCATAGGGACGCCTTTGAGTGACTAAATGTTCCTGGAAAAGTCTCTTATGGAGATCGTCTGCATCTGATATGAAAGATATGGACTCTTAAGAATAATAATGCTATAAGTAAACATTGTTTTGGATGGACTAAATGTTACGCCGTTGTTTTAGTCGAATAAAGTTGGTCTATAAATTAGAAAGAGCGGTGAAAGAGATTCCGTTACATTACATTTAGATGAGAAGTTTGAAATTTAAACACGTCCTTATGGTCTGTAAACTGACCTCCACTTTACATGGAAATCTTCCCTTTTCCCTGAGATGAGCCTTATTTTTTGATGTCGCTTCAGAAGAGACGAAGTAGTATGGGGCACATCGCGCTCCGAGTGACCTCCCTGTACGGTGTCCGTAGTCGAAAAACGCGACAATCGTAGCGACGAAGGCAACACACGAAGCTCGAGAAGTCAATCGAGAGCTCCCAATATTCTATTTGGTGATTCAAAATAAATATAATAAAACTTTTTGCCATGGCTATTATACTTTGGAACAATCTATGATATAACAATATTTTAAACTGACGTTAACTTTGTTCGGCCGCTTTTAGCACCATGCCGGATCCTATCGCGCGGTTCTATTTTTTTAATAAAATTTATAGCCTTAAGTGCTTGTAATTTAATCTATTTTATGGGTTGAAATTCTCGATGGATCTTCGTGACTGAAATAAAGTACGCCCTAAGTAAGACGGTGGCCAGTATATTATAATCTTGGTGGAGGATCATAATGCTTGCGTCTAGTGATAATATTCCATGGAAGGCAAAACAAAGTTAGTGGCACGACCTGGCCGCATAAATCTGTCTGTGGCCAGGGAGGCTTTCGGGGGTGGTGGTTGTATCATCCGGTCGAGAGGAGAAAACATAAAAGGCGAAAGGAAAATATGCATTCAGAGAATATTGAAGCAACTTTGTAGGCGAGACTTTCAGCATAGTGCTTTCTATAAAAGGGAACAATTTTATCATGTTTTCTTCTCGTCTTAAGCGGACTAACTTTAAATTCACAGGAGTCAACATTTAAAAGAACTTCATTAACTCAAAGAAAGGTGAAATTTATTTAAGAATAACACATTCATCTGAATTCTGCCTTTAATCATTTTTGATGCTTTTACGAAATGCGGGACTCGGATTAAATAATCAAAGACAAGAATATTGTTGGCACTCTGGTATGAAACTAAGCGTCATGCAGATTATGATCCTTATTTGATTCCGCCCTTGCGTGAACGCCTTCTCCCTGTATTTACTTCAAAGCCACCTAGTTATCTAGCTTTGGGTAATATTTGATCTTAAAAGCTTGCAGATTTATAAATATATATTAATAAATGTGGATAGTCACGTACTTTGTTTGTTGGGCTGATATCTTGAGCATCTTAGATGTGAATTTATATGTTAGGAAAATTACGCTAAAATGTTTAGCAATAGTTCCATAAAAATATATAATGTTTATAACTGCAGAGCTCTTAAATTTTTGATTCAAAATATCATTGAACTCGTTTTGATGTTTATTATTGAAACTATAAATATTTCAGATTTCCCAAATTTTCTGGACTTAATTTCGAATTGTATAATAGAAGTTCACAAAATAAGCTTTTATTTCTTCTATTGCGTAGAGTGGAGGTACCCTAGATCGCAGAACAAGTTGCTTGCACGTGGGTCCGTTTACTATCGGAGCGCTGTAGTCAAACAGGAGAATGAAAATGGCCAGAAGGTAACATAAAGGCACTTATTTAACGCGCATATTTATTTAACTCCGAGAGATCCGCTACAAGACTATAGACGAGCTGGTGGGACAAACACATCTTTCCGCGGCCAAGACTATCGGTCGACTCTTTGTTATTTTTGCCTGCGCATCTATATTTTAAGCTTGCGCACACTCAGAACGACAGGAATGGGTCACCATCTAATGAATTAAAGCGGCCTGAGCGGCTTCACGCAAAAAAAAAAATGATCGTCGAGATGGCCGCGCTACCGCACGGGTCCGTTCTTCTATCGGGCTGTGATGCTGCTGGGCGAATGGATGGGAATACGATGGGATTCGAATGGAAAGACTCTCTTCGCAAGATAACTATTTATTCCGCACTACAGATAGAGAGAGAGAGGTCTGGCTGTAGGAGGGACGACTTCCCGCAGCCAAGGCCAACCGACGACTCCCGATTTTAGAGGGATCATTTTTTTTTAAATTATCGATCTAATACTTATATTAGGTATGCCCAATATTAATGTTAGATTTTATAAATGTAACTCAATCATTTATGCTTAATATATTGTTAACCTGTTGGTTGCCGTGCGCGCACCGGTGGGCGCCTATCCCTATTCAGGGTTGGCACAAACAGAAATTATCAAAAATATCAAATTTATTCAAAAATATAAATTATTAATTTTTAATAGATTAGAAAATAAGCAATCATTTAAAATATCTATAGTGTGAATAACCATAACTGGTTGGGTAAATTCCGAAATATTTTTTCCAAAAAATATATGTCGGAAGATATCGAGTTCATCATTTAAGAAACTAATAAGCAATACCGATTTACAAAAATCAAACTGCCAGCGGAATCAAATTCTTACAGAACGGACAAATGGTACGATACAAATATCGACGAAATGGGGCGGGAGAGCTCTCGGGGGTCCCGGGCGGTTCCTTGCCCCTACGTTCTCGTCGGGATGACCGCGTTAGCGTAAGGATCCGTTCTTCTATCGAGTCGTGATTTTGCTGGACAAATGGATGAGAATAGATGGGCGTCGAATAGGAAGACTCTTTTCTCTAAATAACCATTTATTCCACATGAAAGAGAGAGAGAGAGAGAGAGAGATCTGGCTGCAGGAAGGACGACCTCCCGACTCCCGCTTCCTACGCGTCACTACCCAACCGATAACGATGCACGCACAAGAAGCGATCGGTCGGTAAGCAGGTGCAATGTCTCCGCAGGGCCACAAGAGATGGCGCTGTTAAAATAACACATTGCACCTGATTTTCCTTGAAGTGTATCAATCTATAAATATATATAAATTAAAATCTGTTTGTTTGTGGACTATACATTCTTATACCATTCATCTGATCGCGATGAAACTTTGAAGAGTTATTGTGGTTATTCCTGTGAACATTTATAAATTAGAACAAGCATTGTTTGTGTATGCAATTTATTTTGCGAGATATTTAGCGGATGACTTATATGAGTTTGCTGAAGTGAAGCGGGGCTATGTGGGACGGGGTGAGGAAGAATGCGTGCGCAATGTGACAGTTGAGCTCTGCTCACGAGAGAGAGGGAGACAGTCGATCTTTGAGGCGAGAGCGAGTGCGCACTTGTTTTTGGATCCTAGACATTCAGCCCGCGCTACACGTGGCCTGAACCAATAAATCACGTAACTGCACTACTGCGTTTTTTTTAAATAATTACAAAGCGCGTGTGGCATTTTATCACATATATAGTTTCATAACATTTATGGTATTAACGGGCTTATATATGTTTTTTTTGTACAATAAAAATGATATCTAATAGGAAAAGAATTATGTACCATTTGGAAGTCAAATGCTTTAAAAATAAAACAGGATTTCCGCATTTGAATTGTTGTACCGTCGAGAGCTTTAGTGCAAGACCGCTGTGACCGGAGTTCATAATGAATGGAGTCCATAAAAGTCTTCACTGCCGTCGTCGGGCGAGCATCCATTATAACCACGGTCGACTTGAATATAAAATTATTTTATTTTTATTAAAATTATCACAAAAATGCAACCTACAGACTTTCATATTGAGCCCAAAACGAGAAGGCGCTAAAAGGAGCAATTCAGCTATATTGAGGTTTGAACGACTGCACATCCTTCGGCAGGACTATTAAGCCAGCAAGACGTGGGCGTCTCTGGATATCGATATTATATACGAGCAGCGTTACGCTCCAAAATAAGAACGAAAGGACCTCCGCAGGAGCTTTGTGTGAGCGCTTAGCATCTCATAATGCTCCCCGCGGAGCCTGCATCTCGTGCATCCGCAACATCATAATTTCAGCTTAACCAACGCCCTGCCCAGGACCAAAACCTTGCATTATCACACTTTATTTCACCTCCGAGCCCGATGGATATAAGTCTTCATATTATTTTTTAAGGCGTAACGGAAATACAGGGCTGCCAACTTTATAGCTCCCCCTCCAATACCAATAAAATTGCTTCCGTCCTACCCACGTGAATTATGATCGGAAGTGAACTGATATTGTGCACATATTTCGCGTTTTACTTTTTATGAATACTTGGACAAATTGGATTTCGTATTAAAAAGCATAAAATGTTTGACTACCAGGTAAATCAGCCGAAGGGCGGACATCTCCATCAAAATAAATCCGAAATTGTCTAAAAAATATTTTAGCCGAATGTATTTACAATAATGGAAGTATCCATAAATAAATAATATTATTATTAGCTTTATTTATCCCTTACAAGAGCAAATGACTTTTAAACAATGCCTTGTTCTTATTTAATTTGTTAGTATGTATTTGATACTAGTGAATACCCGGCATGCGTTGCAATGCCACGTCTCGCATAACAAACTACGTACACAAAAAACATTTTTACTATGCCTATGTTATTTTTCCAAGTGTAAACAATAAGTTGACAAAGTTTTATTGCAATCGGATCAACGGTATGGCAGCGCATTAAATACGGACAAACAAACATTGATTTTCATATATTAGACTATGCCTATGTTACTTGGTTATCATTTTTTTTGCGCGATGTAATTTTTTCTAAAATTTGAAGGGTGGTCGTCTATATCCCTTGTGGTGACGAGCCGTATTGCGGGTAAATTTTGCTAGTTTTTGTTTTCTTCTTCTTCTTCTTTCTATTATTTTTCTTCTTATTATCTTTATGGATGTAACATCTTCTGTTCTTTTGTATTGTGTAATTGTTTTTCTTTATTCGTCATTGTTTCTGTGATGTTTGATTTGTATTTCTCTTTAGGTTTGGTAGTATTCTTTTTAATTCTCTTGTTTCTGCTACCCTTTTTTTCTCCATCATTTGTGTATTCTTTTTTTCTAGAGGATTCCCCGAATACTAATTTACCATATCTTAAGAAGACATTGGTCACAGTTTCTTTTTTTTCATTTCTTATCTTAGTGTCTTTCTGGTGACCATAACTTGAGGTGGGAAATCTTCTTTTAAATACAATATATGATTCATATATTGTTTGTTTTTCAGTGCATCTATTTTTCTGCCATAAGTACTAAAAAATACAACACTGGGCCTCACTTTATTTCGTTGAATCTGCCCATTCTTTGAACCATTTCTAGTTCTGTCTTAACATATTTTACACTAATCTCATATTTTAGCAGATGTAAATTTTTATTTCCTTCAGTTCTTCATAGCCTCTTTGTTCTTCCTTTAAGTCGAAGAATATAATATTTATATGTCTTATATATATTTTTTCTTTTATTTCTTCTTGTTCTTCATAAAATGTTGGATCTGTTTAGTTTTTAAGTAGTAAATTACATATGTAGGCGTAAATATGTCGGTAATAGAAAAACTGCTACAAGAACTAAAAAAAAACTGAAGAAACACTGGCAAATAAAATATTAAAGCCTAAATCATCTGTTATTTGTCGTTCGTATTTCCATGAAAACGTTAATATCGAATAACAAAATACCAAATAAAGTCAATTAGACAGCTAAATTTTTAACGGTTAATGAGCATAGATGATCTGCAGAGGAGTATTTTTTTCAGGGAACGATGTCTCCACATTTGGTTGAATTAGGATAAGATTATCCTACAAGCTTATTCAATTACACATCAGGTTGATATCTGAGACGCAAAACTATTTTTGGCTTGATATTCATCTAGAATTTATGACGATCAGTAATAGGGCTGGGCTATTGGCAAAAACGTATTTAAAAAAACTGTATTACTCTCGCCTCGAAGATCGACTGAGGCCCGCTCTCCCGTGAGCGGAGCTTAACCGCCATATTGAGTGCGCGTACTTCTTCTTTCAGTCTTGCGGCCCCACTTTACTTCACCAGACCAATATGTGCCAATGTTGTGCTAATTTAAAAACTTTCTTGGATACACTTGGATATCTTGCTTCTTATGGTCACTTTGTTTCTGCATGAAGATCAAATTATTCATGCTAATATTTTCATTTTTTTTTAAGTGGCTTTTAGCGAACCCTTATATAAGACCATTACCAATCATTTTAACATGGTTTTTCATAGCATATGGCATGATATCCATGGCGTAGAAGTGACATGACAATAAAAATATGCAGGCTAAATGTAAGGTACTTATTTGTCATAATTTAGACAGAGTAATCCCAGCTGCAAGACTCTGATGGTGAGGGGCCTTTATTTTTAAAAAGAGCAATAAATCTTGGGTCAGCGCTCAAAATATATAATTTGAGTAAAAATTAAGATCTATGAATGTTTCCAGAGATTAAATCAAAGAATCTATTTAATATATCGATATTTAATTAAAAAAATAATGTGTCAACTTCCTAGACTTTTCGTTCATGGTTGAGCGTCGCTTCTTTAGCGACAAAAGCGCAGGACTTATCTTCCAAGAAACAGACTATTTGGCTTCTAGGAGAGACTTCATTTAATATCAAATCTCACGCCATATTATTATATACAAACTGTTCACGTGTAAATAGCACTCTAATAGCTTAATAATTACGAGCAATGTTAGCAGAGTCAGGGGGGGCAGATAAATTCGGCGAAACAACACCAATATGAAACGACCCCCCCTTCCACCAATTCCACATTTGTGCAGAAATAACTACAATATATAATATTGCCCTTAATCGGGCAGAAATTGGATCATCCCCCTCGCGGTGGAAAGTGCGTTAATATCATAATAAAAAATAATGATCGCTTTTCGGTGTGTGCAAAGCGAAATGGCCCATCAACCGCATACAAATTTTATGAGCCATCAAAGCGCGAATTAAAATGTGCATCAATCATGCGAATTTATAATTATATTGCTTGGAAAATTATGAGCGCAAATTGGATGCTCTTTAATAAACTGAATTTGAATTTTTGTTGTAAATTATTGAAATGTATACCGGATTATTATGAATAAACATCTATAAATGGTGAGTTTGATCATGCTTTATTTATTTCATTATTGCACATTTTTTTTATTTCTAGCGTTCCCACAGAAATACGGACGGCATACAACGTCGGACGATGCAATTAGATTTTTAATAACAACTATTCCATGCGCAATCTTGGCTCATAAAAGTAGATATTAAATGTTTGTTTTAATACTTGCTATGTTACAATGGAGAGATAGCAATGTCTGCACAATTTTATTCAGATATTTCATTAAGTTTTACTTTGTGTGATAAATGAAGATGGCAATGGAGTTTTAAGACGTGCTTAAATGGCGAAAGAGCCATGACCAGTCTTACTCCAATATGGAAAAGTGCAACATTTTCAAGAATATTAAGCTTTGTTTCGATCTAATTGATTGAATTCGCGGGTAATTTGCAAAGAAGAAAGGACCAAAATATTTTTAAATAAAAAGTTTTCTGCTGGCGCAAGTACTTTTGACTCTTCTGGTGATCTGAAACAGAATATCGAAAAAGTTTATTAATCTATGTGACTGTCCTTATCGTACAAATCTCCACTTTTTTATTTCATCTAAAATTAACAAAATGGCGGCGTTTTTTTGTAAAAAGAGATAAAAACACACATTTTTTGCATCATAAACGAGGTGAAATTATAAGTAGAGATCAAAATATCAACAACTTGGAGGTTTCGACGATAGCCATAATAGTGCTGAATATCGTATTAAAATTTGAAGTCGATATGCCAAGCCATTTTTTAAAAATCACCTGCGCTAGGTGCAAAAATGTTGTATTGAGAATAACGCGTTTAAAGTTTTTTAAGATGAAAAGTCATAGAAATTTTACCTTTTCGACTAATCAGCAATGTCCGGACCATACTTCTTCGTCGTAGATCTCTTCTTTAGCCGCTCTAGCTTCTCTTCTCGCGATTCGAACGGCTTTTGAAGCAAAGGAGCTGCGTTGGTCTGCGTGCTGTAAGCGCGCTTTTTAGCAGTCCTTGGCGAAACTCAAGCTTCCAGGGCCAAGTGAACAGCCCATAACTTCCAAGATCTTAAGTATTGGTGTCTGACTTTCATTAAATATGCAAGCTGTATTTTACAGTGGCAATTTCTAAAAAAAAAAATGCCGCAAAATACATGTTTAGGTGCCAAAAGCAAGCGTTGAAACTTTCGTTGTCATTTTGCGCCATGGAACCTAAGCATCTCTTTAAAAGTTCATTTTGGCTCAGCTATTCATAAATTGGCTTCAAAATGTCTTGTGTTTCTTTAGTTTCTTTTTTTGCCTTGACTTTTAACTTCTTTACGCGCTTTTTTGAGTTGCGTGAGCTGTTTTTATTTAGGTTCTTTGGCTCTCCTATACATCCTTTTCTTTACATGGAACACGCACTCTTCTTTCTTCACAAATTATTATAATATAAATTTACCTTATTATAATTTATATTTTATAACATATATCCACAAAAATAGTTTATATTTTGCAAACCAGCGCCAATAAATCGCATAACATACACGAAACGGCGGTACCTACTTCGAAACCCGAGCGCGCGCAGTTTGATGCTCTCCTTTGGAGGGTTATAATTAGTCAACAAGATAATAAACACCCAAATCGACTATAGAATATCAATTTAAAGGATACAAACTATCGAAAAATGCAAAAAAAATATCGATTCTTTCAACCCGTCACATTGGAATACCCTCTATGAACCGTGATTGAAAGAAGACATGTTTTTTCCATTTTTCGTTCGTCATCAGAGTCTCGCAGTTGGGGACACTCTCAAATGAATTGCAAAAAATATCATTGCATATTTTAATCTTCACTTGATATGATCTTCTTCTATCCTTGGACAAATCTAGTAGACTTATAGAACTAATAAATCATGCAAGTCTACCGTCCAATTTATAATGATAATGTTAATAAATTTGCTTTTATAGATATTCTTTCTTACATATAGATCGAATTTGAGCCCTCGCACATAAAAGAATATCTGATTGCAGCATCCTTCTTTTTTACGGTAGACATCTAGGTGAGTTTATTGAAAATTTAGCCCTTTTTACAGTCGTCGCGGCGTTCGTATCCATAAAAGGGAGTACATTCGCTAAATGCAAAAAAGGTTGAATGGTGATTTTTTTCATTGAACGGCCGCCGATGGTATTGTTTTGGGGCTTGCGAAGTTTGTTATTCTTTCATACGTGAGCCGGAAGGCGCTGTGTTATTTTGCGAAGGGAACACAGGAATGATAGTGTTTTTTCATCCCCTCGGCCATTTCAAGTTGAGATATCACTTTGGCAACGCTCTCCAGTCTTTTCATGTGAGAAATCCTGAGGCGGCATATTGAAATCTAACCTTTTTTTATATCAACACAGATCATAGTAGATGAGGAAAGGGCGAAGTCGGTCCATAAGGTAAAATAAATATAAAATAACTTTATTCCTTACAAGTCCCTCCGGGAAGGAATATCCGTGTCGGGGTATATATTCTCGCATATGATATTGGCCGGGAGTTTTTCGCACTTTTTTGTGTGTGGAGTTTTACGGTTATCACATCTTTATTTTTATTTATGGGGATAAATATGTATCGAGGAATTTATTTGGAGCGAAAGTCATTCGGGTCGTGTCGATGAGATTGTCGGTGTTGTGTGAAGAGCCGCCTTTCGCAAGTTAAGGCTTGCCTTTGAGTGCCACAACTTGGCATGAGTAATGACTAAGTAGCTAATTGGATTTATTACTAGGGAGCATGAGTTTGCATAGAGTCCCGGAGTCCCGGCGATATGAGCGCCGAAGTTGTGCATGGCGCCCGCCTAACACAGATACTGTGGGGGGAACTACCTAATTTAATCGTGTTAGGGAAAGAACACCCAAGTTCGATACGTGCGTGTTAAAACGATGTTTCTTCAGCTGAGCGAACTTACAGACACACACACGAGGACACAGCGTGTTGATTTATGAAGAAAATCCGTATAATTTAATTTTAGCGCCAAACTGAACGCAAGATTAACCCTTTTAGTACTATATGGATGATTTCCTTCACGTCACATCTCAGCACACATATTTTACCTAACATAAAACTTTCAAAAATGCCAACATGAAGTTCAAAGCCTCTTGAAAATGAGCCGATACTGAGGTGTTTGACAACATTTTTGCCTAAACGACGAAGCATTATTCTTGCCAATGGATGCCCAATGATTTTAAACTGTTATGATACAATTTGATCCATTGTTGTCCTACAAAATCTGTAGTTCAAATGCTTCATATTATCAAAGCAAGTGTTAAATATAGGATGCAAAACGACAGGGTTCTGTTTAAGGACAGGGCAATCACTTATACTGTGGAATACCATACGATAAAAAATAAATGCATTTTTTCTATTAATATATATATATATCCATTACGATATTAATTATTTTTTTTGATAAGAGTAACAGAGACATTTAGAGATAGATCATAAGATGATTATTATAAAGCCTATGCAAAATAAAACGTTAGGTTTCACTCTTTCGAATGAGTGTCATTTCCACTTTTGTAGAAATAATTGTTGCTTCAGGGAGTGCGTTTCAAATAAGGAAGTTTTTCTGCCGCATCTTGTACATTTCTCTATTTGTATGGTAGTACGATCGCATATTTGCGAGCGAATTCCAGTGATTCAGGAAAGAGCATTCTTACAAGTTGAGCTCGGAGACAGACGCAGGCGAAGAATATTTTGCAAGTTGATTTTGGCGCGAAGCAAAGACGGAGAGATTATCTTGTGTACATCGCACAATTATATAGATCGTTCACCAAAATTTATCGATTTCAAATGTATTGTTTATATTTACTTGAAGAAATTACCGAATATTATGTGCTATCGGCAGTGTTTTTTATTTAAATACAAACTTCATACGCGGTGCCGCGGTCTTAACAGATAAATGGATTTATATGATGATATGTTACGGAAAAGCAAATATAAGATTTTAAATTAGCTTACTACTCAAAGGGTTAAATATATGCAATCATACAATTTGATATAAAGTAGACTTAGTGAATTGGTGACAGAGACGGAGAGTGAGTCTTGCGTCTCATACGTAAAGATATCGCTACACGTCTAAATATTCTCAAATTCTCGAAAGCCATTACATATGAACTTCTTAGAATCACAACAAATAGAAAGCCACTATAAATTAATTATATTGGTGACTCTATTTAAAACGCTATTATAGGACCCAACAATATCAACAGTGTTAAGGTTCATTTATTGATATACAAGCTTAATTCACGCTGTGCGATCTTGATAAAAATTGGATTTTTATGGACGATAAGTGGTGTATGCGTCACGCTGTTTCTGCTGTGTGTGTATCTATATACGTAGCATAAAGCAACCACTAGATCTTGCCTATTTTATTATATATTACACAACACACGTCTTCATCTTTTATGAAATTAAAAAATGTTTTTATTTTATTTTTAAGGCGTTCACATTGATACGCATGCTACAGATGATGAATTTGAGAATTAATTATTTTCAACGCGAAGATGTGTGTCAGTATAAAAAATAATACATATTAATATGTATGCAAATATTTTACTATGAAAGAATTTTAAGCGTTTCCTTGTTTTGCACGTTTTAATTACTTTATGGTTTAAATTTATAAAAGTAAATTATGGCCAACTATTATTATATTATACAAGTTTGTAGACCAGATGTATTTTTTATCCTACAATAACTATATTTTAGAATTGTTTATGGTTTTCTTATTCATTTAAAGTGCTTCATATACATTGTAAATTTAATTTAATTAGTTATTATTCCTATACATAATATTTCATATTTTCGGACTACAAAATAGAGATCTGTGCGTCGGCATCATATTTTATATTATATAGCTAGTACCCGGCGCGTTGTTGCCACAGAATTATTCTAAAATATCGTTTGAAATTTGAAAGAGTTGTCTTGTTTAATTAGGAATGATAGAAATAATGAAATTTATTTTATTTTGTTTGTTTAATTCACATACAAACATTGATTTTTATGTATGAGATCTACTGTAAGTTAATTGTATTATACTTATATTATTTAAGAAAGTGCAAACAATAAGTTGGCAAAGTTTTATTGTAATCGAATGAATGGTATGGCAGCGCATTAAATACGAACAAACAAACATTAATTTTTATATATTAGACTATGCCTATGCTACTTGCAAAATCTTTAGCAATAAATGGACGAAGTTTTATTGCAATCCGATGAACGGTATGGCAGCGCATTTCACATGAACAAAACCCAATGCATTTTTATATATTAGAAGATATTCAAATTTAATGTATCGAATTGAGTGATTCACTTTTAAAGTATCGAATTAGCAATTCGATGAATAAGCGGCAACAGTTCAACGGAAGTTTAAGGATTCGAATTAATCGCCGAATTGAATTCAAAGACAATGGACGATTCATCAGCTCATCCTCGTATGATACTCGATAGCTCACTTTGTTCAACAATACACTATCAGTATAGATTTGCATGAATACAAATAATAAAGTGAATGCGTCCTCGAACGACGTGAATGGGAACGGCGGGGGATGAAAGTGTGGTTGTCGCAGTATAGGGAGGCTGATTTAGCATTCACGCTGTAATGGGAACCCCCGATTCTGTGCTTATATTAGATTTATGGTGATAAAAGCAGAGACTATTTCTTTCACATACATCATGCCCTCGAAGAAGCTGTCTTGTTGAACACACTTCGCATAACTTCGGCGAGGAACGGGAAACGGGATGAGGACGAAAACGAGCCTCAAAAGATGAATTGCTCGGGCTTTGGGAAATCAGAATTCATATTTGATGGAAACGAAATACGCTCCAAATATAAAAAAAATCGTATTATCTTCTTTTGATCGGTCCACGCAATATCAATATATTTACATATGCGTGTATTTTTTTTGCATATTCATCTAAAATATATCAAATTGGATTTCCGCCATATTGTTTTAGCGAGGCTTAGTAAAAGTCGCTTGGCAATAGATGGCGTTGATTTGCATATATATATTTTTTAATGTTGATAAAAAATCGATTTAATATTACTTGAATAGCACTTGTCCTTCGTGTTTCAGTGGGAACGCTTAGGGAAGAAGATTTTTTGAAATCTGAATGCTCGAAAAATAGTTCTTTGTAGTCTGTAAATAGGTGCAATGTGTTATTTTAACAGTGACATCTTTTGCCCTGCGGAGACATTGCACCTGAATACCAACTGATCGTTTTTGCGCGTGTGCACCGTTGCCGGTTGGGTAGTGACACGCAGAAGGGGGGAGTCGAAAGAGTCGTCGGTTAGCCTTGATTGCGGGAAGTCGTCCCTCCTGCAGCCAGATCTCCCTCTCTCTCTCTCGTGTGGAATAAATAGTTATTTAGAGAATAGAGTATTTCTATTCGACGCCCGTCTAATCCCATCTATTCGTCCAGCAACATCACGGCCTAATATAAGAACGGCCGCGATTGCTGCTTGAATATTGTGCTTCAATTAAGTCAGAATCCTTGGACGGTCGATGTAAACTAGGGATTTCAGATAGCCTAAGAAAAAAAGTCATAATGTCTAAAGTTGAAAGATCATCGCTGTGGCGCCATGATGCTGAAACCAGATGTCCTCCACATCCATTTCTTTGTGTGGGAAGAAAGAAACTCCTCATGCAGAACGCCTAGGGCAGTATTCATTAATCTTTTAACACCCGCGGAACAGTGAAAAAAAAAACCATTTTTTTGCGGACCACTTATACTAAAATGTAAATGGCTATTTATGTGAATTTTTTTGCAATCTTATATTGTGATAGAAGAACATAAATAAAACTAAAAAATATATATGTAAGTCTGTAACATTAAAATTTAACAAACATAATAGATTTTTTTTAACAAATTAATGCAAAACCTGCTGTTGGACGTTTGCTAATACGAAGTATGTTCAGAAAGTAAGTGTACTGTGATCATAACGGGCTATGGTTATTTTTAACACTGAGTGATACCGACTGGGTGAAATGTGGACTCATTACACGCCTGAGTCAAAAGAGAGTTGTCATACCAATTCCCCATTTGCCAAAAATTCAAAACCAAAATCAAAATCATGGCCTCAGTGTTTTGAGACCGACAAAATTGTGAGACCCTAAAAACTCAAAAGACGCATTTAAAACAAAGGATACCGAGATGAGTTCGCTTGTTGCACGACAACGTCCGTTCTCACACAACCTCAGCCACCAAGGTGCTCTTGGATTCATTTGGTTGGGATGTTTTGAACCATTTTTCCGTATTCCCCAGACTTAATGTCTTTGGATGATTATCATTTCACCTCCCTGAAGTAACAAATGGATGGAATTAGTTTTTTAACCGACGAGCAGATGCTGAAAGTGGTTTTGAAGTGTGGAAAAGAGCTGGCGGGAGTATTCATCAAGGCATAAAAAAAGCTTGTGCCGCGACTCACTACATGAATTGGACGACACGGAAACTATATGGAAAAATAGTCAACAATATCCAGTAACATATTTTCAAATACACGTTTTTTTTAAAAACATTAAAATCTAGTACACTTACTTTCTGAATATACCACGTATACTGTGCCTTTGCGGCCTGGCACCGTGCTGCGAACCACCGGTTAGGGAACACTGGCCTAGAAGATCCCAAAATTGACTGCTTATCCTGTTCGATGTTTTTGGGTATTCTGACGGTTCTTGAACCTCCAGGCTTTTCTTCTGCACATTACCGTTCGAAAATACGCCTCTAAGGCGATCGTGCGATTCTTCTTCATCTACTGCATAATATATTAGGTTTTTCTCTTTTAAATGAGTGTCAACATATTGAGTGTCACTTTAAGGCGTGTTTTTAAAAAAAAGGAAGTTTCCCTGCCGTACTCTGTAGAACACTGTAATGATGTTTTTATTTAACTAGGAATTTATATACTAAGCTTGGTTATTCATTTTTAATAGTATATGAGCATTTTAATCAGATAGATGTATTAAATATACAATAATATAAGTTCTTTGAAATTGTCGCTAATCGCACTACGACATCCAATAGCAATCTGAGCGTTTTTAATAGTAAATATGTTGGGATATGATCGAAGTATTTTATTTGGAATCGAATCCGTATTATACTGCAAATAATTAATCCACCCTATCCGTCTAATTTACCAGTAATTGCACCCTCTGATTATCATGTATTTAGTATGTCTTTTATGATTGGATAAAAAAATAAATAAAAATATGGTTGCGTCACGTAATTAGGTTTGCTTATTGGCATTAAAGTCACAATCACAGAACATTTGAAATTGCCGAATCTAATTTGATTTTTTTATTTTATTATCTTTTTTTATTTTCTTGCCTATTAAGAGAACGTTTATTGTGAATAGATACAGGCATAGAGCCAAGGTTGTAAATGTTAATAGAATTGAAGAGTAAGTTCGCTGCTCATAAAATACTTTATAAGGTATTCTGGAGTAGGACGTCGTAAAAGCATCTCTGCTGAATCAAATTATCGATCTCCATTTAAGAATGCGGACATTTTTATCTCCATGATCCAACTGGAATAGTATCTATTAAAAAGGATATTATTTTCGATTTCTGAGACTTCGTCGTATGATTCCATTGAGTGATATAAATCCGTGCTGTATGAGGTTCAACAAATTAATAGAGGCTGTTTAGGGCCGAGTATAATCCTAAAATGATCTGATTTACTTTGAAAATATTATTTATTCGAATATTAATATATTTATTGTGTAGGGGCGTAACAAATGTAGTATGATCCGTTTGCGGCATTTTGTATGAAATTGTTAAGGTAATCGTTTGACGCTTGTAACGCTCCCGGATCAGAATGTCCCATCTCTTTGTGATCAAAACTCGCTGGGAGGCAAGATGTATTAATTAATTTCGGGTAATCATATCTGGCGAAGGGGCCCCCGAATGTACAATCGGGCGCCCCTCGGAAGCCTTTGCCTGCGTGTCGGGCTTACGTGAGACCTGAATATTAATTCGTGTGAAATATTACGCGAGGATCTCCGTTTAATTGCAGCAGGGTTTTATTATCAAATAAAGATTGCATCTCATGATTAACGACATGCCCGGGCTGGAATTCGCCTGGAAATATATGTGGGGCGAAGCGGGTCACGAGGAGGAATCCCTAGGGTCGTTTGAGGTCTTCTTATTAACAATAGGAGGCGAGCCGCATGGGCATCGTCATGGTTATGTGCCATGAAAATCTCCCAAGCGACCCTTCAAGGTTGCGTATTGTACTTACGATAGTTTCCTGTAGATTTGACCCTGAATAAAAAGGACCTCTTAACCCTATTCTGTGCAATAAAAATGTTGTTTTTAAATTGTTGGATTAACAAATCTTTATATTGAAGATATTGCGCTTTATACTAAGCTTATTTGCGTCGACAAAACCGACAGCGGCTCTCAACAACGCGTCTATTGAAGCCACATTACTATGAGTCACTACTTTATCCCATCCCAAAAGTCATGAAACAAATTTTTTGCCACACCCCTATTGGTTGTAACGTATTTGAACTACTTGGGTGAGGTGACGCGAACCCTTATCAGTAGCGAGCATCAGTAAAACCAGGATAGCTTAATACACCCTTATTTTCAGACCACGTCATGTCATGCGATGGCGGATACTTTCGAACAACGTTGTGCACAAATTTTGCACAAAAATCGACAAAAAAGCTATCAAAATTCACGAATTATTCAAGCAAGCATATGAAGTTCCAGAATGTCGAATGGCCCACTCCGTTGCCCAAAATCTCTCAGGATGATCAAATACACACTTGTTGGAGGCATCGTCATCAGATATTTAAATGCTAGTTCGAGTTGATGACCGCATAAGCTCCCATTTTCGTATAATACCATCAATGTGACTGATCAAATTCCTTTCTGCTGAGACATGGACTAAAACTCGCAAAATTCCCGATTTCCCGACAAATTATTTATTTCCGTCGCTGCTGATGAATACTTATATACTATAACACTTCAATGCGATTCATAATTATATTACGGAGGAATACACAAATTCTGAATTCCGTATCTATTATATTTCATATCGATATTCCCATTATTAGAGTTGAGGTGTAGTAAATACATCACCGGTAGGGAAAGGTTAATATAACAATTTGAAAACCATATATGTACTGTATAGAGTGATTTTTTTGCTTCTTGTCTAGCTCGATACTCTGCTTCTTTATAAGGTACTTGTTGACATTTTTCTTGGAGATTTATTCGTTTTTTTCAGTTCTCAGAAAATTGTTAGCTAAAAGATTAAGTTGTGTTTGTGTAATATATTAAAAAAAAGTGCTAGTGATTGCTTCATGCTACGTATAGAGACCGTGGCGCATGCGCGTGGCGTGTCTATGATTCTCTCTCACTTTTTGATCAACTGCTGTCCCAATTTGCCCTACGACCCATATAAAAATTTCACTTCAGAAACATATATTCAAATTATTAATAGTGTCAAAAATATTTTCCATAGAACGTCATAAAAGTGGTTAAATATGAATTTATGATGGAAGAGAAGGGCTTTGTATTGATGCTGTAATTCATGAAGATTTAGCGACATCTGGTTAAATCTCAACCATATGGCAAGCGATTAAAATGCAGCCAGCCGTAAATATCCCCATCTGGTTTCTATCCTCACATGACCACGACAAAAGAAAATTACATACTGAGTCTGATTTTACTGATTTACAAATAGGGATTTATTATGGTAAAAAAGCATGGAAAATAATAGAATTTTCCAATATGAGAGATTTAATCAGAAAGTCTCATATGTTTCCAGCATGCTATGCGATAATAAAGAAAGAAAAAGCAAACAATTCACTTATCAAAGGCAAGCACAAGAGAATTTATTTAAAAGGGTTGGAGTACATAAAGCAGAAAGAAGTAGACGGACGCTGGGTCACATGGCGAAGGGTGTTCCTGTAAAAGTTGATGGGAATCACATAGCGTGACCCGAGCCTTGTAGGACTATTATTTGATTTATCATATTACATTTGGTTGAACAAGTTGGAGAGGGCACCATTTTACGGATTTCCTCCGCACGGAGGAATGTCACGCTCGAAAGTTTCCACAGTTGCCGACGGTGGGCAGAACTTATTGTTTATTATAAATAGTTCGGTTTGCGGTCCACCGGGTAATGTTTGCGGACAAATATTCTAGAATAATACTTGCGAATCTGCCCGAAGACCTAACAATGGCCTTCCTGGAGCTGCCGCCCCCGAATGTACTTCGAGCGCTTCAGTTCATCGGACCCGGTCAAAGGACAATATTTATTTTGAGATAAATTAGACGACGCTTGTTTGTTCAGACAAGAGGGCTGCAAGCTGCACCATGATTAAATTCTGACCTGTCCCCATCCATCATGTAATTCAATCAAGCTTTGAGCTGAATGCCGTTTAATTGATTGATTCAATATTGTGCAAGGTACTGATGGTTTGCACTATGATGAGTGTCTGCACGAGCATATCTATCCATCCCTTGGTCATTTTATTTAATTACCCAATCATTATACGCAATTGGGTTCAAAGCTCCTTTTTATGACAAATTGTCTACTGACAAAACTCGATTAGGATTGTATCTATAATATCATCCAATTTTGAAGCACAAAGCATTATATTTGTCGATCAAAACGCAGTTCTTCTTGGGTTACATCTGATTTATCTATTGTAATGAAGCTAAAACACAACCTATGGTGGAGGGTTTTGAAGCATAAGATTTTGCCATTGACGTCTGCTAATTCTACACAAATGGATCGTCAGAATTGACCATTTCATTCAAAGTCCAATGATTAAGTGCATTCAATAAATTCATGTCATCAGAGCATTTTATGATATGATAAAATTTCAATGCATATATTAGGTCCTGCCACAAATAATCCATTATTAAAATTGGGCTACATCAATCGTTCAGATGTGTGGCTTCCTTATGAACTGACTGACTCAAATAAGATCTTCTTCTCCAACGACATAATAGCCAACCTTTTTTGAAGAAACTTGTCACTGGAGGTGAAAGTTGGATACTCTAAGAGAATATCCAACGTAAACGGTCTTGGACCAAGGGTACAGAAGCTTTAACTGCAGCTAAACCTGGCCTACACCCAAAAAAAGTTTTGCTATGCATTTGGTGAGACTGGAAGGGAGTAGTTTATTATGAGCTACTTCAGCAAGATGAAAGGATCAATTCAACAAAATATTGTTTACAACTAGACAATCTAAAGGATGCAATTGCCAGAAAACGGCCAGAATTAGTGAACAGACGAGGCGTTGTTTTACATCACGATAATGCCAGACCTCATGTATCTTTGCTCGTCAGAAATAAGTTATTATCATTTGACTGGGATGTTTTATCTCATCCTCCATACTCTCCGGACATTGTCCATTCCAGAATTTCGAAGCCATCTAGTATCCAAAAGAAAAATGGATTTCTTTCGGGATGACCTAATATAATGGCTTGTAACAATATTTCGAAGCGAAATATTACTTTTACCCTTGGATATCATCCTGAAGCAATGCTCGCAAATCAATCGGTCGTCCGTCATTTGTCGTATGTGTATCCAGGCTGCCGATTTTTCTGATTTTCAATAAATTTATACTTGATTAATTAAATTTACTTCGTTATCGACATTATTTAGTTTGGATCAAGCACACGAAGCCGAATGGCATCATGTAAATCTCAACAATGGACTATAATAATATGTGTCGATCAATCAACAGAAGCTATTATACTCTAATTTCGACAAGTATTTAGATTTAATATTGGGCGCTTAATATTAATGGAAATACATCAAGTTTAATCAAACACATCTTGAACAATCGAAAGCATTCGATGGAGTGGCTTTTTGGGGGAAAACTTAATATTTTCCCTCCATAAGCTTTTTAGACCTAAAAAACAGGTTTTGAAATTGTGTGAGAATTAAAACGATGGTTGAAGAATGCATAAAAGCAGCAAAATTTATGATCTTCTAGAGTTTTGATAGTTTAAGTCTTAAAACATCGGTTATAACGACCACAAATTAGTAAAATTTATCATTAATGATATTTTTATATTGTTAAACTTAGTTAATCTTCATTAATTCATTTAGTAATTCAATTTATTTAGATGATTTGAAATTAAGTATTTTTTTCTCCCAAAAAAATATCCAGCATAGTAATAATTTTACTCGTTACATCCGTGTTATTGAGATTGGATTATTGTAGTCCAGAAATATTTGTATCTCATTGATAAAATGAGACTTTTTTTGATCTTTCACGACGGAAAAATAAATTGTTTCGTACATGATAAATTGAACGTGTCGTTAATACAGATTTAATGCTGCTCGTAAAATCGTAATTCATCGGTATGAATTTCTTCTCAAATTGTGTAGTAAGATGTTTCCGCAAGGAATCAGGGTCTCAATTAAATTTTCGGTTTAAATTGGCCAACACCCTCCTCAATTTTACTTATTCAATCAGCGTCTCATCCCGAAACCGTAATTATGATTATTACTTGTCTTTGTTGAAGGGTCCCCCCCAAAGTGAAAAGCGAAGTGCAACCTCCTTTTACGTTAATTAATTCACTCAACGCTGAGTGGGAACCAATTTTCCGATACACAGCTTTAACGAAATACACTTTCGCAGGATAAAAATAAAATTCGTCCTCATCCAGGCGGCGTATCGGACATCCATATCGCCAAATTAAATGTCAAGAGTCCTTTTAGCGAACGGAAAAGCTATACAAAATTGATATACATTGACAAGCGCCCGCGTACAAAGCTTCGATATTGATTTCTATTCACACTGCGAGAGGCTTTTGTCTACGCTCACGTAAAACTTCAAAAGGCTTATTTATCAGGTGAAAGCCTTAAATGGCGTCGGGGGTAACTAGGACTTTCGCTGCTTCGACGGGCAGGATCCCGCCCTTCGGTAATCCAATAAGGGATCAATCCGACGGAAACGGAAGAAGAACAAATTGCATTTGGCCAGTGAAGAAATTGGCCGTCAAAATTGAAATTTACTCCGGCCAAAAATATATCATACACTCAACTACTCTAAATCCAATCGTGAATGATATGTAACAGCAAACGAGGTTTTGGGACAAATCGGATTATTTGCGACCGACCCGAGTACCCGGTTAATTCGGTTTATGAGCAGGCTCATCAACATTATTGTTTTTTTTCCACTTTGACCACCACAGGACGAAAATGTCAATCGTTGCTTATTTTATTTTTCTACTATTGAGGTCTTCTTTTACAAATCTGAGTGGCAAAATTGGATGGATCGAAACACTATAAGGTTGTAAGCATTTCTCAATTCAAATTGAAATGAATTCAACATCTTTGAAATTCATCTTATATTAATTTTCTATTACATAAAAAAACATTTGGCAGTTCATGATCAATGGTTCAAGAGCAGCTACGGAATGCAGTTATATTAAATAAATTAGGAAATAGGGTTCGTCATAAAATGTCGCTAATCGCACAAGAACAGCTAAGATAAGTTTAAGCATCTCTCTTGTCCAAATGTAAAATTGATTCATTTTGGGTGGCGAACTTTAGCTCATCATCTGTATATAATCGCCGAGGTATTTACTTAGGAATTGACTGAAGCTGATCAAATAATGACAGTATACCACATTGTTTTGAGACCAAAACGAATTTATGGGTTCAAAGCAATATGGACAATAGGGCTTTTTGAAATCCGGACAAACGTGCTGTAGCGCTGAAGGAAATCCTGGAAAAAATGCAAACCTGTTAGATCAGAATTTTCTACTTTCAAGAAAATATTCGGATGATGATGCCGTTCCTGATCTCCCATGAGGTGTCCTTACATCAAAAGGGCGGATGATTTTCAAAAAGGGACCCAGCGGTCATAGGGTAAAATTTTGTAGGCTTTTTAGTTAAAATTTCATATTATTTACCATTTTCTTGATAATTTTTACCCAAAAAAAAATCATTTATTTGCGCAAAAACCTTAAAAATTTAGCTTTGTTGACTAGATAATATTATAGCGAGAAACATCCCAAAATTTCAGTCAGATCGATCAATAACTTTTTAGGCTACAACTGGCGAACATTTTGAAAATGCGGTTTCGAGATAATCACGTTAAAAGTTTCAATGCGATAAAACTATCAATTTTAGTGATTTATCGATAAACCAATGATTCCAGGTGCATTTAATAGATCTTCAGCTTTCCCAAAAAGTTGATTATCTTCGATTGACTGTTTATTTCGGGCTAAACGAGCTGCTTTTGTCTCTTACGGTTCTATTTCGCTACCCGCGCTTCATCGGTATTTTCAGCAAAGACTTTACATTAGGTGCTAATAATTATATTTAATGTATTCATCATCTTCAAAATGAAACTGTAGTCGTTATCAAATATCCCAGCAGTAATATATGTTAATATTTCTATGATTTTCACCTGCCTCATTTCGACCTTTATCATCGAGCGAATTAAATCATAAACGTGTTCCGTCGTTCATCGCAACCGACTCGTGGGTCGGGACCATTATTACGGATTGTGCCGCGATCGATCTCGCAATCGATTTTGCATCGTACCGAGATGCTCTCAACAATGGATTCGCGTGTGAACAACGCGATCTTCAAGTCGCAGCGACGAAGATAGCGATCTTTATATATTAGTTGAAGCTCCGTGTTCGCTACTATAAATAAATAGTATAAAATATTAAGTTTGGGGTTCGACCGATCGTCTTGGCCGCGGGAAGGCTTGGCTTTCTCGCAGGCTGTGTAACTGTAGTCTTTTTGCAAACAGTCGCATTTTTATAGCCTCCATCTCTCTTCTATGTAGATTTTATTTACGAAGGGATAGTGAACGAGCTCAGGGATGCTGTCCGTTTGGAAGTGTTAGCCCCAAGGATGGGGTGTGATTTTGGAGACTACGTCCGGCGTCTTACACAAGAATTAGAGCAAATAAAGCAATGTGTTTTATACAAAAACAAGATTATTCTGCAAAAACAACGATACTTAATCAAATTAATTAGGAAAAAAGATCAATTAAAACCTGGATTTTTCTATATCAGTATTATTATTTAGAATATATACAAATCGATACCGGTTTCATTTTAATACACTCGTCATGGGAAAACACTCACTCAATGATGATCATTAGTAGTATTTCGATATAAGAACTGGTCATGTGAACACGTTGTTGTTCACAAAATGGACAGAGCCAAAGTGATCGTTTCGATTATGAATATCTTGTGCGTTTTGGTTATTTTCGCTGTTGTTGCAAATGGATCCGTATTGCCCAAGAAATTGGAGACGGAAGAAGTCGTCTTGGGTGAGTCAATCTTATTATTAGCGATTGTCTCAATGCAAACTTGATTTCTTTCTATAAACATATTTTGAATGGCTCGAATTTAAATTTCAGATGACGTCAAGGTTGTCCTGCTCCATCCTCGTCGTCAAATTCCAAGATTGAGAGGCAAGCGCCAATCGTTTGGAGACTTTTACCAAATGCCGAGGTTGTCTCCGAATCGGCGACCACAAAATTTTCAACAAAATCAAGCCACCGTGAGACCACAGCAGATTACGCAGAGTCCGATCAATGCGAATACTGGATCGGCTGTGGAATTAAATTCATCGAACAATTTCGGTTTTGATGAAAATGCAGCAGCAGCAGCACTAGTACCAACTGCTGGAACAAGCGCTTCATCGAACCAGGATGCAAACAATGGAGGAGTTTCGACCAACTCCAACAATAATAGAGGAACGAACTCTCAACAATTGTATGATACCCAACCGAGTTTAGTAAACAATAACAATCCACCAATGCAGCCTCCTTCTTCAGGCAATTTTCCATCGGGAAATCCTTATGTCAATCAAGGACCTTCTGCAAACAATCCTCCAGCTGCATCTCCTTATTATAACGTACAAAACGTCGGCACCCAGCCATTTTCATATCAAAATCCTATTGTTCCTGATGTAAATGATTATTATAACAATTATTACAACAACTATTATAATCAATTTAATAGACCATCATATGGATGAACTCATCAATAATTAATTACTAATAAAATATGTTTTTATTGAATTGTTTGTATTTAATTAAAGTCAAATTTATGTCACTAATTTATTAAATTAGTGACATACACATGCATGTTGTTATAATGGGATCTTGAACAAATTTAGTCGGACAGAATCGCCTATGAACAACTGATTTGTTACTCATTCATCGATCATTTTCTATCCAAAATTTACATTTAAATGGGAAATCTTCACATGAAAATCATATTTTCCTGAAAACATCTCTCATATAGATCGTCCACTATTGATATCGGATATGGCATTGTAAGAAGAACTTTTAATTCCATTTTTCAAGCTTATATATTGCAGTAAAACACAAAAGAGCTCGTCTTTCTATTATTAATGCGTACGGTTTTTTTCCGAAAAGTTTCCATGCATTTATCATTCGAGATAGTGGCGTTTTTAAAATTGTTAATGGCCATTCAGAGCACATAACGACTTTATTAGGAATTCCAAGCAGATCAACGTTTTAAATTGCATCGTTCTGATAACCCCCGGTATTAGCTGCGTCATTGAAATTATTGTGGGAAGAAATTTGATCTCAAATCTATTTTAAAATTGCATTAACTTTTACCCCAGGTCTGCCGTTTTAGCGACGAGCAGACATTTTCCAATTTCAAAAACTTTATTCGATTTCGCCATCGCTTTGGTGCTGCCCTGTCTTCGAAGGCTGCTAAGCGGATTTCTTCCATATAGAATGGTATTTCATTCCAAGAACAAAATATTAGGAACACCTTATATTTTTGATTCATCAGCACAAAATTAAAAGGAACTTGGTAAATAGCAAGACTACACGCCCAGAAAAAAATGACAGATATTCTATCTTCAAGTACATTATTTAGTTATATGATTCGATTAAAAATGGAATATGATGCAAAATTGACAATAGTGATACATATTCATTTAGTAATGACGCTAATTATCTAATATTTTTACATAATTACTATCCAAATTTGAAGACCCCATGCAAAGAATGGTATTATTGATAATATAGTTAATGCATTATTAATATCCAATATTAACGATATGGACTCAAATAGTACGCATTTATGTAGAATACTAATTATACATTAGAAAATAAATTATATTATAGTCTCATTCCATAATATATCGTTTGAAAAAGCAGTGGCCAAGTTATGTAACGAGGTGAATGGACGAATGAAGATCGATTGGAAATTAAATGCAACGGATGGATCCATTGGACGTATTTTGTATTAAATACTTTTCATTATAAAATAACAACATTAAGAAAATTAAAATAAACATAAAGACTACACTCAGTCAGTTTATCTTTTTATATTAAAATCATATATGAATTCTATGACAACTTCGTTTTGTAACGAGAGTTCGTAATAGTTCTACATATTCAGGTATGATGTCCGATTGCGAGGCGCTCATTCGTCATATTAGCGGTCAGAAAAGCGGACCGATTGGACACACAGATCTTGTGGCAATCTGTTTTAATGTTTTGTGTTATTTTCAATGAAGTTTGTAGTGTATGTATGTAAAAGGATATCATATTTGGACGATTTTATTACATAGAGTTCAAAATAGAAAGAACGACAATCAGAAAAAAACATTCAACATATTGAAAAAATAACCAAAATTTTAACCTTACGAGGAGAGAGCAAATTTTAAATCGATGAAGTCGTTGATGCCATAATCGTTTTATACCGATTACTTTATGTCAGCTCCTATCAACGTAAGACAATCTTCAACTCGAGACAGAGTCAATTGTAAATATGCACTGTTGATAGCACGCAAGACCACGTCATATAATAATTAATTTTAATTGTAATTTAATTATTATTAATTTTTAATATTTTTGTGTAAACAAATAACAAACTTTAAATCGAAATCATACAATCGTGTGAGGAAGCTCTCCGTCTCTGTCTCCCGAGCTGCGCTACGTTCTCTCTCAGTCTCTGTCTGTCTCCGAGCTCAATGTATAAGAGTGCTCTTTCTGAACAGTGGAGGGGGGTCCCAGATAATTTAAAGAAAATTACTTCTGAGCTTGCAGAGTCACATAAAATTTGCAAACGAATGAGAATTGTCAACTTCTGGATACTTTAAACAAAAAACTATTTTAAACTATTTTGAACTTACATCTCTGGCACCTCTGTCGTGTAAATTTGAACTTAGTTTAGTTTTATAAAGTTCTCTAGATTATACTCTTTCCAACGATATGCTACATGCCATACAAGTCATTCAATATATGCTTAAATATAAAGAGGTACCAATTTGGCAGATTCACGGTTATGAAATTACTCTTTATGCTTAAAAAGTGTTTATTAAATGTAATAACATAATTTGTTGAAATCTGCCACCTCTGCTTCGAATGCATGCACTACACCTTTTTCTTATTTCAACTATAGTTGTCTGACGTAGCATTTTCTCTTTCATTTTTGCCTAGTCTATGGTTCGCATGGTCTCCAGATCTGACACCAATGGATTTCTTCGCCTGGGGACGTGCCCTATTCAATGACTCGCACGATCTCCAGACTTGACACTACTGCATTTATTTGTCTTGGGATGTGCAAAATAATTGTTAATTTTTTGTTTAAAGAATTTAAATTAAGTGAAATTTATTTACGTAAAATACAAAATGCTGAAAAAAAAAAATCGATTTCAACAATCCTGAAACTTAGGACATGGGGTATGTGTGAGGAAAAAAAAAATAAAAAATGACTCACTTATCAAAGGGTTAATACTCTTTTATATAATAATTTTCTTTAATATATAGATGACTTAAATTAAATTCTTTCAAACTTTTTAGTAATACTTTTAGATTCTAAAAAATCCTTAACCTTCTTATTGCCGGACGTTGACGTAGCGTTAATAATGATTTTAATGGCAAGATATGTAACATTGAAGATTTTTTAATACTTCATATATTTGAATTTCAACGAATTTGACTAGGCAATCTATGGGAATCCTTCGGATCCGCAGTTGTTCACGGACATACGGTTAAATAGTTAAATAATTTCTACCAAAAGTTTTCTTGATGAAGCAAAATATAAATTTAAAACGCAAAAAACGTAACAATTAAAATTTTTAGGGGGTACTTACCTAATTGCATCAGAGATTTATCGATCCATTAAAATTGACTCACAATTTCATTAGAATATCATTTGATACCATCGCAAACGCATGTGAACGATAATAAAAACGTCATTAGCATTTCTTATCTTACTAGCTCCAGGTTATATAAGGTCCAATACGAAAATACTATATAAATTGTATTGGTGGACAGCACCATCACTCTCAGTCTCAACTCAGATCTGAGTTGGTGGCTCTTGAATTATTTGTGAAATACAATGATTAGGTTTTTCATGTTTGCGTTTTTGCTAGTGGCAGTATCTGCTGCTAGCATTAGTGTGATTCCTGGTGAGGGATATTTTTTTTTGCGTATATTTTTGCATTTTTGAAGTAAAGTTTATTTCATAAATTTGATTAATGTGTCAGGTCAATTAATTCGTGAGAGGCGTGATCTTGGTTTTGGACTTTCAAGCCCGATCGGTGGATTTGGAATTGGTATTTAAACTCATTACAATGCAAATAAGGCCAAAGTAAGTAATAAATATTAATTAAAATATATATATGTCATGAAGGATTTGGTGGGAATTCTGGATCGTCCATTGGATTATTTGGATCGAGCGGATTTTCTGCTGGAGATGCATCCAAATCCTCTCAAAAAAATTCAAGACATTCATCAGGATCACAATCTTTTACCCAGGGAGGGTATGGCTCAACGTTTAATGCAAGTAAGTATAAATATTAAATATTTTCTAATCATTTTATGAATAAGATTTATTTTTAATTTGAGTTGTTTATCAGATGCAGGTCTTGGAGCTACAGGATTTTTAGATACAGGAATCGGATCAGGATTGATCGGATCTGTTGGATTTCAAGACGGGGTTGTCAGTGGTTTCAATGGGCAATCAATAGCCGGTTCTTCTGGATATGCAGGCGGATCATCCAATTCCGAATATGAACAATCAGAATCCAATAGCCAATCTAATTCTGAGAGTTACGAAGCTAGCCAAGCTGCAAAGGTGAATGCTGCTTCTCAATTTGGTATTGCTGGACAGTCAGGATATCAGCAAAATCAACAATATGCAGGAAATCAAGGATATCAAGTAGGCGTTGTTGGTGGCGGAGGATATGGAGTTGGTGGCAGTGGATTAATAAGTGCTGGTTCATCAGCCAGTAACTTGGCATCATCATCTTTGGGAGTCTCCTCGGAGAAAGCCGCTGGATCAAACCAATATCAAAACGAACAATCGTCTAAAGTTTCATCTTCAAAAAGTTCATCATCAGAATCGAGCTCGAACAAAAAAATTAAAACCGGATCTTCTTTTGGAGCCGGCAGTCAAAATATTGCAGCAAGCTCCTTTGGAGCATCACAAGCAGCAAGTATGCATTTTTTAAAATATTTTTTTAAACATAGATTTGATTTGATATATTTATGAATTCTATCTTTGTTTCAGACCAAAAATATCAAGTAGGAGGCATCGGTGGTTATCATGCCATCGGTTTGTCCACAAATCAAGGTAATGATGACCAACAAGGAGTAAACTATCTCCAAGGAGCTTCAAACACAGGAGTCGAACTATTGCAATTGAATAAACAGTCGAAGGGTAAATAAAATGAATTTTATCAGTCTTCAAAAATAAATACTGGATCTCAATATGCTCAACAAGAACAATTATTAGCTGGTTCTTTTGGTTTTGTAGGTGGATCATCCAATTCCGAGTATGAACAATCAGTATCTAATAGCCAATCTAATTCTGAGAATTATGAAGCTAGTAAAGCTGCAAAACTTAATGCTGCTTCTCAATTTGGTATTGCTGGACAGTCAGAATATCAGAAAAATCAACAATATGCTGGAAATCAAGGATATCAAGTAGGCGTTGTTGGTGGCGGAGGATATGGAGTTGGTGGCAGTGGATTGATAAGTGCTGGTTCTTCAGCCAGTAACTTGGCATCATCATCATTGGGAGTCTCCTCGGAGAAAGCCGTTGGATCAAATCAATATCAAAACGAACAATCGTCTAAAGTATCGTCTTCAAAAAGTTCATCATCAGAATCAAACTCGAACAAAAAAATTAAAACCGGATCTTCTTTTGGAGCCGGTAGTCAAAATATTGCAGCAAGCTCCTTTGGAGCATCACAAGCAGCAAGTATGCATTTTTTAAATATATTTTTAAATATAGATTTGATTTGATGCAATCATTGATACCATTTTTTTTTATCAGACCAACAATATCAAGCAGGAGGCATCGGTGGTTACCATGCCATCGGTTTGTCCACAAACCAAGCCAGCAATGTACAACAAGGAGCCTTAGGTGCATCTTCAAACTATCTTCAAGGAGCTTCAAATACAGAAATCGAAGAATCGCAATCGAACAAACAGTCGAATAGTGAATTAAGTGAATCTAGTCAGTCTTCTAAAATAAATGCTGGATCTCAATATGCTCAACAAGGACAATCAATAAATGCCCAAAACCAAAAAATTGGCCAAGGTATTTATTATTGCGCA
Organism: Stenopsyche tienmushanensis; assembly: GCA_008973525.1. NCBI lineage: Eukaryota > Metazoa > Arthropoda > Insecta > Trichoptera > Stenopsychidae > Stenopsyche > Stenopsyche tienmushanensis. Next base: position 266,137 of record WACJ01000091.1, on the reverse strand, counting down.
TTAGATAAATCATTCAATACTTGATCAGCTGGAAAATTAATTTATTTTGTTCATTCAGTAGGTGTTAGCTATGTAGGCGTTGGTGGTCACAGCGGTGGTGGTCGTTTAACTCACGGTGGTCAAGGAGGCCACGTTGGCTATGAAGGTGGTCACGGTGGACATGGTGGTCATGGTGGACATGGTGATCATGGTGGTCATGGTGATCATGGAGGTCATGGTGATCATGGAGGTCATGGTGGTCATGGTGATCATGGAGGTCATGGTGGTCACGGTGGTCACGGCAGTTACAATGGCCGTATCGGTGTTCAAGGCGGATATGGAGGTGCCAGTGGAAGCCATCTCGCCTTATCTGTAGTTGGATCCCAATCTGCATCAGCACAAGGAGCAAATGCATATAACGCAGAATCTGCATCCAAAGTATCTTCATCAAAGAGCTCTTCATCAGAATCATCGAAGGGCACAAAGATCAAGACTGCAGGCTCGTTCGCATACGGCAGTGACAACCTCCAAGAACAAAACTATGGAGCAGCCCAATCATCAAGTAATTAATTAATACCAATAGTTTATCAATATGCAACTTAGAATAAAAATCGATCAATGTATTCTAATTTTCTTTTAGACTTTGGTGTTTCCGGAATCGTCGGTGGATTAGGCGTAGTTGGCAACGTCGGTCTGTCCAAGAACCAAGCCATCCGAGGCCAATCGATCGGTGTTTCTTCAGGTTTTGCAGGTGGATCGACAAACACAGAAATTGAAAACTCCGAAAGCCACAAACAATCGCAATCTGAAAGTAGTGAGGCAAGCCATAGCTCCAAAGTGAGTGGGAGCTCGCAATTTGGCATTGCCAATCAATCAGCCCTCCAGCAGAACAAACAAATTGCTACTGATAATGCATTCTATAACATTTTTTGATTACAATGTAATTTATAATGTGGATATATAATAAAATTTAAACTAAGAAAAACACATATTTCATTAATATATAATCTAAAAAAATAAACATGAACGAACTTATATTATAGATACACAGAGCTATTTTTTTTACATACAACGGTAATTGTGTATGTATTTATATTGATTTTGAATTTAAACCTCAAAGTTAATGTAAATTTCGAATGAAATTGTAGCGTGGGCGATTTAGCATTCCCACGTAGTAGCGCTATTGACAGAGACATCTTCCATCTCTTTTCAGGTGCAATGTGTTATTTTAACAGCGCCATCTCTTGTGGCCCTGCGGAGACATTGCACCTGCATACCGACTGATCGCTTCTTGCGCGTACACCGTTGCCGGTTGGGTAGTGACGCACAGGAGGTAGGAAGCGTGAAGGGTCGTTAGATAGACTTGACTGCGGGAAGACGTCCTTCCCGTGGCCAGATCTCTTTTTGTTGATTATTAAACAAGTTATCTGAGACAAGATACTTTCTATTCGACGCCCGTTCACCTCCATCCATCCGTACGACTAAATAACGGCCCGAAAGAAGAATCGATCCGCGTGCGAGTGCAATCATCAGCGTCCCCGCGAGCGCCCCCCGCTCCATTCCTACGCTCCAATGGTGTCAGAAGTTGTCATTTATTTGCAATGAATTTGTTTATACATGCTTTATATAATACATATATCATTAGATTTGTCACATAAATGGGCATTTCATTCCGAGACAATATTACTTATTAATATAGTTGTTTATAGTTTAAGATATAATCAAGCAGAAAAATATTGAATATATTCAATGCTTTGGTGTTGGATATGACTTTATATAAAATACATGTTTCCAATCGCAAAATGTTTTTCGTGGAAAGCCGCGTAAGTCATTTTAAGCACTCGACTGGATGTGAAAAAAATTGACTTATGGACACGAAATATTGAAAAAAGAATCCACTTTCGCAAAGTGTCGAGCTTAAAAAGTAAATTTATTATCATCACTTTTTGTTACCGATCATTAATGAAAATGGACCGAAAAAAGCACTCAAGATTTTATTATTGAATCAAACGCCCACTTAAGTACAATTTATTTCAAAAAAGTGTCCTTAGACTCATTAGCTGCAATTAAGTTAAATGGCTCCCGCGGGATAGGCGTGTGGCACGAGGAGGTACTTATTTTTTTACAGCCATGTATTTAAATGAACCTGAATTGAAAGTTAGTAGGGCCCAAAGGCAGCGAGGCTTAAGCCTCAAAATGGACCGCAGCTGAACCCGCGAACAAAGAAATTATAAATAATTTATAAAAAAGAAAACCGAGCGCCCTACAGTGATTCAAGCTGCCAAATATTTTTAATGGCGCGAGGACGATTCAAAAAAATTCAAGATGGCGCCGCCAAATATTCAAAATGGCGGGCGATCCATAAGAATATTAATTAGCATTCGGCATGTATTTGCGATTTAATCCTGGCCGAACAACAGATTTATTTAGTCGAAACGAGGTTTCGCTGAACAGTGTCAATACGGGACGTCGTTTGAATGAGTGAACTGCTGCCGCAGTGTTAACGACATCAATCAACCAATTGGCTTATATATATTCAGATTGCGTTGTGGTAGCCATGAAATATTCCCTTTTATAAAGCATCACATTCGCCCGTGGCTATGGCCATGGTCAGAGATTAATGATGGAGTATTTTGTAGAACATGGCTGACAAGTGAACCTAGTCAAAGGGACTATGCCCCGAAGGCTCGGTCGGAACCTTTTGAAAGCGCTGTTAATATCGGAATCGAAAGCGTTACTTTGCTCCGACAGTTTAAAGCGCTTGAATAATAAAATCGCGATAAAAGAGTTCTCCCTATTTGGGACAACCCAGATATTTCTTGGATATGGCTAAAAAATGACATGCCTTTGGAAAAAATCTAAAGTATATAGACGTTAGGAAATATATACCTATATCATCCTACCAATATGATAGGATGATCGCGTATTTGCGAGCGAATTCCAGTGATTCATAAAGACTACTCTTGTACGTTGAGCTCGGAGAGTGACAAAGACGGAATTCGATAATTGTGCATGGGAGACAGAGACGGAGAGCTTCCTGCGTACATTGCACGATTGTATAGATCGTTAACCCAAATTCATCGAATAATAATGATATGTGAATAATATAATGAAACGATTTTAAGTTTATTGTTTATGTTTACTTGTCGGGTCCTATGAGAAACAACACCGATTCATGTTGGGTGACAACAGTGTTGAATATAAGCTTCATACGTGCCGCTGCGGTCCTGACAGATAAGTGGATTTGTATGGATGATAAGTAGTAGACAAGCAAATATAGTATCTAAGACTATGAAGATTTTAAATCAGCTCACTACTCAAAAGGTAGTCAGTTTAACACTCTCGCCGCCCAATTTTTGCCTATAAATACGCGCTCGTATCATCCTACCATACAGATTAGTTTTGGAAATCAAGCTCGTATCACTCCGGGTCCATTTTTACAATCTTCGTATAAAAAAATTCTTAAGATCTTTCTAGGTTGTTTTAAAAATCAAGGTAATTAAAACATGAGAACAGTTTGTTGCGGAAATAAGATACAAGCATCATCCTTATTGCTTTGTATATAACATCTCAGTACTATTCGGAAATTACCTTATTATCTAAGTATCAAAAATTAAAAAAGATTTTTTTAAAAATTAATATTGTTCATAATCCGCACCTGGATAATTAAGAGTACACTGTAGTAAATAAATCAATTAGGGATTCCCACGAAAATCTAAATACAAAAGCACATCGATTCAAAATGATAAAACCCATCGAAACTTTAAAAATAATCAGACAGATCAAAAGCAAGAAATTCCTAGGTACAATAGACAATGCATTTATCAAAAATCTCCCATTTAAAAAAAATAAATAGTTGATAAAAATATTTAATGCATGTTTGAGCATGAGGTACTTCCCATCCACTTGGAAGCCGGCGAAAGTTATTCCATTGTCCGAACCAGGCAAAGATCGCGATAAATTATCGCCTCTATTATTTTACTTTCTGCCCTAAGCAAAATACTTGAAAAACTTATTCTAAATAGATTGGATGAACTTAATATATGTAATAATCACTCTACGGCCCATCAGTTGACCAGACTGACCGAACATATTACTAGAAATTTTAACACGAAGAGAAGTACCGTTATGATACTACTCGACATCGAAAAAGCGTTCGATACTATCTGGCATCGCGGTCTGATCCATAAAATTATATCCCTTAATTTTCCAATGTACCTTATTAAAATGATCCAATCCTGTCTGTACAATAGATCATTTTAGGTAATCTTAAACAAAGCAACGTCAACTCCCCAGTTTGTTTCAGCGGGAGTTCTTCATGGCAGTATTTTAGGATCTCACCTGTTCAACATTTACTTAAATGATCTACCGACACTATCTCCATCAAATTTAGCACTCTACGCCAACGACACGGCATATTATACCAGCTTTCGGAGTAACAAGCTAATATTCGGAAGAACAAGCTAATAGATCAGAGGATTTTTTTTCTTTATATGATATTTATAAAAGATGCAGTTTTTGAAATGCACATTTTCCATTGCCATTTAAATTATTATGCACGAGGGAGTGACAACGTAGAAAATGTTTTAAGAGTTTGATCATAAAATTTAGGAATGTTTGCAATTCCATAACGAAACGGTTTGTTATGAATGTTAATTTCATGCTTACACTGTGTTAGTGAATTAGCCTTGTTTTAATTGTTCTTTGAATTTATTGCTTCTATCGACATGTGGTAGCGATACAATACATTTTGGGAGAAAATGAACATTGAGGAATTGTGTGGGACTTAAATTTACATCCAAGTAGATCGCACGAGGAAGCGAATTGGATGTTCTTAAGCAATGTAAGAAAATGTAAAAAACAAGATTTGTGAACAGTTTTAACGAGATCGTCTGCTTCTCTTCTCTGGGGAGTAGTAGAGAACTTTGTGGTTTGTACAGACGAACAGAAGAAAAGACGCTTGGAAGGGATCTATTAAAAAAATAACTTAATTTTTATCATGCATATGTCATAATTAAGTTCGATATTTTCATATGAATTGGTTAAAAAAATATGGACCTTTGAAGATCTCATCAGTGTCTTTGAATCAATCAGGGGGTATAATATGGAAATTTATAATTTTTACTTCATTGGCTTTATTTTTCAGAGAAGTCGTCATATACTTTGATTTATTTCTATCGATATAAATTATTTTGATTGGATAATAATTTAGGATATATTGTACGCACATAGTCCCAGGAATACCTGACCTAACATTAAAAAACACAGTGATGTTCAATAGCTTCGATATCCTATTTATAGTGAGAATCGTCGAGCTCCCAAAAAACTGATTCTATACAGCCGATTCTCCACCAGAGCGATGGAAGACACTACTCACACAACTCGGGATTGAAATTTTTATCTAACAGAAATCGTACACTTCACCAGCACGATGAAGGCTACTAAATCGAGACATTTCCGCTGAAATCTGGATATTTGGAAATAGTGGCTTAACTACTAATTGGCGTGCTTAGGCGACGCCTATGGGTAGTAACTGTCTAATATATGTATATATATATATATACTACATATATGCTTTTCAAATTGTTATATTAACGTTTCCCCCCGGTGATGTATTTACTACACCTCGACTCTAATAATGGGAATAACGATATGAAATATAATACATACAGGATTCAGAATTTTTGTATTTCTCCGTAATATAATTACGAATCACATATTATTCAATAAATTTTGATGTAATACAAATAATTCTTTATTTTTTTCTTAATACGAAAGAAACTTATGGGACATCCTAATACATGAAGCTTATCCATTAATAGTTTTTACACATTTCTATGGATTGAATTTAACATTAAAAAAAGATATATCCAATATATAAAAGTGCAATCCTTATTTTTGTGATTTTTTTTTGACTTTTCAGTTATTTAAACAACGACAGCCATTTATATGTCAGGTCGGGTACTTCTGGGACAATCCTAGTATATGAGCTTTATTATTTTACGTATGTGTTGTTTGTAATCAAACTAAACATCAGTGGTTAGCAGATGTTATGGATTGCTTCTTTGAATATATAATAATAGATAAGGCAAAACCGTCTGTATGGGAGATTTGTCACCTGCAGAAATGGCGACACATCAAAACAGCATTAAGTTGAGTTATCAGCGATTCAGCTCGGAGTTGCCTCTGCTTAACTGCCAAAGATATCTTTGTTCTGCCGAATGTAAGCTGTTGTGAAATTCAAGCATTGTCAACTTTACATTGTACATTTTATTTCGTCGTAAAGCGACGCTTTGTGCGGTTCAGCTTTAAAGGCCAAATTCAACGGGGCGTATCGATAGTCTGGTGGACGTCTAAAAATCATTCTAAGTAAATTTACGACATTAATAATTTAAAAAAAATTGTATTATTTTAGCTGTCTTTTAACTCTTTAGTGGTATGAAATGTGTCCCACTTTTTTTAGTACCTAGAATGCATGGCGGGTCATTTTTTAAACCACTTAAAAAAAAATTCAACAGCACATTCAACAACAACACATTCATTACTAATAAATATATGTGCAATGTTTTTATTAATTAATTTTTTTTTAAATTTCTGTGATGGGTACTTTTTTTTCTCCTAAAAATCATGTTCCTCAAAGAATTTAAAAGCAGGGATTCAAACAATTTTCATTTCGGTTTTCAATTTATAACGGTTCTTTACGGTTTTCGCTCCGAAAAAATAGCGGTTTTACCGGTTTACGGTATTGTTTTTATTTTATTTGACCATTCTACTTTACATTAATCGACACTGATTGACTCGGTCTATTTTTATAATATTTTGAGTTCGTAATCGTTCTGTAGACATGTTCATTCGTCATGTCAACGGTTTAAAAAGCGGACCGATTGGACACACAGATCTTGTGGCCAATATCTTCTTTTAGGGCTTTTTATGGCATTTTTAATGTTCTGTACGATTACGGAAACTTCCTCAGAGACTAACTTACATTGGTGGCTCGCACCAAATGAGGTCGCGAACGAGTCTAGACTTCCCCATTTCACCCATAATATCTATGTATTTATCTATCTTACTAATTTATTTTGATATCTTATTATTTTTTTAGTTTTAAGTTACAAAATCTAGATAATTTATGTCCTGCGCCCAGAGCGCAAGTGGCCACTCTAAGTTGGGAATGATTTCCACGTTCCTTTGTCTCAGATATGAAGTGATGGACTCATGTTTCATCCTGAATTGATGCAAAAACTCGGTCTTACTGTTGTGAACCATCGCCAAATAATCGATTGAAACATCATTACGATGCTATTTTATTATACTGTGGGCAAAAGCTGTTAATCTGCGTCGAATATGTGACTACGTGAGAGCGTATTGGTGATTCGTTTCGGAGAGCGCCCTCGTTTTATGTTACACTGGTGTCAGAAGTCGGATAAAAACATCATTATGTGTTGGGGTAATCTTGAACAAGAAATGCTTAATCCCCGTAAATTATCTCGCTAAACAGCATATGGTATATGTATATGCATATACTAGGACACACAAGTCGCCTTTAGACAAAACTATATGTCAGTCGAACAATTTTAAGCTCGCTTGCCGGTTAAAAGGTTAACATAACATGCTTGCAAATTAATACCAAAAAAATCGTCCATGAATAGATTTTCGACACAAAGAATAAAAATACCCTTTAAACGCAGTCCTTCCATTTTCCTTGTTTTCAGAGCACATTAAAGCAATCGAGGGAGCATATTTTCGCCCGGTTATTTATTAATTTACACTGACCAGGCACCGGGCTGAAAAAAGGCCGTGTCCCGTGCGCGTTTTCTATTGAAACCAGGTTTGAGTGTAAATAGCGGGTCTTACTCGCATGAATATGTATGAAGCAGCTATCTCGCCGGCGTAGTATGCAAATGGAAGATGTACTTTCGAGTGGCTGAAAGTCCCCTTAGTTACCTTAGTTAACAGATAATTTCCAGCCCGGGAACTTTGCCGCTGATAACCGACTAACAACGAACGTGTGCGGCCACCTTTATGGCCACTTTGCCCCGATAATACCGAAATTGGCCCGCAATTGAACGCAAAACTTCGAATTTGTCATTGACAATCGGCCACATCGACCTATCCCGATAGCATCCATACCGATAAAATCGTACATATATCGAACACACGAACGAAAGTTCATATCTAGACTGTTATAAATATATTTTTGTTGATAAATCATCCACGATTGGTGACAGTTCAAGTATGTAATTAATGCAAAAGCGCTTTGAAGCTCCGTCTTGTGGTTTTATAATTGCTTTAATGAATACATCTATGCAGAAGATATAGCGGTTATTTTTGGCAAATAAATTTAATGCTGTACCCGAGATATATTATGTTAAAATTAAGGACCATAAAAGGGTTGAAGGTGTATTTACTCTCATAATACGTAATGAACTATATGAACCTTTTTATCATGGTGAATGCCCATACTTTGAGCTAAGATGACCTCGTTACATGCTTAAGGTCTTACTTTATTCCAGGAAATATTCATTTAGGAAAACGTTAAGGGAAAATTATACTGAAAGCCTTATTAAATATGATGTATTATATGGAGAATAGTAAAGTGTATCTTTTTAGATGGCCGAAAATAATTTTTATTCGGCCTGCCAATCGGATGCTTGTGTGGATGTGGGTATGGGTGTTTGGAGAGGCTCTCAGATTTTCTAATGAGCTATTTGAATACGTCGAGGAACATGCTCGGTGTAGGGTTTCAGATCATTTTCAAAAGCAAATAATATATTATTAATGTAATAAGCCCAGAGCAAAGCTCGTTTATTGTATTACCTGTCACTAAAATAATTAGCCCACCTGAATTTCCGCAAGGGACTTCCCCAACGGTATAATAGAACTCGCAATACAACGCTTTGCACGAAACTATATGGGATTTACGAACTTCAATGGCTTGAGACGTTATAATTTTATTATGGAAGCACGTCATTAACTCAGCCTTTCTAATTTGCAATTAAACAAAATAGGGGATTTTACCTAAATATTTTTTTGTCCATTTATTCGCGAATGACGTCAATCGGTGTCATTTAACATAATAAAACTACTTTTACCAATAAATAAATATTTTTCACTTGCATAATTGGTGAACCACAAACAATCAGGATATAATTTGCATGAAAAAACGACACTTGATTTTCACTAGGGTTGCCACACAAATATTAAAGAAATTTAAAAAGTTATATCTCTTCCTTTTTACATCGAAGATTTTTTCCACATCGATTAAGAAATTGCTGTTTTATCCTTCTAAGCGAAAAGATAAATCATCACTCTTGTATTTTCTTGTAGTTTTTTGATCGTTTGGACAATGTATTTGAATCACCTGTCGAATCACTGCCAGCTGAAAATCACCAAGTATGATATGCTTCCCTGTTTTCTCTCGAAATACAAATATGAATTTAGTATACATAAATCGACGAGATGGAAAAAAACTTTTTTGTACCATTTGATCACTTCTGCAAACGATACATATATTTCTTTTATAGCCCATAACTGATTCAGATTTCATTATGGACTCGCATTTTGTCGATCTATTTTGTTTGATGCGATTATACTACCTGAGTGCATTGTGGATAGCATCGTAACTTCTCGCTTGTCTTTCCACATTTGTGCACATTTTATCACCTGTAGTTCGTTCATTATTATCCGAAAAATCTAAACATTTCATAAGTATTTGAAACCTATTGCGTGGCATCGTGTTAGAATAAATAGATGAATACAATAATAGTGGATCAATATTCTTTTTGGAGATTTTTCGAATTTATTGACATCAGCAAACAAGCGGCTAAATATGTACATTTCGTCGATATTTGAATCGTACCATTTGTCCATTTTATAAGAATTTGATTCTGCTGGCAGTTTGATTTTTGTATATCGGTATTGCTTATTAGTTTCTTCAATGATGAACTCCATATCTTCTGACATATATCCAGAGCCGTAACTAGGGTTTGAAACGCCCGTGGCAAGTATCTAACTTATTGGCAAGTATTGGGACCCACCCTGTGGAATGTCCTGTACAATAGCCTACTAGAGGTCAAGATGCCAGTAGGAGCACAACTCATTGCCTTCGCAGACGACGTCGCGCTGCTGGTGACAGCCCAACATCCGTGGGACATGGAAGCGAAGGGCAACGAAGCCCTCGCTAGGATAAACGCGTGGATGCGTGAGAATCGCCTGCAGCTAGCGGTGGAGAAAACGGAGGCAATGATATGCAGCAGGAGAAGGAGACCGAGGGTCAAAAAGCTTGTTGTGAACGGTCACGAGGTGGAATACAGCAAATCGCTGAGATACCTCGGGATCCTCTTGGACAACAAGCTGACCTTCAGAAGACACATTGAAGCAACTGCGCAGAAGGCGCAGAAGGTGGCCAGTGAGCTCGGACGGCTCATGCCCAATGTCGGAGGGCCAAAGCCGTGCAGAAGGAAAATCATAAATGAGGTTATCCATTCAATACTTCTGTACGGTGCCCCGATATGGTACGAGTCACTCCGTCACGAGAGCTATAGGAAAAAACTGGCTGGGGTCCAGCGACAGGGAGCGCTCCGAGTCACCACAGCATATAGAACAGTATCAGAAGAAGCGGTGCTCGTGATTGCAGGAATCCCGCCGCTGGACCTCCTAGCAAAAAAGAGGGCCTTGGACTATGAAGATCCCAAAAACCGCAACAAACATGAACAGAAACTGAAGGAAGCCTGGCAACAGAGATGGGATCAGTCCACAAAAGGAAGATGGACCCACCGACTTATACCGGTCATAAGTCGGTGGAGGGCCAGAAAATACGGCGAAACGACCTACCGCTTAACTCAGGCGCTCACCGGACATGGATGTTTCGGAGCGTACCTAAAGCGGATTGGCAAGGAAACATCTGCCAATTGCCACCACTGCCAAGCGGAGGTCGATGATGCAGAGCACACCATCATTAGCTGTGAGGCTTGGGCACCCCAGAGGAAATTGCTGAAACAAGCACTCGGGGTAGCCGAGCTCAACGCCAACAACATGATCCACAGCATGATGGAGAGCAAGAAGAACTGGGACCTTTAGCGCGAATACGTGGAAGAGATTCTGAGCGCCAAAGAGGGCAGTGAAAGAGAGAGACGCAGAGCGCAACAGCCTCTCCAACAATAGAATAGGGCCAATCACCTAAGGCCAGACTACCTGTCCTCCCGAAGCAATGTGGAAAACAATACCAGGAGGACAGAGAAGGACAAGGGCGGGTTTAGTGGGCAGGCACGACCGAACAATCGTGAATCCTACACTGCCCAGCTTCACTGGGCGTCTTGCGAAGATTTTCTCGCCCACAGAAAAAAAAAAAAAAAAAAAAAAAAAGTATCTAACTTAACCCCCCCCCCATCAGGAAATCTAATTTTTTAAACTAAATTATATACTATTATCTTGTATGTTTTAAAATAATATAAAAAGATAGTCCCAAAAGTACCCGACCTAACGTATAGATGTTGTAAAAAAATTCTATGATAGAAAATGTATAGATGCTACTTTGCTTCCGTGATCGTACAGATCATTAAAAATGCTGCAAAACGCCTAAAAGATGACGAAGTGGCCATAAGGTTTGTATGCTCAATCGGTCCGCTTTTCCAATCGCTGATATGACGAATAAGCGCCACGCGATCGGATGCTATACCTGAACATAATGATAACGAAGAAAAGAGGGATTCGATAACTTAGTGTATATTATAAAAACGGACGGAGTTAATCAGTGTTGGTTCATGCAAAGTAGAATTGTTGAATAAAATAAAAGCCATGTGCAACTCTCGACCGGGTCGGTGTTCTACGTTTTGCGCCCCAAGCACAGTTGCGCCCGTGGCAGACGCCTGCTTTGCCACGCCCTAGTTACGCCCCTGCATATATCTTTTGAAAAAAATTTCCCAACCAGTTATAATTGCTCACACTATAGATATTTTGAATGATTGCTTACTTTTTATCTATTAAAAATTAATAATTTATATTTTTGAATCAATTTGATATTTTTGATAATTTCTGTTTGTGCCAACCCTGACGAAATATTTCGATGTATTCTAAACTAAAGAAAAAATATTTAGGGAATTGGAGTTTGTACTATAACATAACCTCGCTTTTGAACTGACAGCTGACAATACGTCAGTGAAATATATGCGTTGATGGTAGCGCCTCTGTCGGTAAATTTAAGAAGTACATTTTATGTGAATATAAAAAAAGAGGGGGGGGGTGACATTTATAATGTTTTAAGCACATGTATATCATCTTTAGCGAAAGGCATACATGTTTCTCACATAAGGAATATAAATGTATATTTTTTAGCATTTCATTCCCGATTTATGGGCTTCCCCGGGCGCTACTTTCCCGGCGGTGCGGTTTTAAGGGCGGCGAATTTTTGTAAATAAACGCGAGAATATGTTTTATTTAACACTGCATTATATCATCGCTCGCGTCTTATAAAAAATGAGCCCTACACGATGTCGGCGGATGGGGGCGAAGGCGACAACAGGAAATGTCGTAAAAATGTGAAACCAAGACAAATGCCACGGAGGAGTGTCGCCTGCAGCTAGCGCGCCTCATTAGGATTTTAGGCGTGATTCGTATCCCCGGGGATCTTGTGGGATTCCACTCTTGAATCTTTCATACTTTTTACCGCTGAAGGATTTTTTGAGCAAATTTAGGATCGCTTTGAAAAAAACATAGGCTTCTCTTCACGCGCTCTCTTTTGATACTTTGATCTTTAATACTGATTTGTAGGATCGAAAAATGTTTGTATTTACCTGAAATCCACAGGAGACTTCACAAAAATATTAAACAATTTTTCAATGTCGAGATCGAGAAGTTTCTGCAGTTGGGGCACCAACTTTTGTTCACCTCCAGTTCTATTTGGATTGTCTTCCGGACTCTGGGGTATAGTGATTCACGTCTCATCTTCCGTCACGATAAAGTCGTAAAAATCTTCTCCCTCCTATGCAAAACGATTCAAAAATTCACCCTTGGCGGTCAAATGATTTTAACGGTATTCCGGTGTAAGCATTCTGGGCATCCATCTGGCATACAACTTCTTGTAACCAAGTTTTTTTGATATAATATCACATAGGAGACTTCGAGAAGTATCAGGAAATTCTCAGTGAAGATCGTTAAGCATCACACAGCGATCATTTCGCACATTCTTTAATTTTTTGTACAAGTTTGTCAGAAATTACTGATGGTCCCCCACTCCTTGTCTCATAATGAGTATCAGTACGGCCTTCTCTGTGTAGCCTAGTTCACTTTGTGACATGTTGTTGACTTATCACATCATTACTAAGAACATCTACGAGCTTCCAATGGATATTTGCGGCGGCATTGTTCTGGAAAAGTCAAAAAACGGATGAGTTGAGATGGGACAGGCAACGATTTAGTGGTATAATCGGACTTTTTAAGACATAGCCAACGGTGCTGTGCGGTCTGTTCCGAGTATCCTCAGACTAGCCACAAAGAAGCGTCTTCCACCGTTCTTTGATGCTCTGAGAGACACTAGAGCTTCCAGGCGCCTACTCCTATCACTACACGCTCTTCAAAAGGAGGCAATATTCCCGCAAGAAGACTGGTTTAAGACTTTTTTTCTATGGGCGAGGAATCTTCACAAGACTCTCAGAAAATCTAGGCACGACCAAAAAATCACGATTTTTCGGTCGTGCCTATCCACTAAACCTTCCCCTTGTCCTTCTCTGTCCCCCCTGGTATTGTTTTCCACATTGCTTCAGGAGGACAGGTAGTCTGGCCTTAGGTGATTGGTCCTATTCTATTGTTGGAGAGGCTGTTGCGCTCTGCGTCTCTCTCTTTCACTGCCCTCTTTGGCGCTCAGAATCTCTTCCACGTATTCGCGCCAAAGGTCCCAGTTCTTCTTGCTCTCCATCATGCTGTGGACCATGTTGTTGACGTTGAGCTCGGCTACCCCGAGTGCTTATTTCAGCAGTTTCCTCTGGGGTGCCCAAGCCTCACAGCTGATGGTGTGCTCTGCGTCATCGACCTTCGATTGGCTGTGGTGGCAATTGGCAGATGGTTTAAGACTACTTGCACCTGAAATGGTGTCACTGTCACCACGAGTTCAACCTCAGTTTGAAGGGGGCTGCAGCAGATGACGGACTGTAGGGGCTACCCCTTACCCATGGTACTCGTATCGGTTCGGTCATTTGTACTACCTAGCCACGGAGACGATTCGTCGTTCGAGCAGTTTGAAGCTGTTCTCTCCTGTATGCACTAGGCTGTTGGGGATAGTGGTGATGCCTTTAACCCAGACTTTATCAAGTTCTATAATTAGCAGTTCCACATACCCCTTTACGAGTAAGCAGCACAGGGCGAGCTGCGCACCTAACTCGTGTTAGCTGGGCTACCCTAGTATATTTTGATGAGCAAACCGATGAGGCTGCCTTCGCCCATCTCTACTTTACATTATTATTCTAGGATTTAGGCCTTTATTCATGGACGTAGGGTTTCCCCTTGGGATTTCATGGATGGAACCTGTAGAGTTAAACACTCACCCGAAAAAAACCTGATGATTGCGTGGATCTCGTACAGAGGGGATTCGGTGGGAGCGCTTGATGACCTCTCCAACGCAAGAATTTACTAGGACTAAATAACATTTAAAAAAATACACGCCAGGTGAGCCATATTTGAAAAAAAAAACAAAATTGCGTACACAATGATTGAACATGTAGCGTGGATGAATTATCCTCCCTTGCAATGGCGTTGTTGAACTGAACAGATTTATTTCGCTAGATTAACTACGACATCTTCCATCTTTCTTTATGCGCAATGTGTTATTTTAACAGCGCCATCTTCTGTGGCGTTGCAAGGATATTGCACCTGTAATACCAACCGATCGCTTCTTGCGCCTGCATCGTTGCCGGCTGGGTTGTGACGCGCAAGAGGCGGAAGTCGTCGGATAGCCTTGGGTGCGGGAGGACGTCCTTCTCAAAGCCAGATCTTTTTCTCTCTCTCGTGCTGAATAAATAGTTATCCAGAGAAGAGAGTCTTTCTGTTCGACGCCCGTCTATCCCCATCCATTCATCCGGCTACATCATGACATGAAAGATGAACGGACCCGTGCGCTAGCGCGACTAACTCACTAAAGTTTCGTTACAATGTTAATTAATCGGGTGAATGGTTTAAGAACCCATAAGGGACAAACAAACAAACACACATTCATTTTCATATGTACAGATAATTTATTCTATTGAAATATTTTCTATTAGCTTCAATAGACTTTTCGTATAAGATCCATTTTTTATCCTAAGTAATGACGGGATTTAAAAATAGGGTTTTATCATTACGAATCAACAACGAAGAATGTATTTCAAATCTGCTTTTGCTGCATTGTGTTCCAATTTGAACTCGTACAAAAATATTAGCAGACATATTTTATTGACGCGGTTAAAAGTCATAGAACACGGTAAAATAGCAATAATAACTATGCATTTAAAGACAATTGAAGATTGAAGTATTTATGCCAATTTCAAATAGTCGAACATGTAAAATATTGCACTAAGCCTTTCCCAAACACGGTCGATCTTTAGCTAAATGAAATTCCGAATCTTCATGTGGTACTACGCAATAAAACGCTAATTAACATATTAGTGATTTGTTTATAAGCACTGTTGTACATTTCAGTGTGTATGTTCGATCTTGATGCATTTTCAGTTTAGACATTAAGAGTTATCAGTATTGAACATCAACCCCAAACGAATCGCTTAAAATATGGCGATTGCAATACATTTATTTTCGTGTTCATATTATGAAAGGATGTATTTTGCTACGTCAAATATTATTGGTATCGATGTAAGATGAGAAATTTGATGTAAGCACTTATCCATTATGCGCCTAATTTAATGTGCTATGTATCTCATATTGGAATAAAGTTTGAGGTCCACTGATGAGGGAACGTCGACGGCTTAAATCTTAACAAATCGATCAATCATCCTTAAGGTTTTATCGTCAAACAGAGGATGATATATTTGGGGTCTGCCATGAAAGTAGGGTCTTTTCAACCATTAACTTCTAAATGACGGAATATAAATGCCCCATTTTGAGTTCGGATAAAGCAATAGAATATTTATTTGGTATCGATTTGTTTCGTCGCCATTAATCACATGCCGATTTTTCGCATTTTCCCCGTCGGTTGAGGCTCAAAATTTATAAAGGCACGCCTCATAAAAATACAACTTCATTCTGTGTGCTCTGGTGGAGTAAAAATTTTCATACGGGGGTGTAATTTTTTTCCACGGAGGCTCACTTTTTCGCGTAGCACTCGAAATGGTATTCGATCCGACGTCTGTTTATTTTGCTTTCAGCTGTCACATCCGTTTTCAGATATCCATAATGCATGTGTCGAAAGTGTTCAGATGGTCCAAAAGTTGAAAAAAAGACTTCTTCGCTCGGAGGATTCCCTCCGGCCCTCGCACAAAAATGTGCGATTTCGATCGTATAAAAAGGGGTGCCTTTATTATTGACACATAAAATACTTACGCCTGATCTGAACGTACACCCTAAATACATCGAATTTAAATTTAAATAAAATACCATATTTTTCGCAAGATTATATAATAAAAGCGTTCATATAGTAAAAGAAATATTAATATGACGGACGAATACTATAAAAACAATCTAGATTTATATCGAATCAATTTTTAGTATCGAAGCGTTTCCACGGACACATGGAAAACAGTCTAATTACTGCTATTACCTATTCAACTTTTTCAAATTCTTGAAGTGTACGAAGATGTATCAATAAGTGTCAGGGCTGTGGAAATAGATTTTTTTTTGAAAAATTTGAAAAAATATTCAAAATTTCACAATTTTCAAATGTTATTTTTTAGTTTTTAAAGTTTTTTAGATTATATTGTAGCGTGGAGGCATAATTCAATAATTAAATATAGTGTACATGCGGCGAAATCCATGGGATTTCGCCGTTGCCAGTCCTTACGGTCAAGAAACACGGTCAAGAAACAAGAAGTACCGCAATAAGGGCTGGATCGATGCGCTCCATGTAGATAAGGACGCTGGCGTCGGTTACATAGATAAGAAAGGGTGGCCTGGCTTCAATTGCCAGGTATAAATGTGACGCTCTGTAGAAATATTACAGAGACGTCAGTTCGATCCTAGGCCTTGCCCGAGGAACATCTTTTCGGAGATTGTTCCGTTGAAGCCTCCATACATCGCCATTCTCGCTGCACTTCGTCTGGCTGAGAGTTCATCACACGCCATTGCCATCTACGACTGTGCGCTCCGCATTTTATATAAATAAATGCGTTGAGCTGACACACAGTCTTTAAATTCATCATCTCCATCTACGATCAGAACGAGCAGAACATCCCCATCCCTTAAAGAATCCTGACAAAAATCCGTAGTTCACCGGCGCCGTCCTCGTGGTCCAGACTAACGTTACGAAACGCCTAATTTCGAGTGACCTTTGGATCCGGGCTCCGCGATCCGGATACGCAGCATCCGCTGCAGCTACGAAGGAACGCAGGGGTGCCCATAGTCAGCGGCCCCCTACGTTACAATATCCTTTCCAACAATATGTTACATGTCACACAAATAATTCAATGAGTCGTTAAATTTGAAGAGGTAACAGTTTGGTAGAGTCAGGTGGTGTCACATCTGGGGATCGTGCGAACCCCGGAATAGGACACGTCCCCAGACAAAAGAATACAGTGGTGTCAGATCTGAAGACCGTGCGAGCCAGGGAATTGGGCCACCAAGCTAGCCAGGGAATTGGGAATTGCGCAGCTTCTTCAAATTCTTAGAGTATATAAAGATTTATTGATCGTAACAATTACAATCAGTTTTTTATGTGTTGTTTCATTTCTGCTCATATATTAATATGGTGATTCTTTTTTTATTGCAAAATTTTGTGTAAATATATTTTTATTTTTAATATATCATTAAAAAAATTAATTTCAAACGTTTGAAATCACGTTCTTCCACTTATTTAGCAATATTTTAATGTCTGTGTCATAAAACATCGTAGGCTTTGAACGAAAATATTGTTGTTAGTCCATTATTGATCTTGTCGTAAGTTTTTAAAATTTTATTATTTAAATAATGCTTCATAGATATAAAAAGATGGAAATCCGCCGGAGCGATGTCTGGAGAATAAGGCAGATGTTGAATTATCATCAACATATCCACGCAATAGCGCTGTTGGTCTGAGCAGATTAAATTCTCCAGATTAACAGCGACATCTTCTGTCTCTCTTCAGGTGCAATGCGTTATTTTAACGGCGCCATCTCTTGTGGCCCTACGGAGACATTGCACCTGCATACCGCGCGTGCACCATTGCCGGTTGGGTAGTGACGCGCAGGAGTTGGGACTCGGGAGAGTCGTCGGCTTGTCTTGTCTGCGGTATGTCGTCCCTCCTGTAGCCAGATCTCTCTCTCGTGTGGAATAAATAGCTATTTAGAGAAGAGAGCCTTTCTATTCGACTTCCGTCTATTCCCGTCCATTCGCCCAGCAACATCATGGCCCGATAGAAGAACTGACGCGTGCCCGTGCATCCATAGTTGGAGTAAAGCACCCATTTCTCATCTCCAGATATGAAGTCAAGTACCCATTTTCCTTGTCTCCACACCTTCCCGATTTTTTTGTTGTTTTTTCGATGAGTATCTAAGATTGGCCAATAGATGCTGTTAGATCACTTTCAATTTAAGCAGTCAGTATGGTGACATCTACCTTACACGGTCTTCCAATTCCTTGTTGAATGTTTGATGGAGATCATATGAACGTGATCTTTTTCAACGTGATCATATGAATAATAAATAAGCAACATAAATATATTGTGCATTTAATAAAATAATAATTATCATGATTTTATATTTGATTTATATTGGTTATTTTAAGGATTTGGAGAGTCGTTATTTTGCATGTAAAAATCATTACATGTGCTTCGTTTGGGAAAAATATAATATATCAAGAATTATTGATGTGGAGTTTTTTGGGAGGAAAACATATAAAACCAATAAGTATCGCATATCGAAATATAAGAAGGCTTTGGGGGGTGTTCGCTTTATTCTATCTGCCGAAGAAGTGTATGTTAATTTTCAATTGGAATACTTCCCGAACAATTTCTCCAGCTCGAGGGGAGTTATTTCCTGCGGATACATTGCTCCACGAGCATCAAGCGTAAAATATAACGGTCGTTAAAAATAAAATTAAAAAAAATTAAAAAAATATGCAGGACGCCAGCGGCGAAGTTACACCCATGCCGCAAAAAGGGCCGATTAAAAACGAAGGAAAATTTGAAATTCAAATGCGGACCACAGTTTTGCACGACGTCGTAATAACAATAATAAAAAAAGAGAATGCCCGAAAAGGATAATGTATGCACGATATTTGTGCGAGGAGAAGACCGCCGAGGGTTAATCCGGCGAGTGGGAAGAATCGCCTCGTGTGCGGAGTGCCGGATCGATTGTGTTATTTTATGGATACAAGGTAAATGTTTAACTACGATGCCTTTAAATGTCACCTTGACATACAAAAACTGTTTCAATACATAAGAATGATAAATATACGGGCTTGGAGGGTCTATAATATCGACCCTATTGCTGGCGTTGCTGCATGATCTATTCCGGGTTACTTTGGTTCCTTGAAGTTTATGGTAGTAATGAGATGACGACAGATATCAGACAGTGACTGACTAGATTCATTAATAATCGAATCCATTTTCTGTTCAGCTGTATGGTCTGTTCCGGCTTATCCCGGACTAGACACACAAAGAGTGTCTTCCACTGATCTTGTAGCCCCGCGAGAATCCCTACGCGTGGAGCCTCCAGGATCCCACCCCTTTTGTTCCACGTCCTCCAGAGGAGGCGATGTTTCCGCGGGAAAGACCAGCTTCAGACCATGTGCATCCGAAAGTGCGATGGAGGAGGAAGGACTAATGTTATGCTAAAGTCAAGGGGGTTGCTTCCGCGGGTTCACTGCTACCACGAGTCCAACCTCAGTTTGAAGGGCGCAGCACAGGGTGACCTGCTCACCCAACTCATGTTAGCCGTAGTTAGTTTGATGAGCGAACCGACGAGGCTGCTTTCGCACACCTCTACTCCACATCATTACCCCAGGGATTCAATCGTTGCCCACGGGCGTAGGGTTGGCTTTCTCCCTTGAGGTTTTATGGTTGTGCATCGTGGTGTCTAACACCCTTCCCTCTTCCAGATCAGGGTGTAATAGAAACATTCAAACGGTTATATTTAAATCAGATGCTTCCACGATTATTGCTAGCTGATGAAAATAATGAAGAAACTGTTCCCACAACAAAATAAATTAATTTTTTTTTTGCAAATAGCTGGAATTCTTTAGATGGGTCAACTTTTAAAATATCATGGGACAAAATTTTGAAATAATCATTACTAATAGTCTGATATTTTCCTTGTAGCGTTAAATTTAAATCATATAAGTGTTTTGTTATGTTTGATCAGAAAAAAAAATGTATATAGATTTTAAGTTCTTAAAAAATGACATATATTTCCTTTCAAACCCTTGAATTGCATAAGAATCTGGAGAAGGATAATTCTAATTTATGGATGCCATATATATATATATATGCCACGTACCTCTTTTTTCCAGTCATTGAAAGAGCGATCCATAGCTGCAAACGTTAGTACTGTCAAAACAGGGATAGGGATGAATCACGTGTAATATCACGATAGACATACAGAGAGCCGTGAAGACCGGCAAGCTTTCAGACAACTATCTAGGAAGCGCCCAAGTAGGTGTCCCCAGTTTTTGATTATGGCTTGGAACTGATTGGAAGGTTTCGACGCGACGTTGCGCGAGCTGTCCCGCTTCCGGGTCGACGTGGCGGCGATCCAGGAGCGTCGACTCATCGGTAGTGGATCGATGCTCCTCGGGGATGCTGCCATCTTGTATAGCGGTGATGAGACTGCTCAGAGATCAGGAGTGGGTTTCGTCCTGGACAAGAGGACCCTGTCATCCGTTTTAAATTTTAACTACATTAGCGAGAATTTGTGCGCTGCACATAAGAGGTAGAGGGCATAACTTTTCCTTGATGTGTGTGTATGCTCCCACAGAGGAAACAGTTAACAGCATCAAGGACGCCTTCTATGAAGAACTAAAGAAGAAGACTCTGCCCACTTATGATGCTAAAATAATATTGATTTGAATGCGACAGTTGGCAGGGAAATCTTTACAGTCCCACGACTGGGGCCCATAGTCTCCACGATACTTGTAATGACAATGGAGATAGACTTATTGGTTTCGCTACATCCGTCGGGATGATTGTCAGTAATACCACTTTGAACATTAAAAAAAACACAAATACACGTGGATATCTGCCGACGGGGTCACCCGAAATCAGATTGGCAATATTGGTAGACAAGAGACACAGAAGTGGTGTGGCGGATGTCAGAACAATGCGTGGGGCCGAGTCCCCCGAGCCATCTTGGACTTCCAACTGAGTGGCAGTAGACCCGTCGGAAGACCTCGGCTACGCTGGCATAGTCAAATAGAAAAAGACGCCGCATGTCTGGGCCTGGGCCTGGGTGTGGGACCGCCTATAGGGCTATAAGCGCCACCACAAAAAAAGCCACAACCATAATTGCCACTAAAACCCTAAAATTATTCAAAAAATATTTCAATTTATATACAAGCGAAAATAATTACGCATATTGTGGTAAAAATCAATTACAGCAAGTCATGGAGCTGCAACTATTCAATTAAAAAAAATGTAGCATATTTTTTATTATTTACATTTCACAGTCCAATTCGTGGAACCAATTACAATTACTTTGATATATACCGGATATATATCCAATTGTGGTCGCTTACCACTTTTCAGATTTGAACCCATGAGGTTTATATTTGGATAAAACCTTCAATAAAACGACACATAATATTCATAATCAAAGTTTCGGAGTAGTCATAAGTAATGTCGTTTTTATCCCAATACAATTTTAAAAATTCGTCACATTTGAATAGAAAACCCATTTCTCATTGACATTCTTAAATAATCTGCACCAGACCAATATGCGCCAATATGGTATATCCATATAATATTTTTACTATGCCTATGTTATTACAGCAAGTGTAAACAGTAAGTTGACAAAGTTTTATCGCAATCGGATGAACGATATGGAAGCGCATTAAATACGTACAAACAAACATCGATTTTTACATATGAGATTAATACATTTGTACATCAAAATTCCGGTTTATATTTGAATGTCCCTCAAATGTTATCCAATTGCTCGTTTTAATTCAATTTACGAAGAAAAATAAAAAAAACACGAGCATCTCCATTGTTTATTCAGCTCATTAAAACATCGTCAACTCTTTTGGAACTGGCGTCGAAAACTTTGTATTCGTTAGTCTTGGCAGATTTGAGTTCGGCACAGAAAGCGACTTCATCCGCTTTATGTCGTTTCCGGCGTTAACGACCAACATCCGCCCGTATCGGTATTTTCCGGAACCGTGCCCGTAAATAAACACGTGTGCCACGGCAAGGGTTGGAAAAAATCGCAATGTAAATAATTACGCGGAAAACCCGCAAAACTTTTTGTCCCGAACTTCTAGCATTCGCACGATGTTACCTGACAATTTGCTATTGTATTTTTGCGCCGCTTTTTCACCGCAGGGCTTTCCACCCTCAATTTTCACCCCCGAATTGTGTAACAGTTCGGAGCGAAATTAAAATATTACACGACCGAAAAAAATTGCGACAAAGTGAATTGTATATTGCGCGGCATTTCGTCTTTGTCGCCGAAGCGGGCACGCAATAAATTTGTACAAATGAAGAAGGATTTTCTACTAATTTTCAAAACATAAATGGATGACGAAGGCATAATTTTTGACGAAGCCAAATATCTTCTTCTTTGATATAATTTGTCGGTGAATTAGAGGCTTTGTCTGAGCCCCGAAAGTACTGTAATTTATTTAGTCTTTCTAGTGCCGTTAATTCAAGCCTCAGATTAAGCTTGGTGAAAGCTTTGCTTCCTCGGCTTTTA
Organism: Stenopsyche tienmushanensis; assembly: GCA_008973525.1. Lineage (NCBI taxonomy): Eukaryota > Metazoa > Arthropoda > Insecta > Trichoptera > Stenopsychidae > Stenopsyche > Stenopsyche tienmushanensis. The sequence continues at coordinate 243,143 of WACJ01000091.1, read as the reverse complement.
GAAAGAAGCTTCGCTTGTGTGCCCGGTTCCATTTTCAAGACCACACCAGTCCTTATGTGTAGGTTGCGAAAAGCAAAATAAATGTAGAACTAGTGATTTATAAAGAGCCCTTTAGGGCTTTTCGAGGGGATTGAAAACCCTTAAACAAACCTTTGAATGCACAACCTTTAAGATTTTAAATATTTTTAGAACGGGCGTATTTATTATTTTATATTCCAAGTAATTAACCCATTCTATGGAAAAATTGAATGCCAATATCATTATGTTAATCAAGAGCAGAGTATGAGATTGTTGCTATTCTTCACTGCTTAAGACTTTGATATTTTGGGATTCTTTAACATTTAAAACATCGAATGAAATCTTGATTTTTTTAATTTTAAGAGACAGATTTTAAGTCAGCCGATGTAATTTTTATACGATTACATATATTTTAGGCGTTATATGGAAGCTACCGCGTTATACGAGGGACGAGCATCCATGAAACAGATATACCAATAATATGTATGATAATGAAATTGTCCCGATTTGCACGATTATGCGTGTATATTGTCGAGAACACATCACTCAATAAGTTCGTAGGATGACCAATTAAATAAATTTTTTTTTAATAAACACCAAAATAAAACAACGACTTTGAAATGGAAGAAATATGACGATGAATAAAATATCGTGACTGTTGCGTTTAAGCCCCTTGCCGTCTTCGGGGGCCCGCAATCTTCGTCGCAGCTGCCTCAAGCAGACCACCACGAGGGGCGTCTCGAATCGCGGGGCGCTCCGGAGGCCGGACGCACCCCTGCGCCTCTCATCTCGGCCTGAATGGCCTCGACGAGAAGCGAGGGGGCTCCGCCCTCAGGGGTGAAGGAGCCCCGCGGCACCGAAACAAACTCGAAACATCCGCGACGGAAAAATGCGTATACCTCCGCCGAGGGGGCGATTCTTTATCCTCGACCGCTCATACGACGACACCAAAAAGGAGGAAACCTCAAAACGATAGGGAAACAATTAAAACATGATGAACTTCGTTTAATAAATTTTATTTACCATTTTGTGATACGGCAGACGATCACGACGCAGAGGCTTGATGATGGAAACGTAGCGCGAAATTGGCGGCAAATGAGCCGTCAATAATCAACACGACTGGTCCCCAAAGCGTCCAGAACGGAATAGAAAGAATTAGCTCGGCCTACCCTTAAGAACGGTTGAGGTCCGAACGTAATTAAAAAACGGCCCGCTTTGACGACCAAAATCGATATTAAACGACGAAATTAATTAATTTATTTTTATAATCAATAAAATCAATCGCAAATTATTCCCACGCTACACTCCCCCCGACTTAAGCAATTGAATCGTCCCGATCAATCCAATCCCGTGCCTCGCAATCGTGCCGCATATAAAAAAAAAAAAAGAAAAAAAAGCGTCCCTGCCCGACTTAATAAAGGTCACAGCATTTGCTTCAAAGTCCGAGAAATCAGGGCTAAACTTTGACCGTGACCATAAAATACAACAAATAGTATTTTTATTTACAAAAATAAGTTTAAAAAAATATGAAAATGAAATATAGATCCACAGTGATAGGATCTTTCAAAAGGAAAAAAAAAAAATGTTTCTGATGTTCCTGTAGGAGTCCTGTTAGAGTCTTGCTGCTCCTGCAATGAAACCTTCATGAGTCTGTTCTTTACATTTCTTAATTTATTTTAAAAAAATACAGTAAGCTTTATCATTCGTCCACTAATCAACTTCGTCAAGGTTTATTCACTATCCTAAATAATCTCGGTCCGAATCCAGCTAGTTTACTTCCAGCCCTCCATGGCCGTCTGACTCAGAATGAATCCGGTCATTATAAGCTGCATTTTTACCTAATCTTTCGAGGGTTCTTCGAGCTGCAAGAACCAATCAGGTGCCCCTTAGGAGCTCAGCTACCGTCATCACGACGTCCGTATAGCTACGAGACGTCTACGCGCGTTAGCCTGTTTGGCGACGAAAACAATCATCCCTCCGAACCGGCACTTAAAAGTTTACGCGGACGACTTATCAAAACAAAACTGCGTTCTCCGTGACCTTGAAATATCTATTTCGCGACATCAATAGACTCGTCACCGTGTCCTATCGCGGGATATCTCTATGAATAAACCAGAACAGAAAAGAAGAATAAGAAAAATAGAGAGAAAGCTCCTTCTCTGGTACTGCGTACTCCATGATTTCATTGCAGCTCTATTTCTCGCGATCGAAACTATCGTGCACTCTGTGCAATTATCGCGAGGACTAGACAAGTTCGCACAAATCCATAACAATCGAAACAACAATGCTAAATAACCATCTTCAACTCGTCACTGTCGCCGCCATCCTGTGCCGTAAAGAAAAGAATTAGAAACTACGAAAGAAAGCTCGTCCAGATGCTCTTTGGTGCGCGATGTATCACGGGCAATCTTTACCAGATTCCCGTTTTCCTGCGCGAAACTAAAATTTCGGCCGCCAACCCTACATCACCGACCTCATGGAATTCTCGCAAGTTGAGAACCCAGGCGGCGCCTTTCAAAGGATAGAGAAAGCAACGATCAAATCCACACATGGTGGTTCAATCCGCGTTGATCTCGAACATCCTATTCAGGATCTTTTAACAACTAGTACAGCGGATTTCCCATCGCCGACCTCTAGTGTTCTCCATCTAAATCAAAACATACTTCGCGGACCACGGCTCTCCGGCGACTCTATTCTTTACAAAAAAATCAAAATTACCGAATGACTTGCTCCTAAACAATTACGACACTCTCTTACGAGAAGCTTACAAAAAAAATGAAACAAAAGCGACGACAATAAAAGTTGCTCTAAGCGGTTCCGACCGCTCGCAAAGGGTATCTCTAGGACTGTACCTGAAAATTTCATACAATTCACCCTGCAACATCTGGCATTACATTTAACAATATACAACATATTTTAAAACTCGTAAAATAAGTTCGAACGACATGCATATAATACTTACACAAAATGCAACGTCGTTTACAAAACCCAAATACCACGAATCGGCAAGACAAAAACCCGGTTGATTACAAAATATCTAGCGCCTCGAGCCCTGCTTGATAAAGCGGATGGGATTTTCCCATGTGTTGAAGTACCACTATCGGCCCTCAAGTTAAGAAATATTTACAACAATAGAAATCCACACATCAACTCTTCATCCATCGCAAAAGACAAACTTGATGACGCTTCATAACCATTATAGTTCGATATTTTAATCACACCATGCCGATCGCTTTATACATCAACTTACATAATCTCTCGCGCGACAAATCTTAAAATATTATATACAACTTAAAGATCACGCATAAAAATTATTAAGAAAATATTTACAATGCCTCGCGGATTACATGACCCGCGAGATACCTGACCAAAGACTCCTGTCATTACAAACTCTTCGTTCGGATGACGGCCATCCTTGTGATGCTGCAGCTCAAGCCATCGGGAAGCTCGTGCTGCATCTCAGGTGGTGGCGCTTTCCAGCGACGCTGCGTCGGCCTCCAAAGGCCACGTGGTCGGCTGGAAATAAGCACCCTCCATGGCGCCTCAGCTTCTCTCGCCGCGGACGATGCGCTCAAGGGGCGCACTCCTGGCGGCGTCGAGCTGATCTCGGCGTCCGGTGGTGGCGCTGGCGTGCGTCGAACCATGTGACGCCGACGCGTCCAACATGGCGGCGTTGCCACGTGCTCGCCTCAACATCTTCTGATGATGCGCCATCGTCGTCCTCCTTGACAGCATTTCGGCGTCGTCGCAGTCGAGGATCCCAATCCTCTGACACCAATGTTGCGTTTAAGCCCCTTGCCGTCTTCGGGGGCCCGCAATCTTCGTCGCAGCTGCCTCAAGCAGACCACCACGAGGGGCGTCTCGAATCGCGGGGCGCTCCGGAGGCCGGACGCACCCCTGCGCCTCTCATCTCGGCCTGAATGGCCTCGACGAGAAGCGAGGGGGCTCCGCCCTCAGGGGTGAAGGAGCCCCGCGGCACCGAAACAAACTCGAAACATCCGCGACGGAAAAATGCGTATACCTCCGCCGAGGGGGCGATTCTTTATCCTCGACCGCTCATACGACGACACCAAAAAGGAGGAAACCTCAAAACGATAGGGAAACAATTAAAACATGATGAACTTCGTTTAATAAATTTTATTTACCATTTTGTGATACGGCAGACGATCACGACGCAGAGGCTTGATGATGGAAACGTAGCGCGAAATTGGCGGCAAATGAGCCGTCAATAATCAACACGACTGGTCCCCAAAGCGTCCAGAACGGAATAGAAAGAATTAGCTCGGCCTACCCTTAAGAACGGTTGAGGTCCGAACGTAATTAAAAAACGGCCCGCTTTGACGACCAAAATCGATATTAAACGACGAAATTAATTAATTTATTTTTATAATCAATAAAATCAATCGCAAATTATTCCCACGCTACAGTGACATTTGGGTTTTGGTCACTTTGAGTAGCTTTCGCCGGTTGTTGTACACTCAGTTGACTGTCGTTTTGACTATGGAATAAAGTTATGGATCCATGTTTTATCCATTGATACATATTGAATGAAAAATATTTTTTAACTGTACTGAAACAACTCCAAACAGAACTCTAAATCGTCGACGCGTGGTTGTTTATGATCGACTGTGAGTAAACGCGGTATTCACTTCGAACAGAGCTTTTTCATGGACAAATTTTGATGCAAAATGGTTAATACACTGCCTTTTGATATCTTTAAATTATCAGCTATTTTATACAACTTCAATTTATGATCGATCAAAGCTATTTTGTGGTTTTCTGGAACAAATTAAAACCACTATAAATAGTAAACTAAATAAACATTATTTGAAAGTTTTCTTAAAAAATAATGTTTGTTTGTTCGTATTTAATGAGCTGCCATAGCGTTTATTCGATTTAAATAAAACGTTGTCAAATTATTATTTATAACTGCGGAAATAATATAAGCATAGTAAAAATATTGTTTATGTATGTTATTTGTTATGTATTCGCCAATTGTTTGGTCTTCGGTGGACTATGCCGTGAGGCGGTAATACACAAACGTCATCATTTTAATTCATAACAGCAACACATTAAAAATTTATTCGAGTTACTTTTAAATTTTATGTTTGGCTTCCATTACATGCGCTAAGTTTCGCTTAATTTTCGGATTTTCTACACTTAATTTCACCCAAAGTTCGGGCGATTTTGTAAGAAATTCATGAAACTGTCTCTTTCGTAATATTGATATGATCCTTACACCAGATAGTGGATTAAAACGTGTTTTTAAATATGTGGTGCGTGCATCAGCGTGATAAAATGCAAAAAGTGACTTTTTAAATTGAATTATGTGAAGAAGCATTGATTAAATTATACGTAAACACACCAACAAAACATGATTCAGTTATTCATTCAGTTAGTTCATCGTTCTATATATAAATTATATTTTGATTGTGTATTTTAATACTGAAAATTGGTGTGCCTATAATTCTTCTTCGAAATTTAAATCCACCACGACATGTAGCAACGGTACCATACTTTTAGTGAAAAAAATGATGAATAATATCATCGAAGCTACAGTTTGAAATTATTTTTTTAAGGAGATGTTGTGTCCCTTTGATTCCTACTGATATGCTATTTGAATTGAAATGTGTGTAATTTCCGATGCAAGCACCAACAAAGTAAAGGAACACACAGGGTATGCGTGCATGCTTCTCATATGGATAGCTGTAAGTGGGCTGCTCACGCCTTTCTTATTTATTACCAAACGGTACGCACCACACGGAAAAATATTGTGTTTCTAAAAGTACTTTTTTAGCATGGCTAAGCATAGTCTTTAGCACGGGATAAAAGTAGGAAGTCTCCTGTTTAATACAAAGAACAAAGTGAAAAACGAAAATCAGGGAAAATTTTTCTTTCCTTGTGTGGCATTGCAACGCATGCTGGTTAATCACTATTATATAAATAAATGACGCAAATGTATGACGGAAATGAATTGATTCAGGAAATATTGTGGTCTTTCTATCTTCGTGCATTTCATTGAAGAATGTATTTTTAATATTGTCATTCATTGATTGAAATTGCATCAATCAATATTGTTGTCGCGCTGTTTATGGATATTTAGGTCGATGTCGATGATACATATAATAAAAGATGCTAACATCATTACGCACGCTGTCTTCTTTCGGCGTTCAATCTCTCCATAATACGGAATGAATCTGCTTAAAAAATGAATATACGAAAAAAAAGAGCTAAGAAAGAAAGCTTTTATGTTTCCCTTTTGCTGTTCTGCAAATTTTTCACGGACGGACAAAGGGATTTTTTTCTGTAAAACCTCTCTACCCATTAAGTTATCGCTCCACTTAAGCACGAATTTATAGAAGATTCCAGCTTCTATATGTTAAGTTTTATATGGCATGACGTGACAATCTGCTTTTTAGACGCAACGTCGACTTATTCATTATTTTTTCGTGGTATCATAGTGGAATATCAATCATATTAAGTTTCTTTCAGCTCTTTTACGTCAAGACTCCACGGCGTATAAATAATGCGGATGACACAATCTGAAAGCATTCGAAGCATCGTCGTCGATGGCCGGATTAAAAAAGAGGAATTTACCGAAGACGAATGTGCTGATTATTTTCGGTTCGACCGTGAAATTTAATCCATTCGCAACGTGTGTTTTGTTTTCGCTAATCCGAAAAAGCGTGCCAACGATTGGCCTAAGGCCAGGAATGATTATGTGATTCTTCTTCATCTGATGAAATTATTTTCTGCATGAAGTCGTTGAACAAACATGTTCAAGGATCAAAGTTGACATGAGCATTCGATTTTGTCCATTAGAATGAAGCCAAACAAGAAACACATGGCTTACATGAAAGTCATCCTTGAGTATTGCAATTTTTTCAAGTACATATCAAATGACGACGAAGCAAAACAATAGCAAAACAAATCAATCAAAACAGTTTCTCACTAAAACTTACTAAAAAATAACAGCACAGAAGACAAAAACATGATATAACACATCCTGAGTAGACATTAACAAAGTTACATGACAAAAACATAATTTATATTATGATGTGAATTTAAATAAAATGATGTGTTTGTGTAATATATAATAAAATAGGCAATTTATTGTTATAGTGATAACTTTTTGTTACGTATAGACTATAAACTAAATTACAAAATATTTTTTCTCATTTTACGGTCAACCAACAGGGTTGAAGTTTCATTTTTCGTGACGTTCAAGCCAATTTTCCCTACCATATGTATACAAGTTTCACTTTAATAAATCAGATTTTTCTAATTAATTGAAAAAAATATACACAAAAATGCGTGCTTATTGATATTATCATAAGATAAAAATGGCGATTATTCTTACATCTGCCACCGCCCACGACAACTAATTATTTCAGCGTACATTACACTCAATGGAAAATGGAAAATGGAAATTAGTCATCATTTTAATTTAATTATATTGGGTGTATCAAAAAGTCTTTGCGATTATATAAGTCCTTGTTGATGTTTATTAATAAATTTGAACCCTATTTGTTCCCTTATTATTACTTACAGTTTTCCATAGATTTTCGAGTTTTGCAATTCATTTTAAAAAAAAACTGATTTTGAGTTGAAATATGTACAAAAAAATGGTTTTTATCTCAGCGAAACTATTGATGTTTATGACTAATGTTGTCATAAATAACCCATTTTTCATCCCCATTCAAAATTCAATAAACTTTGCACCTATTTCGTCGTTCTCCTTAGACAGTTCGTGCGGCATCCAAACCTCCATTCGATTCGACTTCTCGGTGCTTCATTTCATTTATGGCTTTTGTGGCCTCGGTGGGATTCAAGCCCTGTTCAAAAATAGCAACATATAATGCCGAATGTGATGTTGGTCGATTTTATTCAAAAAATATTATAAAAAATATACTAAAATATTACATAAAAATATGAGCTATGAATCAAAATTTCTAAAAACTATGTAAGATATTGTATAAATGAATTGATTTGAAGCCAAGATGTTTGTGCGACGACCGTAAATATTGTATGTCATCTGTATATCCGTGGAAATACAATATCGTAAAGAAAGTTTCACATATTAACCTGTTAAGCGGGGAAATTCCTTTTCAATAACGCAACATACAGTGGGCGCGCAAATTATCGTCAGGACGTATATATACGTCCTGCCCATCTGGCGTGAGCATATTTTTATTTTTTTTAACAATACTCAGAATTTATAAAAAAATCAATGAAATAAATATTTATTTAGATACATTGACACATAGAGAAGTTAAAAAATACAAAACAATAAACAAAAGCACACAAAGAAAATGGAAACATATAATTTAAAAAAATAAAATACATCCATACATAAATTCTATAATCATCTTCTGTATGATATATTTTAAAATAGTTATTTATTACTATGTTGTCTGAACTGAGCGTCAATATGCGTCTTTTTTGTCTTTCCATTTTAAAACTATAAGTTTGCCTTTGAACCTTACCTTATGCTACTATTCACCGTTTACTAAGTACACGTCTACTCCAACACAATAGCGAAGTGCAACCATTTTACTACCTATCTTAAATTCATGTCAAAACATGTATCGATAACTCACACATTCGCTAGGGAAAAAAAAGTTCCGCCTGCTTTTGGACTCAACATATATTTTGAGGACGTATATATACGTCCTAACCAATTTCGATGCAGTTTACGTTGGACGTATATATACGTCCCGCTCACTTAAAAGGTTAAGACAACGATTTCGCTACGCCAAATTTCGTAACTTCTTGCCAAAAAACGAATTTAGTAACGCGTACATTTAAGTGATATTTTTTTAATTATAATTCAACGTCTATATATCGCTGCGCCGCACTTTTGGCGATCAAATTGTTAAATCAAATCATCATACTTATGTATATAGCAATATTTATATGATTCACGATATTCAGTCTATCTTTTAGAAATAATAAGGAAGAATTGTCCAGACATCTATCGACGAAGAATTGATTTTAAGAAATTGCAATTATTAATCATATTAATCATAAAAATTGAAATGTTTTTCCTTACTCTGTTTTTTTCTTGTCAGAATTATGAGTATTTTTTAAGAACCACAAATGATTAAAATATGAATAACTGTATGTAGATATGTTAGAGATTAATTCCTGTTATGTTAAGCATTGACTATCTATAGATATCAAATGTATTGTACAGATCTTGGATAAAATTTAAGAATCGTTTTCAAATATATTTCTGTATTTTGAGAAGATTTATATGAATCTCAGAAATTGTCTTAAAGCCGTTCTTGCAGCCGATTTAGTGTAACAAGGGAAGAAAGCAGAATCTTTCTCGTTGACTTCCTCGCTTTAGTACTATGCCACGTAGCTGTGGAGATAAGTCCCGCTCGGAGGACCTAAAGGCGGATATAAATAAGAGTAAGTAAGGTTTTGTGCTAGATTGTGGAGCTTAACGAAGATGTTATCTGCGGAAAAACTGTGTTCGCGGAAAATCATTTTATATGGCCCGGAAGCAAGTGTTGTGGAAACGTATGGAGATCAAATAAACGTCTGCAGATTTTTCTTTCCGTGCCATCGTCCTCGTCGGCTTCGAAAGCTTTATTCCTGAAATCTTGCAGGAGAGTTTAAAAGGACGTAAAGAGTAGTGCGATAAAGCATCCGACTTTGGGACGCAATTTATGAACAGAGAAGATATGACAAAGGACGGGGGAAATTGTAATAAAAAAAAGAAAGCCGCGTTATTTGAGTATCAATAAAAAGTATTTATCCTCTTGTTCGTGGCTTCATGCCAAAGGAGTGGCTTTTGCAATGTAAGGTGGTACACGGTGGGTCTTTGGCAAATAAATTCGGACTTAACCGGCCTTTTATGTGACTGCTCCTATTTCCTAGGTCCAATAACTTTAAGCATGGAAATTACCAGCCATTAAGCCCTCAATAACTTTAACGGTGATGACGGTCAATGGTTAAATAGGGAATGGAATGCACACGGCTTCTGGCCTTCCTGGATGCTCGATGCGGAATAAACTTGTTGCAATAATGGCTTGCTGTTAAAATGTACGATTGATAAAACACTTGAGCTATTTATAAACGAATTTAAGATTCAAAATAGGTACAAATCATACTCATACATGATATTATCGTATATCATACTCATTCTCTATCTAAATATTTATTCAAAACGAGAGAGAGAGATCTGGCTGCAGGAGGGACGACTTCCCGCAGCCAAGGCTAACCGACGACTTTTCACGACTCCCGCCTCCTGCGCGTCACTACCCAACCGGCAACGGTACACGCGCATGAAGCGATCCGTCGGTATGCAGGTGCAATGTCTCCGTAGGGCCACAAGAGATGACGCTGATAAAATAACACATTGCACCTAAAGAGAGATGGAAGATGTCGCTGTTAACAGCGCTACTAGGTGGGGATGGTAAATCGCCGAAGCTACAGAAACAAAAACAATAAGAATTTAGAGGATATAAAAAGTGCCTCATGATTTTTATCTTAGATTTACAAAACTAATACAAAAACGGCACGTATTTTTGGCACTATCGATACATTTGAAAAATTCGTCATCGAAACTTTTCCAGAGAAAAACAATATTACGCGGCAGTTCTTCATTGTTTTCTTTATTGGATTATTTTCTAGGAAAAGGTTTTGATATGTGGTGGTTTTAAATTTATTTGTTTAATTTAGAATGATTTAAATAGACTTTTTGAAATGATATTTTATTTATAGCCACAAGAAGAAGTATCAGTGATTGCAATCTTTCTAAATTGTTTGGTACGGTGATTTTTTACGCCAAAATCTGAGCTTGAAACATTAAAATAAGAACTTAAGATACTGACACATAATAACTGTCCTCCACATATGGCAAAATTATGATTTATAGGCAGTTTTACTGACTGTGTTGATTGTTACAGTGTTTTAAGGGCCAGTCTATATACGGATTTTCAAAATATTTTGGCTGAATTATAAAAATAATTTAATAATTTAGCCACTATGCCAACAACGAAATCATGTTTTTAGATTTATTGATAAACATGAAGTTTGTAGAATGTCATGGGATCTAATTTGGTATTTTATACCCATTTTCCCACAGTTTAGATTTGAACTTTATCCCTGTTAATGAGATTCATCAGGAATTTAAATTGGAACATATTAAAACTTTTTATTCATCAAAAAATAATATTTCAAGGAAAAACCGTTTAAAGCTATGATAAATATAATCCGGTTTTTTGCGATTTGGTTTCACTCCTTATGTAAATATTTGCTTCTGTTATACAAATACTACAGATGCGTTCAGCAAGAATAGTTTTAAATATTTTAATGCTCGGTGATAAAAATCAACGTAAATAAGAGCAATACATCCATTCTTTCAGCAGACTATTTTATTTTTATTGCACTTTACAATTTACTCTTCCAGAGAAGTACTTGGTGATCTTGTTTTTTTTTATTGCTTTGCAACCGTTGCCAGTTTTCATTCGATTTGTGTTAGTTTTGTTGAATTCTTACTTTGATCTTTGAACCTGCTTTAAAAGTTGGTTAATTATGGCCTGGGGTTTTCGTATAAAATAATGGTAATTCCTCTACAATACTATGCTTATGCTTAGTTTTTAAAGAGCTTTTTGATTAATTTAACTAACTGATAACTTATCACTGTATCAATAGCTCAAAATAAATTGATTTTTTAAAATGCTAGTGTAGCTTGGGCGATTTACAATCCCTACGTAGTAGCGCTGTTAATCTGAGCAGATTTAATTAGCCAGATTAACGGCGAAATCTTCCGTCTCTCTTCAGGTGAAATGTGTTATTTTAACAGCGCCATCTCTTGTGGCCCTGCGGAGACATTGCACGTTGGGTAATGACGTGCAGGAGGTGGGAATCGAGAGAGTCGTCGGTTAACTTTGGCTGCGGGAGGTCGTCCTTCCTGCAGCCAGATCTCTCTCTCTCGCGTGGAATAAATAATTATTTAAAGAAGAAAGTCTTTCTATTCGATGCCCGTCTATTCCCATGCTATGGAACAACTCAAATATATATTTAAGTACGACGATGGTTAAAAAACAGCTTTTATGTTGGCAAAGAATGACGCCCATGATGCTCAAAATTACATTAAAACAGCTTAACTGCCGTATTTGAGTCTTTGAAAAACTTTGGTTGCTGTCCGTGGGATCTTATATGAGCCTTTTTTTTTTTTTTTTTTTTTCCTGTGGGCGCGGAATCTTCCAAAGACTGAGTGTGAGATTCACACTGGTATTTATACAACTTCCATAAGGGATGTTGGCCAGTCGTGCCTACTCACTAAACCGCTCCCTTTGGTCTCCTCTGTCCCCCTGGTATTGTTTATCACATTGCTTCAAGGGTGACAGGTAGTCTAGCCGTTTGATGGCCCTATTCTATTGTTGAAGAGACGTTCTGCGCCTCTCTCTTTCACTGTCTTCTTTGGCGCTCATGATGTCTTCTACGTAGTTGCGCCAAAGGTCCCAGTTCTTCTTACTTTCCATCATGCTGTGGACCATGTTGTCGATATTTAGCTCGGCCACCCCGAGTGCTTGTTTCAGCAGTTCTCTCTGGGGTGCCCAAGCCTCACAGCCAATGATGGTGTGCTCTGCGTCGTCGACCTCCGCTTGGCAGTGTTGGCACGTAGCGGATGGTTCTTTGCCAATCCGCTTCAGGTACGCACCAAAGCATCCGTGCCCAGTGAGCGCCTGCGTCAAGCGGTAGGTTGTTTCACCGTGTTCCCGGGCCCTCCACCGACTTATGACCGGGATAAGTCGATGGGTCCATCTTCCCTTGCTGGACTGATCCCATCTCCGTTGCCAGGCTTCCCTCAGTTTCTGGTCATGTTCGTTGCGATTTTTAGGATCTTCGTAGTCCAAGGCCCTCTTCTTTGCCTGGAGGTCCAGCGGGGGTATTCCAGCAATCACCAGCACCGCGTCTTCAGACACTGTCCTGTACGCTGTGGTGACTTGGAGCGCTCCCTGTCGCTGGACTCTGGCGAGCTTCTTTCTGTTGATGTCACGTTTGAGCGACTCATGCCATATCGGGGCTCCGTACAGAAGGATCGAGTGTATTACCTCGTTTATGGTACGTCTTCTGCACGGCTTTGGCCCTCCAATGTTGGGCATGAGCCGTCCAAGCTCGCCTGCCACCTTCTGTGCCTTCTGTGCAGCTTCTTCTATGTGTTTGCTAAAGGTCAGCTTGTTATCCATGAGGATCCCGAGGTATCTCAACGTTTTGCTGTATTCCACCTCGTGTCCTCCAATAACAAGCTGCTCGACCCTCGGTCTTCTCCGTCTGCTGCATATCATTGCCTCAGTTTTCTCGATCGCCAACTGCAGGTGATTTTCCCGCATCCACGCTCGAATTCTGGCGAGGCTTCGTTACCCGTCGCCTCCACTTCCCATGGATGTCGAGCTGTCACCAGCAGTGCAACGTCGTCCGCGAAGGCAATGAGTTCTGCTCCTGCAGGTAGTGCCATGTTTAGGAGACTGTTGTACAGTGCGTTCCAGAGAGTTGGTCCCAGAACCGACCCCTGCGGGACGCCCATCTCCAGTCTTCTTGTCAGGTCCGTTTCGTTGTGATGGACATATCGGTCTTTGAAATAGTCGCTTACGAGGTCGACTGCATACTGCGGAATTTCAAAATTTTCCTCCAGGGCTCCCACGATTAACTCCCAGTTTGCGCTATTGAAGGCGTTTTTGATATCCAATGTGACCATCACAACGTCCTTGCTTTGTTTGACCGAGCCTTTCCACGCTTCTCGGATGACATCAGTTACACGTTTTATTGCTCCAAGCGTGGATCGCCCCGGTCTGAAGCCATACTGCCTGTCTGACAGTTTTTGTTCGATTCCTGGCTGGATTCTCTTCAACAGCATTGTTTCGAGGAGTTTTCCAAGACCGTCTAGCATGCACAGCGGTCTCAATGTGGTTTTCCCCGGTTTCGGAACTAATACCAGTCTGGCCGTTTTCCATCTTCTTGCGAACTTTCGTTCCTCTAGGCAGGCATTTATTGTGTCTAATATTAGTTCCGGGTACTCTCCAACCATCAATTTGATGATCTCGCCAGGCATACCGTCCGGTCCTGGCGCCTTCCCGGGTTTTATCCTCGAACTTGCATACTGCAGTTCATCTATGCTGAACGGCGCGGGCGGTTCTATGTTGTCTCTGCTCCTTTCTCTGTATCTCTCGGCAGTCCGAACAGTGTGAGATTTGTCTGGAAATAGTTGGCTTATTTGGTCCTCCGTTTGCCGTTGGTTCCAAATTTCGCTTCCTTCCCGTAGTTTCCCCCGCACAATTTTGTACGGTAGTCCCCATGGGTTAGTGTCGAGTGTACGGCATAACTCCTCCCAGCAGCGCGCCTTGGATTCCTGGATCATTTTTCACAGGTTTCTTCGGTCTGCTCTGTGAGTTTCTTGGCACTGTGTTCTGGTTTCCGCCACTCCTTATATGAGCCTACGTCATACGTTCCATTCTATTGAAAAATTGTGCAATGGTGCAAAATTTAATTGTTTTTCTACATAAATGATTTGCATAATATTAGCCATGAACATACGATGTACACAATTCATTGAATGCCATAAATGACGAACATTTGTACTCATAATGCGAATATTTTTGCATTGACTTTCCTTTTTGATGACCAAATCCAAATGAAAAAGACAAACAACAGGATGAATAATAGAATTAAACAAATTCTCTATAAGAAAGTTGAATGTCACATATTATATCGACACAATTGAAACCAAATAGAAAAGAAGACAATATTTTCGAATCAGTTTGCCTGTGTGGCAAAAATAACTGTTGTTTTGGTTATTGATTTTCGGTTCAAATCCGGTTCGAATCCCTGATTTCCTGATTCATCAAAATGCTTGACCGATAGACTCTATAATTAACTGTGGTATTCATTTGGAAAGTATTTTTAAACAAGCCAATTCAAATAATGAATCAGAACACTCAGACATTGTTTTGAGCACACTTCTGTTATCAAACCACAGATGACGTTTGAAGTTTACTCATTAGAATTTACGTGCGGTTACAGTACCCAATGATTTGCTTTATTAGCCCACTAATGAAAATGATTGCCTTTTTATGGAGTGGAACACGATCAAATGACACATTTGAAGAAGGGCTTGCTGCGCTCAAACATAGGGTTATGTGGCTGATTAAATGGCTTAAGAGGCATAAAATAAAGAACACTGATGCGAAAGATATGTGCACGGCCAACTGTCCAGACTGTAATGAAAATATACGAGGAATAAGGGAAGGTCGTGTGCAAAGTCATCTCGTTGAGCAATGATTTATGACCCCTGACGAAGGTACTACGTGCGATGACGGTGAGGGAAGCCCGAGATTTATGTCGCAGGGCCCAGCGTCTTAGAAAATTGCCTTTTTTAGGCGCCTCCCTTAGCACCGATGAAAATTAATACAATACTTCCCTTGGGGATATTTTAGGATACGGTTTTTATCGAGCTCCGCACGGTCATTTGATCATAGTGTCGAAATCTTCTCGTTGTTAAATGGCTACAAATTAATCAAACTTAGTTAAGAAGTATACAATTGAATTCAAATTTTACGTGGTTTTACAGCAATAAGCGATAGGGAAATAAGAGGATTCCTTAAGGTGTATAATAATATCACATTTATAATATAAAATTAGTCTTATAAAATAGAACACAATCTGAAAAATCGATTTATCTTCATTGAATCGACGACCTCTTGCTGACCGGATATTCTCTGTCTATTGAGTTAAAAAATGCTTATTCATACAGGAAAATGGCGAAAACCTATTAAATTTGACCTGGATAAATAAATGCTCAGCGGAAAAAGCAACCATCCAGATAATAAGGGCTCGTTGGTTCTATTCCAAATTTATTTTTTTGTTCTTTTAAAGGTTGTATTTAGATTGATGCTAATTAATCCAAATATTTTTTGATAAATCAGTTTCAACCAATAAATACAGCTAATGATTTGGAGAATTTACACAAAAAACTTGAATTTTCCTAAATGAAAAATTTGAATTTATATTTTGTCGTTAAACAAACATTGATTTTTATATCTAGGACTATAATTATGTTACTCGCGCAATCTTAAACAATAAGTGGACGAAGTTTCATCGCAATCTGATGAACGGTATTGCAGCGCATTACATATGAACAAACAGATATTAATTTTTATATATTAGATTTATATAAAGGGATAAACAGTTATAGCTATTTCCTTTATTAAAATTTATATAGAACTTTATTAAGATTGGTAGACACATGTGGCTGTCATGGTGTGTGTTAATATTTTGTGGACAGATTGCAAACAATAGCCATACATGTCGACTTATATTTTCATAGAATGGAAGAAGATGTTATAATCCTCGAGAGCATTTAAAATTACAATTAAATACAGAATTTTAAATTTAAAAAAAGAAGGAGACGTTTCGAGAAAAAACAATATTCCTATTTATGCCACGTCTTGCATAATAAACTGCGTACATAAACAATATTTTTACTATGCCCATGTTATTCCCGCAAATGTAAACAATAAGTTGAATAAGTTTTATTGTAATCGAATGAACAGTATGGCAGTGCATTAAATACGGACAAACAAACATTGATTTTTATATATTAGACTATATCTATGTTACTCGCGCTACTCTTAGCAATAGGTGGACGAAGTTTTATCGTAATCTAATGAACGGTATGACAACGCATTATACACGAACAAAGAAATATTTATTTATATATATAGACATAGACGAGAGATTATCTTGCAGGACAGAGATATACAGAGTATCTTGTGTACATCGTACAATTGTATAGATCTCAAATGTATCAACTAATAATGATATGCGAATGATATAATGAATCGATTTCTAGTGTATTATTTATGTACAAGCTTCATACATGCTGCGACGGTCTTGACAGATAAGTGGATTTGTACGGATGATAAGTGGCTGATATACAAATACAGTACCTAAGTTTATGATGATTTTAAATTAGCTTACTACTCAAAGGGTTCACGATCTCTACATTTATAGAGTTGATTTAAAAGTTCTAGCGTATTTTTGTTTAAAAAAATGGAGAAAAAAATAAAATAAAAAATTGATGTATGATATCTGTTCCCAAACTATTGTCAGTTTTTGTTTGACCAGTGAATTGTGAAGAGACCTAATTTTTAAACTGGTGATAAACTTATAGATGAGAAACTGTTATAGTTAACAATGGAGATACAATTAACTGATATAATAAAATTTTTGACAAAAAAACACATATTTCGTTAAAAATATACGTAAAAACTTTTGCATCGACTCAATACCGCTTCACATGCTTGAACTAATTCAAATTCTAATTTTATTGGTGCGCTTAAATTTTTATTCACCATCTGGATTTGTATCGGATCCTTTATAACAAGACACAAGGAGCTACCGCACTATAGCGATACTTGGTCTTCGACTGAACGTTGGTGTGGAATTCTAATTTTTGATTAAAGTTCGACGGATAAATGCGGTTCGACGGGGTTAAATGTTAATCCTACCCGAAGCACGAGTCAATTGTGTGAAGAAATCGTTGTCGAAACATCAATTTCTACTTATGAGTATTTATGCGAGTAAATGAATAAGCCACGTTTTGTGGAATCTCATCTTACACGAGCTTTCTTGCGTCACGCATCAAATATTCGTGCGGGGAGGCTGTAAGCAGCCGCTTAAGAGGACTCGTGACCCGAATACTTATTTAGAGGGATTTTTTACTGTTACGTTTCGGGTTCGTCTCTTGGCGAATTTAGGGTTATGGCAGAGATTTTGTGATGGGCGCCAATAACATTCGGGGATATATCGTCCACATCTATCGTTCGTCTTCCCGGAAGAAATCCCGAGTCGGGGATGAATGATGGAACCGTCCCTTGTGGGTATTCGCCGTTGAAGCTCTTTGACACTGTGTTTACTATTTATAATATAAATGACTTTTTAAAATAAAAAAATGAGCATTCCATCTTAAATTTAATTGAATTCATACAAGCTTTTTTGTATTAGATGAGTGGAAAAAGTGATTCTCCATAATAATATATGAAGGATTATTGACTGACTCAAAAAATTCTTTTCTGCTGAGACACGGATTAAAACTCGTAAAATTCCCGATTTCCCGACAAATTATTTATTTCCGTTGCTGCAGATGAATACTTATATACTATAATACTTTGATGTGATTCGTAATTAT
Organism: Stenopsyche tienmushanensis; assembly: GCA_008973525.1. NCBI lineage: Eukaryota > Metazoa > Arthropoda > Insecta > Trichoptera > Stenopsychidae > Stenopsyche > Stenopsyche tienmushanensis. Next base: position 224,920 of record WACJ01000091.1, on the reverse strand, counting down.
ATCACGGAAGAATACAAAAATTCTGAACCCTGTATCTATTATATTTCATATCGATATTCCCATTATTAGAGTCGAAGTGTAGTAAATACATCATCGGAAGGGAAAGGTTAATATAACAATTTGAAAAACATATATGTATCCAAGCGTCTAGATTTCGGCAGGAATGTCTCGATTTAGTAGCCTTTATCGTACTGGTGAGGTATACGATTTCTGTTAGATAAAAATTTCAATACCAAATTTTTCGGGACTACGTTTACTAATCCCGGGATTCATTTGCAGCTATCGCTATTGTAGATAAATCTTTTAAAAATATATATATTTCATGAGTTTTGGGATACACTTTGCTACTTTTAAAGACTCCCTAGTTTACTTATCACTCACTATCTCTTCAAGTTCACTGCCAGGATGGTTTAGAAACAGAAAAAGGACAAGAGAAGCAACAAAGCAACAAGAGAAGCCTGAGAAGGAACAAATGAAAAAATACCATTGCCTTTTATATCGCTTTGAAATTTCTGAACTGGGATGGTTAACCTGAAATATGAAATCACCCAGTATCGAATTCGCTTGGGTAAGTGTCACGTGGATGGGAAGATATCCTCAGTTGGTCTAGAAGCAAATCCGAAATGCATTTAGGTGTCCCGTAGGATTTTATCTTAGTCCGGTGACGCCCTTGAGAGGAAAGGAGGGTTGAGTTTGTATTTCAGAAAGATTGATGGATGGACGTGTTTGGACAAGAGAGAGAGATCTGGCAGCGGGAAGGACGTCCTCTCGCAGCCAAGGCTAACCGAAAACTCCTCCCGACTCCCGCCTCCTGCGCGTCACCACCCAACCAGCAACGGTTCACGCGCAAGATCTGTCTGTATTACAAGCGCAATTTCCCCGCAGCACCACAGCGACACAGTTATATGTTCATTTTTCTTATAAATTTGGATGAAATAATATAATTAAATACAATTCCAGGAAAATCCGAGAAAAAATCTGGAAGATACACGATAAATTTCCGTAGTAATCTGAATGCTTTAATTGCTATTGCCCGCACTATTGAGCGTTTTACGTCTTTTTATTGATCTCGGATGTTGAAAAGTCAAGTTCGCAGATAGCTCGGCCAAGTGTTGGCATAAATCCGGCCAAACATTCGGAAGAAAAAAATCGGGTGTTAGATTTTTCCGGCTTGATTTATGGAATCCAGTCGGCTGGACCGGTTGTCAAACGAAAATTTTCGAGGCGCAGTGGAAAAAATATTAAATGGCCATAGTCTCATGCCGCGGCGCAGATAAATTGATTCATTATTTTTGGGCAAGAACCGTTTAAACTTAATGCTTCAACGATCCTCCGCCTGTTTACTTCACGACATTAAACAAAAATAATTGCGTCTGCTGAATTTCGGAATTGGGGACAACAACTGGGTTAAGGCGGCAGATGTCGTCAACCTTTTTTCGCCTGTGCGCGGCCGTTAATTGGACGGATGGAAATTAGCGCCGCGGAGATTAGCGGCCTTAAACGACTCCATCGATGGGATTAATTGGGGGGGGGGGGGGGGGAATTTTATTTTTAAGAATCTTATTTTCGTATCAACGAGTGAGATATATTGTAAACATCCTGTGGATACAAACAAATCATGTACATAAATCTAATTAACGCTCCGCAATAAAAACCTCGTCGTAAAACTTTCATCGCCAATGACAAATATAGATCGCTACAGGGTGCACCAGAATCATTTCCACAGTGCATATTTTATTTTTAAAAATCATCTTTTGGGGTTTATGATTCCAGATTCATCAAATTTATCAAGCTTACAACGTGGCGGACATTAATAACAATTTTTGAAATATGAATAATTGTATCTACCCGCATTAAATTCAAATCTACAAATCTGCTTTTTTGTCTACAAGTAGTTTACATTAATTATTATTAAATAAACATCATCTACTTTCGATAAAAGGTGGTTAGGGCTTCGGTAGACGTGGCTAATGTTACAGCGCTGGAACTTGATTGAAGTACTGCAATTTTCAAAGCACTGCAATAATAAGTACATATGATATTTATCACAAGCAGCTACAACATAGTTTCAGTCTCGTAGGTATAAGACATTTGAAGATAAACAGAATAAGCTACTATATCTATAGGATAAAATTTAAGAATGTTTGAATTAAATATAATGGGATCTATGAATATTTTTATATCACACTAAGCTTATCCAGAAAGTAAGTGTACTAATTGTATGTAACTTTACAGATATGAAAAGGTGATAATCTCAAGGCACTAAGTCAAGGGGTGGCTTAAAACATCCCAACCAAATGTGTTCAAGAGCGCCTTGGTGACTAAGACTGTTTGAGGACGGATGTTGTCGTGTAATAAACTCTTGTCAGCATTCCCCCATTTTTATTTTGAATGCTCCTTTTGAATTGTTTTGGGGTCTTACAACATTACTGTGCATTGATTGTCTCCTCCTGAGGTAGAAATTTAAACAAAATAATGCCTTTTCGATGTCAAAACTCCGAGGCTATGATTTTTTTGTCCGAAATTGTGATTTTAATTTATTTGGTAGATGGGAAATTAGTTTGGCGACTGTATTTTTAACTCGGGCGTGTAACGTTACCAAAGTTTGATCTCGGTCATAATAAAGCTCAGAAAATCTTCACCTTCCAATTTAAGTCCCTTCAGGTAGTTCAAGCAGATCACAATAGCACGTGGCTTGCACTTGGTGGGATTTCTTACCGACATCTTTCACGCAGCTGGAAACTACAACGTGAATTTACGTATCACTATATTTCTGCGATGCTTGCTCTGTTAGAAGATATTCTTCTACCACTCAGTGATGCCAATATTCAAAAATCACAGCTCGTTACGGTCACAGTACACTTACTTAATGAACATCCTTCGTACTTTTAATTATGTTTAACATTATTTTCATATTTTGTTCCAGAAACATTATAATCAATGATCATGAACTAATTCACTATTTTAATACTTTATTATATTTAGTATTATGCAATCTGTATAATAAATTTTGATAAAATTAAGATATTTGAAAAGTTATGAGAAGATCTTGAGTTCAAGAACTAATCGTCAAGTTATACAAAAATATTGTATTTTTATGAGGGTAGGCTGAAAATTAATGCACACATGCTTGTAGATCGCAAACGAAATGATTTTTAGAAATTTATTAGGTGGCATATGAAAGAAAAATTCTTCTTCACTTTTGAGGTTTGAGATTTGAGTTCCTTACATTCATCTAGTGTATTTCAAGAGGGAGAAGTATGGAGATGTGTTCTAGTGCTTGGACGTCCGATCTCTGTCGCAGACAATAAACAATGCAAACTTATGATCAAAAATGACCTGCGAATCACACAAAAGCGTATCGCAAACCATATTGGAATATCTAAAGAATGTGTCAAGCTTTATTGTTGAATAATTAGTATACCGTAAAATCTGTTCAATTGAAAGCCAATCTGAAGTTTGAATCGATTCCACACCTTCTTTATTCCCCCGATCTAGTGTCTTGCGATTTTCATTTTTAGACCTCAGGGGTTATAACTACATATTGGACGATGAGATGACGGCAGCTGTTAAGTCTTGAATTCGAGAAAAGCTAGAAGATTTTTTAATTGATTTTGCTATCTGTTTTTGTTCGCGCTTCTACAAATATGTGTGCATTACTTTTCAGCCTACATTTGAATATCAATATTTAGGCTCTTGAGTAAAAATACTGGTAAATTGAATATAAGTTGAATATCAGTCATATATTTTCCGTCGGAAATCCGATTGACATACAGAAAAATACATTTTTGTTGGGGGTGATTCTTTGGTCCATACTGCGACACTCAAAAGTCACGTAAATTTAAAGCAAAACAAACCGAAATTCGAGTCGTAAAAGTAAACCGCAGCATCGAGTTCGACTGTAAACCGTCTGGCTGGGATATCGAATCCTGTCAGGGTGCATTAAAGCAACCCTCAGGGTCGACGGACCTTCGGCAAATCCTCGCAGGACCGTCGAGGACTTGATTTGATCTCGCCTTAATGGGTCAGAAGGGACGGAAATCCGCAACAGATCGAGCGATACGATTGATTGAAACATTGTTTGGCTCAATGAAGACGAATCCATTCCGAACATACGCTGTTTGTGTACGATGACTTTTTTCACATTCGATGTTTTTTGAATACGTTGTCCTAAAAGTCCTCATCGGCGATATATTTGTAGTTGACCTGTATTATGCAAGATAAGCCCACTTCAGGAACAAAATGTAGGCTTAAAAGAACAAAAACAATGCAGAATTAGTTTAAAAACTGAGATATTTGAGCGATTAAAACCCAAATACAACCAGAATATCCCATATTTATTAAATAGGAAAAGTTCTTCAAATCCTTCAAATGCTTAATATTAGATGAAATCAATTTACAGACGTTTTTGATTGCAGTTGTTGCATTGTTTTTTGCAATACTCGTCAAATATTCGATATTGTAGAAAAGCTTTAACGTAGATTGCATCTTCCATTTACAACTAAAAGCTTTTTTTCATTATTTCCGCTTCTCGATGTGTTTGAAAAGCAATAGATACAAAAGTTAAGATTGAAATTGATTCATAATTTTTTTTATCACGACCATTTATAAATTACAAATCGATCAAAATGCATTCAGAATTACAGGTAAATTTGGATCATATTGTGCTTTTTAAGTGTGGATTATTGTGATTATCGTGAATTATTTTTATGGGGTGAAATTGACAGGGTATCTTTAAATAAATCAAAGGCTGTAATATAAAAGGCACCTCGTTGGATAAATATTGTTAGGCACAATGGCGAGTCCCTTTTTTATTCCCAGAATTAAGTCATCGCCTCAAGGTTGACTTTATGTCTATGAAATAGAGTGAGTAAATAAATTCTGTTTTTGAAATATTTATTGTCGGCAAACTTATTTGATTAATAGCCTTATGGCACTTTCGACATTAACATGATATTTGTCTTTCCCACGAAAAAATATGTTTTCCCAAGAAGACTGTGTATTTTTTTTCGGCACGGAAGAAGGGATAAAAAATTCAAAAGCACGAGCTGATATATCCAAATATGATTTAATAAATTTCTGAAAGGATTTTTCCGTATTTCGTTCATCCGGAGTCGCTAATGGACTTCTTTGAAAACTCCGCATAGGGCGAACACATTGCGAAAATAATTACTGTAATATAAATCGTAGTATGGTTGCGGGTAAATAATCCTTTTGATGGAGAGCCAGATCCTTGAAATTACCAATATAGTTTTTGTAATGAGAAAAGTTACCCTGGGGAGATGTTTCGGGAGGATTCATATAGTATCGGGCGGCAGAGAAGAGTCAATAGAGGATGTTGGCAGGGTTTCGTTTGTCCAAAACCGAATATAAATACAAACACTTCTTGACCTCCATTTTTCCCCCATATTTATCAATTCTTAATATATTTGAGCGAATATTGTATTTTTTCAAAGGCCCATATTTATTACAAATAACTTAACGAGAAAACAATTTTGAACATATTGGATAGTGATTCAAATATTGCCGAAAAATTTCTGGATTTAATAAATATGTGGTGCTCCATACTGGTTTACCAGTTTAACTTAAAACCTTGTGTTTGTCTCTTTAAAATAAGTATTTTTAATTCATATTTTCACAATTATCATAATTTTGAATAGTTTATAATATTGTATATTTATGCACACGCTTTGTACCTCATGTTTTAACTAATAGCAAACATTTGACATCTCAAATAACCAAATAAATTCTTTGAATTCAAAGTTTTATTCCCAGCTTCAAGTATCTGACTAAGAGTGTCAAAAATTTGTAAAGTTTCAAAATATTATGACATAGTGATATGTGACTTCCTTTCAAACTTTTCTTGGTTTCTACAGTGTTTGGGTTACACAACATCAAATAAAATATATTGGACCTCGACTTGAACATGGAATTAATAGTACGTATTTATCTTATATAAATACATTATTATGTAATTATTCCTACAAAGTATTTTGTTGTTTTGATACATTATAAAAACAACAAGGGGATTTTATTATTTTGAAGTTGACGCACCTGACATGTAGGGGGATTTTAACAGTCAGTATGTGTGGTCTTGCGTGTTTGTTGGCCATTTTGTACAGTCACAATAAATTCTTCCGATGCTGTATGGTCTGTTCTGGGTTACCCCGGAGTAGCCACACAAAGAGTGTCTTCCACTAATCCTTTAGCCCCACGAGAAAGTGCTCACCCTTTGAGCGTCCAGGTACCCACCCCTGGGGACTGTAGCAGATGACGGACTGCAGGGGTTATCCCTTTCCCATGGTACTCGTATCGGTTCGATCATTCTTAGTATCCTAGCCATGGAGACGAGTCGCTGTTCGAACAGCCTAAAACCGTTCTCCCCTGTTTGCCTAGGCTGTTGAGGATAGTGGTGAGTCTTTGACATAGTCTTCACCAACTACTATAATCGGCTGTTCCACACACCCCTTTATAGGTATGCAGCACAGGGTGACCTGCGCACCCAACTCATGTCAGCTAAGCTACTCCAGTAGCGTTTGATGAGCAAACCGAGGAGGTTACATTCGCAGACCTCTTCTCCACATCATTACCCAGGGGTTCAATCGTTGCCTACGGGCGTATGGTTGGTTCCACCCCCCTGGGGTTTTATGGGTGGGCATCGTGGAGTCTAACACCCACCCAGAGTAATATGATGAGTCGACAACATATCACGAAGTGGGTTAAAATGTACAGAGAAGGCAAGGGAGTGGGAGATCATCAGTGATTTCTTACGAACTTATGTAAAAAATAAAGAAAATTTGCAAAATAACTGTCATGTGATGCTTGACGATCTTCACGAAGAATTTATTGACATTTCTCAAAGTTTCCTTGGTTATATTGTGTCGAAAAATGTTAATTTTAAGAAGTTGTGTGCGAGATCTGTACCCAGAATTCTAGCACCAGAACACCGTCAAAATTACGTGACACTGGCAAAAATTAAAATAAGACGCTGGCAAGCATCCTGTGAATCTCAACGAAATACAACCACTTTTCGATCCTAAATCAATTTTGTAATCTTACATTTTGGATGGCTCTCGGTAGTAAACAAAATGGCAGTCTATAAGAATTTTTGAAACGTGTAATTTAATATTATATAAATGTCTTACCTAACCTATAAGACTGAAACTATGCTGTAGCTGCTTATAATAAATATTACATGAACTTGATATTGCAATACTTTAATCAAGTTCCCTCCCTACAACTTTAGCCACGTCTATCAAAGCCCTAACCATCTTGTATCAGAAGTAGACGATGTTTATTTAATAATAATTAATGTAAACTACTTGTAGACAAAAAAACAGATTTGTAGTTTGTAATTTAATGCTGTTATGTACAATTGATCAGATTTCAAAACTTGTCATAAATGTTCGTTACGTTGAAATATGATTTTGAAGGTTTCCATCAACGATTTAAACATTTTTAATGATTTTTAGTACGTTTGGCCAATATTGTAAACAATACAAGTAAGATGCTAAATATTGAAAGTCTATTTCAACTTTCAGATTTATAGAAACGCCGAGCGTAAATGATAGCCCTGCCCTTGAGCAGATAAGAATGTATCAACAAAATATTGTTTGTAGCCAGATCGCACCCAGCTTTCAAACTTTACGCGCTTTTGTCCCTCAGCCGACATGAAACATATTAATATGCCGTACATATTGAATCACATATTAGAATATTAATATCGAAAGTAAGACTATTCAACTACAATATATTCTGTGGTATTAATTTCTAACTTATATTTATCTGTCTCAAGTCAAGAAAATCTGAATTCACGACAATCGGTTGAAAATATTACTACTTAGCCCACTATACGTACATTGGGATTATTTCGTTTAAATCTTCATTATTTTCTTTGCTGAGCATTTTAAATACTTGGCAAATAATAAATCTTCTTATTCAAATTAAATATCTTTATCTGAATGGAAGTTAGCTACGTTTCTTTGGGAGTAATGGATCAATTTCTTTAATTAAACTTCTATCGCCATTGCCTTAAGCGGTTGCAAATGGTCGATGCTTTGTTGTAAGTGTAATAAAAGCCTTAATTTTTTTTTCATCAACGACATATTGACATCTCGAGAGCTCTGAAATGATATTATTGCATTAGATTAAGCCTTATCATAGCGGAATCAGGCGCTTTGTTCGAGCCAATATAAGAATATCCTGGCGAACGAAAAAGCAGAAGCCCTCGCATATAAACGAATCATATAATTTGATATAGTATTGCTATTAGAGAGTATAGTCATGAGTTTAGCGGGTCGTTTCTTTGCTCGTTTCGCGTGAATATTGCGTAAAAAAGGCTATATCGGACTCATCATAATGAAGTTACGCGATGAAAATAAATTGAATAGGCCAGAGGAAGGAAAGTTTGGCCGCGCTCTCCTTAATAACCTGGGGATTATGTCGGGAACGTGTAGGGGCTTTCTGCGGGCATCGTCGAATCTCTTCCTTCTTTTGTCTATTCTCCTTAATACCTCGATAATGTGGAGATGTGTAGTGAAAAAATACGCGCAACTCCTCCGGTGCGAGCACTAATCTCATCCTATCGCTTGCCATTATCAGCCAACTCAAATTGTCTCGAGCTTTGCTCCACCAAATTTACCCCTTGTTCATTTTGCCTATTTATTTATATCTGCAATGGTGCTCTTTATGGACGATGGTAATCTGCTATCATAAATAACCGACGAGATCCTTCCTCCTCTTCCACTGCAGTCGTTGTCCCTATCATCATTTAAAAACTCCACACATTTGATCGTGATATTGCATCTTGATAGTGACACAAATACTTGTATAAAACGGTTTAAGATTTAAGGGATGTTTCTACGTTGTTGGTTAAAAAACATTTTATTTTCGTGTATTGGAAAAAATCAATGTTAAGAATACGTTCAGTTAATTTTTATATAAATGAAATTCGCAAAGTTACAGGCCGACGATGAGAAGCTTTCAACGCGTTTTTCTCGAAACTACTTTTTCCAAGCTCATGGAAGTGCCCCCACACACCCTAGATAAGTATTATTTATGAAAATTGGCAGACACGCGTATAATAAACGTCTTCATCGTATAGACTACAATTATCTAAAAATATTCAAAATTGTTTATTTAATAAACAAAAAATTACAAAAAATGTAGGTAAAAACGCAATTTTTTTTTCAATGGCTCACTGTTTTTTTATTTTTCAATATTTCTTTTTAATTGTAGTCTAAGTTATACAAAATATTATGCAATATAAAAATATGTTTAATTCTTTTGCTGAAAATCACTTGTTCAGGACTTAGGACTTCCATAGTGAAGAATATCATCGCTCGCGCACCAACATACGTGGCTCCTTCTACTCCCATTACCATACTTTGTCAAACTGTCAAAGATCTTTTTTTTTTTTTTTTTCTTTCTGTGTGTGTCAAAGATCTACTGTACGTTAATTGTACTATACCTATATTATTTGATAAAGTGCAAACAATAAGTTGGCAAAATTTTATTGCAATCGAATGAACGGTATGGCAGTGCATAAAATACGAACAAACAAATTTTTATTTTTGTATACTATGCCTATGTTATTTGCGCAATTTTTAACAATAAGTGGACGAAGTTTTATCGCAATCTGATGAACGGTATGGCAACGCATTACATACGAACAAACACAGATTTTTTAAATATAAATTAGATATCACAGAACATCAAATCGATATTTTTTTCATTAAGGGTTTTGGCAGTTCTATGTGACTCATATTTTTATTTTTATTTATATCAAAACCTTATTATCAAGCATAACTTTTAACATTTAATTCCTTCTTTTATAATAGTAAAGTAAATATTATACAATAGATTATCAGATGAATCAAACAAAGTAAACGAAAAAACCGATATTTTTAAATTTATTCAATTTCAATATTCGTTCCGGTAAAAATAATGGTTTTATAGGTTATCAGTTTTTGGTTCAGTTCTGATTTGAGCCCCTGCATTGCAAAGTTCTGAAAGATCATTTTCTATCCATTAATAACACTTAGAACTCTAAATAAGCAATTATTATGCATTAATAATACCTTTAGGTAGTTTTGCGATTAAGTGCTCGGACTAGTGACAAATTCATCTTGGGTTTACCATTTTAAAAAATATGTACGCTATGAAAACCCATGTCAAAATGGTTGGCAATGGTCCCATAAAATGGAATGCAAAAAACCACCCTCCAAAAAAAATTAGGAATATACAAAAAATGAAATGAGATCCACAATTTAGACAGGATCGTCTATCAGTGCAAAATATATTGCTCGTGCATGCCAAGAATGAATGAGAAAAAATGGAGAAATCTGTTGTAATCTGATAGATGACGGCAATGACAAAAACATACCTATGGATGGAAACATTATTAAACACAAGTCCACCGTTTTTTTTGCCAGTAAAGATTGGTTGGAAAAATTTGAAAAGCGATTTTCACTACATAATATAAAAGTATGAAGATAAATTACGTCAGCTATTGTAGCATAAAATCTGCCAAAATAAAATGGAGATTTGGAAATTGCTGATAAATTAGAGTAAGGACTCCCAATCCTTTTTCTCCGTCGACTGTTTTTAAAAGAAATATTTTCTTTATTGATCCCCTTACATTTTCTATAATATATGGCAAACTATAATTTAAAAAAATGTATTTAAATTCGGCCTGAAATTGTTTATCATCGTATAGTCATTATAACTTATATAAATACATACCGCCAACCCTTATATAGCGTCCATTTTATTAAGTTTTTCCTATAGCGTTTGATGTGGTCTTTTGGCCTAGCGGTTTCTTATATAGTGTAAATTTTATAAAACGCCTTTTTCATGGTCAATTTAATTAATTAATTTTGCTCAATTTAACGTATTTTTAGCGATCGCAAAATTTGGCATAAGCGCTTTTTTATAATTAATTATATTATAATTCAAATAAATCTATTAAATTGGTTAAGTTAAAATATTATGCAAAGCTTTTATGAAATATTTTTTTTACGTAAGTGAACGTTGATACAGAACGTACAAAGAAAAAATTTGGGCTTATATAATTTTCCTTGACTGTGTTGTTTTTTCAACACCTGCTTTGGGTATTGTCTTAAAGGTATTTTTTTTTACAAGAAGTGTAAGCATTTTTTCCGTTTTTCATGTTTTAATTACACAATAAAGTTGCGAGGATTTTGTAAAGATTCCCGAGATCAAACGGAATAAAAGGTCGAAAGTTTTCATCTTTCGAAATGTACTGCAATGGTTTCCCCGGCATTTAATTAAGCAACTTCAAAACGCTCGACTGTGTCGACTGAGGCTTTTATGTAACGATTTTTTGCAAAGAGTAAATTAATGGCGCTTTTTTTCATTATATAAAAATGGATGAAAACAAGTCGTCATGGACGTTCGGGAAAAGCACTCCCTCGTGAATTTTCACGTGAAACACAAAGAAGGGCGGAGGAGGAAAATCTTTTTATTGGAGAGTGGAAAACTATTTCAAGTTAACAATGTGCAGCCATCTGGAGATTAAAATTCTCCTCGCTACTTGTGCAAGTTTTGTTAATAAGGCGATTTTTTTAAAATTTAATGAAACATCAGTAGCTTGATTTTTAATATAAGACTTCACTATACAAAAACAGATTTTTTAATAGAATACAAATAAAAAAACTTGAAGATTTTTTACAGAGCAAGCCAACATGATAGAAAGGATGTTAACATAGCCAAGCTATATACATATAATTTATCAATGTTTCCCCTCGAACATATACCGCCTGAGATGTCGCCAGATTCATTCAGAACAGACGCAGACCAAGTTCTATGGATATGTCCGGGCATTGCGTCCGATCGTGAGGCGTTCATTCAAAGTATCAGCGGTCTGAAAGGAGGACCTTTTGGACACACAAATATCGTGGCTCTCTTTTAGGGTATTTTGGACATTTTGGGCGGAAGCTATGGGCATCTAAGGGTCCTTCTACGATATTTATGTTTGCAGAAGCCCCCACAGTGACACAAAGTCTTCTAGCTGGTCTACTCTCGCCCTCAGAGCGCAAAGTGACTCCATATTGATTAAATTTGATCCATTATTATTTGCTATAAAATCTGAATCTATCGCATATGACGAATGTAAGAATTAAAGACGCAACTGTTTTTCCAACCGGTATTAAAACCCTGCGTGCGCGAGTGGGGGGAGATTTTACTCGATGATTTCAAGATCTACAATAAGTAATGAGCTTTGGTCGAGGAATATTCTTAACTCCCACTTCTTCTCATATTGGCTTTAGGTATGTTTTAAGAAATGGTTCGTTGTTGAAGTCTCGCAGTTGGGTCTATGCTCATTGTCTAGGAGTAATATATTAGGTTGTCCCATAAGTTTCTTTCGCAAATGAACACAGATTTAATCATAGCCATAGTTGAAGAAAATCCGCGATATACTGTTCGCAAAATAGCTAACAAGTTAGAAATTCCACGAACATCCGCCCATAATCATCTGACAAAATTGGGCAACATCGATCGTTCAGATGTGTGGCTTCCTCATAAACAGACTGTCTCAAATAAACTTCAGCGTATTTCAACATGCGATCTTCTTCTCCAACGACATAATAGCCAACCATTTTTGAAGAAAAAAAGAAGATTGGGATGTTTTACCTCATCCTCCATACTCTTCGGATATTGCCTCTTCAGATTATTATTAATTTTTTTTCATTGAAAAATTCTTTTACGTTGCAAAAATTTTAATTCAAAAAATTATATAAAAATGTACCTTAATCAATATTTTGCCAACAAACCTGGGAAATTTTGGCAAGAAGACATTGTGAGGCTTCCGGAGAGATGGAGAAAGGTAATAGAACAGAATGGATCATATATTATTCAGTAAATTTTGATGTAATACAAATCATTGTATATTTTTTTCTTAATATGAAAACGAAAGAAACTTATGGGACACCCTAATATATAATTCTATTATATATTAGAAACAATATTTTTCAAGCAGCGAGTGCGCATAAAAATGCCATGACTTGTTCAGGTCATATTTTGAACCTGATTACACGATAAATATGCTGTTAAAGTGTTAAAATATATCATAGATGTGCAATAAATCTAACCATTGAATATATAAATAAAACTTAGATATAGAGTTATTTATCTGTATATTAGTAAATTTATTGCATTTTTTTATCGTTTCTTAATAATAGTTGGCTATTTGATTTTACTGCTGTAATAATTTCAAATTTATCGTCATCATTAGCTCTCTCATCGTGGAATTTCCGGCGTTCCCTCCAAATTAGATAAATCCCGTGCTAGAGTAGAAATACGCAACTCTAATTTCGGCGTTTACATCAGCATCATATGTTAACGAAGACTAAAAGTTTGCTCTTACAATAACGGATACCTGAATCTGGAGATGAAGAAGGAAACCGTTAGGTCCCGGAAATGAACTATTAGCTCGCCGGAAGCAGCCGGAAGTGAGACGAGACGTTCAAGTAAATCCGGGGCCCTATGTTTCAGACGCGCTCGGATCCTTTTCCGCCCCCATCCAGGAGACCATTAGAGCTCAGATGAGATCTCCTCCAGACACATGCTGACATTGCATGATTGCTCCGGATCGATCCTAGACAAAATATAGTTACGTACCGCGGGTCCATCCCGTAGAGCAACCAACCACCGAGCATAAATACGCAGGCATCAAAACGTCTTGCGTGCTAACATGATGGTAAACCAAAACATAAATGCATATTAAATTAAATTTGGTTAAGGATACAGTGTGACAACAGCCACTGCTTTTGTATGGACCTTTGTACTACAAAGGGATTATCAAACCACACCAGGTAAATACATGCAAGTGTGTAATATTTCTTCATACATACTGCAGCCTTTCATATGAACATAGAGAATATATTATAATTTAATAAAAAATATACAGGATGAGACAAATGATTATCATTAATCCTTTCATGAGTATGCACGCACATGTTGCGTGCAGCGCTAAATCTACAATAAAGTTTTACGATCATAGATACGAAAACGTAAATCACTTGTATTTCTACAAAGGAATATAATATGTGAACGATTTTTTTCCAAAGAGTAACAGATAACAACATAATAAACGATAAGATAATAATGAAATTCATCCTTATCCGGTTGAAAATCATTCTTAAATCGAATGTAAAAGATAGAATGAATGATACATAAAGAGCATTCTTGTATGAGGCTTATCCCGAAAATAAGTGTACTATGACAATAACAGGCTGTGGGTTTTGCTCAAAAATATGCGAGCGGGTCAATAGCGTCTGCGAGTTTCTTGCATGATTTGTATTGGGAAGTGAGGATTTTCTTAGTTGAATATGACTGGGGATAAAAAAGTGGGTGGCTCATTACACATCTGAATCACAAATATTGTCAGTCGGTGTCATACCAATTTCCCATCTTCCAAAAAATTCAAAACCATAATTTCAAGTAAAAGAAACATGGTCTCAGTGCTTTGGGATCGAAAATACATCATTTTGGTTTAATTTCTGCCTCAGAGAGAGACCATCAATGCACAAAAATACTGTAAGACCATAACAAACTCAAAAGCAGTATTCAAAACAAAATAAGAGGTATGCTGACGAGAGGAAAAATTTAGTACACTTACTTTCGGGATATGTCTCATACATTGCGTATACTCATCATACACTTGTATTTCGTGAGATTGTATCAATCGATAACCCAAATATATCGAATAATAATGATGATCAAAATTAATCGATTTCAAGCTTCAATTAATACATTATTTTGTTACTAAAACTGAAGATATATATGTGAGTTTATGTTTATGTTACGCAAAGAAATGAACGAATATTGTGTACTATCAATAGTGTCAAGGTGCATTTATTGATATAAAAGATCAAGCTGCGTGATTCTGAGAGAAAAGTAGATAGAACTTATTAATCTAGGGATTAACCATTAGGTTAGTTAACATATATAAAAAATACAATTACAACAAAATAAATAGCTAATACTGTACAAATACAGGTGAGTCAATGTGTGTCAGTTTAACCCATGAGAATACTTAGACTAAATATTTTTTTAACTTAATCACTTTTTACGATGAGCTCACGCGGGTACGTTTGTTATCGGGTCGTTGAAGGTTTGATAAGGTGGGGGAAAAAAAGTCAGGTTGTGATGGAAATACGATTTTTAGCCAAGATATTTATTTTCCAGGCTAAAGTGAGCGTGATCATATGGTCTCGTAAGCATTTAGGATCGATATACAGTCAACCCTTCTATAGCGTCGAGATATGGAACATACTATATACATAATGTTAGATACCCATACAGAATGTAAACGTGTTTAGTTTGTTGACAATTGCAAGCAGGGAATCCAATCTCGGGATTCCGGACAGTTTTAGTAAACGTAATCCTGAAAAAATCGGAATTGAATTTTTTATCTAACAGAAATCGTACACTTCACCAGCACGATGAAGACTACTAAATCGAGACATTCTCGCCGAAATCTGAACGCTTGGAACAATGACGTAACTACTAATTGGCGAACTTAGGCAACGCCTAGGGAGAGCACATATATGTTTTTCAAATCGTTATATTAACCTTTCCCCACCGGTGATGTATTTACTACACCTCGACTCTAATAATGGGAATATCGATATGAAATATAATAGATACGGGGTTCAGAATTTTTATGTTTCTCTGCAATATAATTACAAATCACATCAAAGTATTATAGTATATAAGTATTCATCTGCAGCGACAGAAATAAATAATTTGTCGGGAAATCGGGAATTTTGCGAGTTTTAGTCCGTGTCTCAGCAGAAAGATATTGTATATGTCACATTGATGGTGTTATACGAAAATGGGGACTCACGCGGTCATCAATTCGAACTAGCATTAAAATATCTGATGACGATAGCTCCAACGAGTGTGGAGGTTGAGTGTGCATTTTCAGCAGCAAGTTGCCTGGCTTCCAAAATCAGATCCAGACTAAATGACGAAACACTCGATGCTTTAATGTTATAAGGCGTAAGAATAAAATTCCCGGTCCCGGGATCCCGGGATGATCTAATGCAAGTTGACTGCAAATCCTTATATATAGTATTAAGTTTCGTAACGTTAAATTTGATTCGAATTGCATGTGATTTTTGTTCAGGTCTGGAGATCCGGATTTTTTGATCGGAAAGTTGATCATACTATAATGGTGTAATTTGGGCGGTTCTCCTTTGTCCGTGGAATAAATTCGAGCGGGGATCATAAGATATTCCAGTGCGATGGTGTCCCGACGGGGCGCCCTGTCTCCAGGGCCGGCTCGAATGTTTTGTAAACTTTTCCATGGCGTTATTATGAATGCGGCGTAAGTTGCGACCATTCGTTACGTTCGTCGGGAAATAAACGCGGCGAACATTTCAACCCGGGCGCTCCTCCCAGGATTATTTATTATAGCAGGCTGCTGCTTTTTGGCCCATTTTTACACTTTATAACTTGCGGACAAGTGGCTATGTGCAAAATGAATTATTTAAATGACTCGATTACCAACTTTCCGACACAACTTTTTTCCACACCTCATAATCGCATCCTTTGAGAGGAGCTACGAGCCCATAAACGCAGCTCGCATAATGCTTTATGTGTGTTGAGAGAAGCGTAATTCTTTTTCGTGCTTTTTTTCTGGAAAAATATTCCCGGAATGGATAGCAGGCTCGCTTTTTTTCCTTGCCATCACAGCATTCACCTTTTAGAGTTTCAGTAAAAATATTAACTGGATTGCGTTATGAAAAGAACAATCATTATACCCATAAATTTCACTACATAAACATAATTTATTCAAACAAAAGTTGATATTCAATAGAAGATGCAAGTCTTATATCTTTATTTTTCTTTCTCAATTTTATTTTAGGGGACATTATGAAGAAAATTTAAAAAAAAATGTTAATTATGATTCAGTGAGAACAGGATGAAATAATGTATTTTACACTGGTAATAAGTTCATGGTTAAGCACTTGCGCAAATATTATATAATCGAGACCAGCTTTATGATAATATTTAACATGCATATCCTGTATAATATTTTTATTCCCATGGTTAATTCATCCAAAGCGAATTTGGGAATGATTGCCAATTTCATTCGCATCGCGTAAATCGTAGTAAATTGAGGACAATCGATTTTCATCATGACATTATTCGTCGGCGCAATTGAAATTATTTTTCAAAGAACTGTTATTATTGATGTAAATTTTATTATATAATAGATATAAAATTGCCGAAAAAAACGTCCAAAAATAAAAATAAATGGATTCAATATGATATTCTTCTGAAATTTGTTATTAGTGTCAGCAACTTTGAAAGCTTGATTGATTATAACTTTCCTGATTGACATAGTATTTAAAGCTTCGGAGTCCCAAATTTATCAGAAATTAATGATTACCCGGTATGCTTTGCAATGCCACGTTTTGCATAATATCCTGCATACATAAACAATATTTTTACTATACCTATGTTATTCCCACAAGTATAAGTAATACGTTGAAAAATTTTTATTGCAATCGGATGAACGGTATGGCAGCGCATTAAATACGAACAAACAAACATTAATTTTTATATATTAAACTATGCTTATGTTACTTACACAATCCTTAACAATAAGTGAACGAAGTTTTATCGCAATCTAATGCACGGTATGCCAGCGCATTACATACGAACAAACAGATATTAATTTTTATATTTTAGATATCGCAAAGAAGAATTAGAATTCGTGATGCAAAATTCTATTATATACAGCATACCAGCGGTAATCCGACATACATATACAGCAGACCAGCGGTAATCCGACAAACGTTTTGTAAGGCAGTGTTGGATTGTCGTATTTGTCGGACTACAGAGTACTGTGCCCGACCCCTTGTAGTCCGGAACTTTTTGGAAAATATTATGAAAATGATGAGATATACATAAATAATACAAGGTTTCATCTTTGGATCTCTAGCTTTCTTGAAAATTTGCACCTTGTCTGGCCCACAATTTTAAATGTTTTCGCGGTTCTTTTTTGTATCATAATTTTTTTTTTAATTTCAAACCAAATTTATGCATTATCTAATGTTTCTGAATTATAATTTGATCATGTTCATGCAAATTATTTCATATTATTAAGCACCATAGATCAATCGCTTTTCTGTCGTTTCACAGCTTCCATTGGATAGCAATTAATGTTATAATATAAAGTTAGAAACGATCACTAATTCTAAAAATTAATATAAAATTTATGCAAATTGTTTCGTGAAAGTTTGCATCTAAATAACAGCCATGATGAAACTTTAACAATTTTGAAAACTATAACCATGTATTAAATTTTGTAAAAAGCTCACAAGCTCATGGAAAACACATTGAAGACTAATGGATAATATTGTACATGAAAAATGTTTGAAAGATCGAGCGTTCTCATAGATACACAAATTACAAAGCCATGAACGACATATGCATGTATAGCAGACCTTAATATCTCAATAAAAAATATGGATTAAATTTAAAGAAAGGTCAAACTATTTTAGTTTGATAATAACATCCATTTTCGAAAATCCTCTTGGATTTATATGAAAATTTCCGAATAAGTCCATCAAAAGATTACCCGATGGTATTAAAAGAAACGTTTCGCATACATTTGAGCATAAATATTAAATCGCTTATACACCTTCATCCACTTTATAAAATATTCATAGGCTGTAAGCAGCTGAGTATGAAACACCACAAAGTCGGTTCGTGAATGTGAATTGGATTGAGATAGAAGTGTATGAGCAATGTGGGGCTGAGAAGAAGCTGACATCTCGAGAAGGTTTCGAGGGTAGATTAATTGCCTATCACAGTGACTGACTTCTCGGTCCATACTAGTCACTTCATAATACTGCTACTTCTCGGTTCAATCTCGCAATGCTTTCTGTTCCATGGAGCATAAATACGATTTTACAGGGCTCAACTGTGACGGCGATGACAGTGTGGATTGGTAAAATATCATTTTTAATAGTAAACATTTTTTTCCTACAGTTTTCATCTATTCGATAAATTAGCATGTTCGTGTGTTCCACAACTCTCTCTCTCTCTTATCGCAATTTGGAAGGCATTTAAACGTGACCTGGAAATTCCTTTTATTCCGTATGGTTGTAATTTGTTTCCAGTTCTAAAAACGTGCTCTTCGCTACTTAGATACAACTTGAATCTTGAACCAAAGTGTAATTAAGAAACATTAATTACATTCAGCACTTTAAAATATCCACATGCTTACATTCTTATTCACATGGAACACACGGCGCAAGCCTAACTTTAATAAGTAAGGCAATAAAAAATCTATTCTACAATGCTTATTGTCGGGGGCATGATATTTAAGAGTACAAATTCACAGTTCCGTTTATTATAATTCAGATCAAATCAATTTTCATATCGTTTATTGGCGAGAAATATGTAATAAATTCGTGTACAATTTTAATGTGTATTCAGATAATTGCTATACAGTGAAATATACAAATAATTCA
Organism: Stenopsyche tienmushanensis; assembly: GCA_008973525.1. Taxonomy (NCBI): domain Eukaryota; kingdom Metazoa; phylum Arthropoda; class Insecta; order Trichoptera; family Stenopsychidae; genus Stenopsyche; species Stenopsyche tienmushanensis. The sequence continues at coordinate 205,406 of WACJ01000091.1, read as the reverse complement.
TAAAGTATTAAACCCTTTTAGGGCTGATAAAATAAAAATGTACCTTATCGAAAAATCTGCATCCTTTCTCTCTTCATAACCGCAGCTCAAACTTCATTTCACCAGAACAATATGCGCCAACATGGTGCCAATATATCTATACAATATTTTTATTATGCCTATATTATTTCCGCAAGTGTAAACAGTAATTTGACAAAGTTTTATCGCAATCGGATGAACAGCATGGAAGCCTATTTAATACGGACAAACAAAAATTGATTTTTATATATTAGATTATGCCTATATTACTTGCGAAATCTTTAATTATAAGTGAACGAATTTTCATTACAATCTGATGAACGATATGGTAGCGCATTACACACGAACAAACAAATATTATTTTTTATATATTAGATTTGTATAAAGGAATGAAAATTTGTAGGTATTTAGTTTAAACAATTGTTATTATCATCCTAATCATATTGTAGACCCATATCCATTTATTCAAATTAAGTTTCAATTACACTTCCAATTAAGTTTTATGAACATAACGAATCACTTGTTTTGATCTTTGGTGATCTTCTTAGAATTATAATAATTAGTAGAAAACCACAAGCTAATCAAATCAATACTACAGCTATTTATCTATCATCTTTGATTTATGAGATCGCGCATAATAAAGTTGCTAAAGAATTTGGTGACGGTAGACGACACCTGACATCTTCGTATTTAACACTCTTTTAAACTTTCTAATTATGAAATTGGCATTGACAAACAATTAGACAGAGTTGCCTAGGTGCAGTAACGGTCTAATCTATATATAAATATATACAGTATATTTATGTTTTTAAAATCGTTATATTAACCTTTCCCTACCGGTGATGTATTTACTACACCTCGACTCTTATTATGGGAATATCGATATGAAATATAATAGATACGGGGTTCAGAATTTTTGTATTCCTCCGTAATATAATTAAGAATCACATCAAAGTATTATAGTCTCATTTATCTTTTTTTTTTGAATTGTATTTTCTATCTTTTCTTAAATAAATAAAATTATTTCGCCTTCAGATTATTTTTTATATTAAACAAAAGGACTTTTTAATAATTTTTGATCAAATTTATCAATGTAATTCCCTAGACACAACTGTTGGTCAAGAGGTGAGAATGATAAAGACGACATTTCTAACTGGACAATCTAATGTAATATACTATTTTAGTATTAACTAATCGATATCAGCATTGAGATAAACCAATATTTTTAAATTCCACAGATGATCGATTAGATTTATTTTAAAATCAATCATTGATAATCCAATCGAATTGACACAATATATTTAATTTAATCAGCTTTTAGTTGTGATATCAGGTTAAAAATTTTTTTTTTTGGAAATTTTAATCTTATAAGCATTTATATCGTCCAATGAAATGCTTTTATTTAAGTTATATAAAAAAAGAGTAAAAATAGATATTGAAAAAAATGTGCGATGGCCGGGAATCGAACCCGGATCAACTGCTTGGAAGGCAACTATGCTGACCATTACACCACCATCGCCTCTTGCTTTCCATACTATTTTTGCCAATCAGCAAATTTAGATGGCTTTCTCTTCTATGAGCAAATTCAAGAATTACTACTATCGTTAAGTAGGCCAAATTCTTCACAGCCATCAAATTGTTTATGCTAAGATATATGCAAATATATCAAATCTACATTGATTCAAATAAAATATAAGCAACAGGATTGTTGATAGTTTTAATCATACATTTCGCCAAAAATTGCCCTTATTTATCAGGCTAAAATTAATCTAGCATTTAGCTCCGTTAATTATTCGTAATTCGCGATAAAATCATGTTTAGGTAGCCAGTCACTATGTACATTTTTTCTAGCAATGAAGCACATTAAAATTTCATTAATGAACCGCATTCTCCAAAGGCTCCGGGTAAATTTTCGTCCCGCAATGTCGAGCGAAACTTTGTTAAGGCTTTCAAGGAATTCAATTTTGCTGTCGCGCCCCAGATAATTAAATGGTAATCAGCGGCAATTAAGAAACTATTAACCTGTGATCTAAGAATCTGCAGAATTTCTTACGCTTGCTATAATGATGAGCAAACTTTTGTACACCCATATTTTGGGGGTATATTTTTTTATATTAAATTTCATTCATTCCATCAAGTCATCCCTAATGATTTCTTTAGACTTCGCCTGACGATTGATCAAACGTCTTTGATGCATTTCACATGAGAATTGTCATTTGAATATTCAGTCGCCTTTGTTACAAATAGATGCTGCCTCGTCATGCATAAAGTAAACTTCTCCGTTTTGAAACCATACATTTATTTGAGATGAAAGCATAATTTCTAGGATTTCTTTGTATTAATTTACTTTATTGTTCCCCTCGTAATGTATATTTCCCCAAATCTATTCAACGATATCATAACGAACCCTAAATGTTTTATACATTCCAGCACATATTTAGATTTGAAAGCTTTTATTGCTCTACTGCGAAAATACATAAATACAGAACATCCATTCTTGATGACCTATTAACAGTCTAGAAAACTGTCGATGTTTTATAGTTGACAACAATAGAAAACAATCAATTGCTTACTTATTAATTTTTGCGCAGGAGCGTTTTGCATTTTGCAGCATTTTGGAAGCAAAATCTCACTTCTGACACCATTGTAACGTGGAACGGGGGCTTTCGCGGGGGCAAGATTCTCGGGCTGCTCCTCGCACGTGGGTTTGTTCTTCAATTGGGCCGCGACAAAGCCGAGCGGTAAGATGGAAGTGATCGGATGTTAATGAAAATACTTTCATCTCAACTATTCTCTTTTATTTACAGAAAGAAAAGTAATATTGCTAGGAGTCTTTTTCCTATGGATTGGAACTCTTGCACAAGACAATCTGGGGTTAGTGGGCTCCAAGGTAGTGTCAGATTCTTATTGACTAAACTCCTTCCTTACCTATCTATGCCCCCTTGGTATTGTTTACCACATTGCTTCATAGGTACAGGTAGTCTGGCTATATTCTATTGTGTCTCACTGCACTCTTTGGCAGGCATCACTTCTTCCACATATTTCCGCCAAAGGTCCCAGTTCTCTTTGCTTACCATCATTCTGTAGATCATGGCTTCAACTTTGAGCTCAGATATCCCAAGTGCTTTTTTCAGCGTATTTCTCTGGTCATAAGTCGGTAGGTCAATCTTACTATGCTGGACTGTTCCCATCTTTGTTGTTATGCTTCCATCAGTTTCTGCTAGTGTTCTGCACAGTTTTCCCCCCCTTCCTTTCCTTGTAAGGCCTTCTTCTTTGTTTGAAGGTTCAACTCTTGGATTTTCCTCCTACCGTTGGACCTTGGCTAGCTTTTTTTTGCTCTCGTATCTAAGCTACTCATGCCATATCAGAGCTCCGTACAGAAGAAGCTCGAAGCTTCTGCTCCGTACAGAAGCTTTGACCCTTCAATATTGGGCACGAGCCGTCCGAGCTCACTGGCTACCTTCTGCGCAGCTACTTCTATGTGTTTGCTGTAGGTCAGCATGCAGTCCATGAGGATCCCGAGGTATCATAAGGTTTAACTATATTTAATCTCGTGTCCGTCAACGACAAGCTCTTCTCCATCTGCGGCAAACCATTGCCTCTGTCTTCTCTGAAGTCAACTGCAGTTTCTACGATTTCTTTGCAACCATGCATTGATTCTGGCGAGAGCATCATTCCCTTTCGTCTTTATTTCCCATGGATGACATACTGTCACCAGCAGCGCGACATCATCAGCAAAGGCAACAAGCTCAGTAGTAGGTTTGTCTGGGAAGAGCTGCTTCATTTGGTCAGCCGTTTGCTGTTCCCCATAGCTTCCCCCGTACAATTTTGTACGGCAGTTCCCACAGGTCGAAGTCGAGCGTACGGCATGGCTCTTCCCAGCACCTTGGATTCCTGGATAATTTTTGCAGGTTTCTCCTGTCTATCCTGTGAGTTTCCTGACACTGCTTTCTGGTGTTATCTTCTCTTGCTTTTGTTACCCTGAGCTTACTAGGGAAACAGATTATCCATTTTTCGGCAATTTCTTCTGTCTACCAGTACACTCTGGGTCTAGTTTTATTTTTCGATTTTCTGGGCAAGGCCGCATCACAGCCTTGCTCCATGAGTTTCTGGAGTTCTGCTGTGATTGTCTCCGTCCTTGCTCCAAGTATATATACAATCAAGTTGATCTGCTTAAGATCGTCATATAAAATCTAAAGGAGTAATAGACGGCTTCAGATCAATATTCAAATTAAGTTAATCAGTTAATGCAGACCAATGTCTTCTTGCTGTTACACATGAAGATGACGTTATTGATTGCTTGAACAAAAATATCGGCAAATTAAGTTTTTAATCAAAATAAGTGCTTTATACGGCGCATCTCGATGGAGATCTGAAAAATGGGAGAGATATGAAAATTTACATATTTTTATTGGATCATAAGTTTTACTCTTTCTATAATGGCGCATCCTACGAACGTATGCTGCAAATTTGATATTTATTTTTGCAGTGACGCTACAAACATTCCTGGAACTTTATTAGATACTTCGCCCTGGGAATACTTCCAATATTTCAGCACCGAGGCTTGAAGTACTCATAATAACACTCGAGAAAAGCAATTTATACACTTATATTTTTTTAAAGGCATAATATTTAATTTTGAAATCACCCCGAAGACGCGAGGCGATTTTTTCGCGAAACAAATCAAATAAATACTATTCTCAGACCATTCAGGAAATAACATTTCTGTATAAAAATTCAGGCTTAATTCACTATTCTTGAAGTGTATGAAAATATGTAAAAACACTCTGTTGGATGGAATTAGATATGAATATGGATATATTTTACAGTCATTGATTAAAATTAGATATTTTATACAAATCTTGATAGTAAATAGCAATGCATGTCTAATACATATAAACATGACTTATCCTTAATGAAACTATTAATAAAGTTGGACTTTTAAGGGACTAATTTGCAAAAACAATTAGAATACACTTTAAAATAATGCATTTTTTAAATTTATCCCTTATAGGCTTATAGTTCCTTATGGAATCCAATTTTTAGAAAATTATATATCTTTATGCAATCCAAATTATAAAGTTGTAAAAAAAAGGAATGTCTTCCATCTACATTTGATCTACGAGGTTAGTTAGATGCATATAGATATAGTCTCGTTACTTAATAGCCAAATCTTTAATCAATCTTAATTGGATTATTTTAATGCTGACACAAATTTATGGTAATTTTGCAGCATCAATGATAGTGATTATGTATTTTTTGGCATAAAAAATATGTACATTTGACTAATGATCGTATCAAAGATCTGCTTGGTGGTCAATGATAGAACTTTTCTTCTAAGCATAGATAGTACCATGATGATATTATTAATTTATCTGCAACCGAAGATGTTCAACCACTGGTTCATCGCTTCAAATATCGCGGTCGCTTTATTACAGTTCCACTCCAACCAGCCCAAACGAAGATTACAAAAAAATGTAAATTTGCGGATGGGAACAGAAAAAAGAATCTTCTTGCATCTTCAATTTCACCTCAGCATTATCCAAAGAGCGACCCCCCTTTATTCCTGCTTCGCAAGAAAGCCGCCGCATTTAATTAATTAAAATCTTCAATACTAACGCGACCGCCGAGTTAATTTTTCATTCTTCCCCTTTCGCCTCCCAGATCCGTCTTTCTTTCGCCATTTTTGCTTATTGGGGGGATTTTCGCGGCGTTGGTGTTTGAGTCTCGTTTGTATCTTCTCGATCGTTTGTCACTTGTCATTTCGGTTGTTTTGTAGCACAATGTTGCCGAAGGCTTATTTTTCAGAGGGAATCTACATTGCGTGCAACCCCCCGAAAAGATGCGACGGAAGCAATATTTTTGTTGCGGGGCAAGAAATTGGTCCAAACAAAAAAAACGTACGTCTAAGAAGAATAATTAAGCTATTTGAGAACAGACACTCTACAACAATAATCTATGCAAGAGTAGATAACCATCTGAATAAGGATAGGCCCCACGAAGGTTCACATTATCAACAAATTTAGGCAATCTACTACTGGATACTCGGATCTACTACGGTGACTCTGAAACGATTAATGAGTGTTTATTTGACTGAATTTGTAACAATTTAAGCATCATCATGATAAGAAATATCTCCGATTTGTTCCATCATATCGTCTTCAATGATTGATCAAATTTTTACTATGCCTATGTTATTTTCACAAACATAAGCAATAAATTGGCAAAGTTTTATTGTAATCGGATGAACGGTATGGCAGTGCATTAAATACGGACAAACAAACATTAATGTGTATATATAAAACTATACTTATGTTACTCGCGCAATCTTTAGCAATAAGTTTACGAAATTTTATTGCAATTTGATGAACGGTATGGTAGCGCATTACATACGAACAAACAGATACTAATTTTAGTATATTAGATTTATAGGCTAATATAGTTTGGATGCTTGATAGGAAAAAACTTGAAGGATTAAAAGTTTTATATCTTTGTAAATAAAGCAAGCAGATCAAAAAGGTAAAGACTAATTATTTAAATCAGCCAATTTTGATTGGGTAATTCATATGCTTATTTATGAGAGATTATTATACGAAATAGCTCTCTGAATTCTATGGATTCTGTCAATTTTATTTGTCGTCTCAGTATTTGATCATCCAAATATAGAAAATCAGTCTAAACCTTGATCGAAATACTAATACTTCTGATCTCCTAAGGTTATTAACACATTCCAGTCGGGTTACGCATGGCATTGTCTTTCGTCTGAGCTTTTTAACTGTTGTGCGAGTATTAGTGTGATATAAATATTTTATATACATTTATAGAATACACTCAAACCTCTTTTTGTCCGACTTTTTTTTGTGCGATTTCGAAGTTATGCGGTTTTTTTAAAGTATTTTTTTTTAAATTTCGTAAAGTGTGCGTATCGAGATATTTTGGATAAAATAGGAAATAAATAATCAACACTAACTGTAATTTGGAAAAAAATAATAATTTGGGGCTGTGTAAATCATATTGCATTTGCTATCGCTGAATTACGAATCTTTTCTATATAACACTATATTATTCCTACCAGATTTATGTTAAAATTTATTATTAAATTGTTAAAAAAAAATGATTCAAGACGTCCTTTAAATGTAATTTTTAATTGCCTTATTGTTTTCCCTTTTTTTAATAACTTTTTTTATGCGATTTTGGATATATTCTATACAGTTGTTTCAAAATTATGCGGTTTTTAAAATCCATTGAACGCATCTTCGCTTTTTCTATGTAAGTCACAGTTTTTTTGTGAGATTTCTTTTTGTGCGACTTTTCGCGAAATGCATCTACCGTACAAAAAAAGTGTATAGTGATTTAATTTTTAAGTAGTGCATATCGGCTAAAGATTTGGTTCTTTAAACGGTTTTCCAAATTTTTACTTATATTTTTCTTTTACTTTTACTGCAGAAAATATTTTCGAACCATATCTGTTCACATATAACCCGACGGGAATGTGTTAATAAGCTGTTTTTTTATAATTTGGATATAAAACTGCACTTGTATAACAATGATCTAGTTATAAGCACTTGGTCTACAAACGGCAGAGCCTAACATAAACAACATAAGAGACTCTGCAATATTAGGTGCGCACAATTTTATTTTAAATTTTGAAGGGCTTTTAAATATGAAGGGCTCCTGGCTCGCATTTTTTCTGAAAGGCCCTTGTTCTATGCATACAATTTTGAGCGTTCTCATAGAATAACAGACGACCAGTAGATGATGAGCATTGAGGATATTCAAATACAATTACATTCAGATATTAATCATATAAATTGTTGCAATGTCGCCATATTTGCACCGAAGTTTGATTTGAAAATATTTGAATTCAAGCCTCACGAATTCACGTTTCGTTGTATGTACGACATTAAAGTAGTAATTATATCACGTTGGCGTTGCTTTTAGACTCTTTCTTTATGTCACATACACGGCCATGTCACACGTGACTTTTCGCAGACAAAGCAAAACATGACGAAAATAATAATACACTCGTGAAATAATCCTTAAATATAATTTCGCCTCGGGTATGAATCCTTGTGTAATTCCGCCACGTGTGTTTTTAGGGATGGAGTTGCTTCGCATGCGGAGCTCTTTGTTACAAGGGTGTGTAAAAAGAACAAATTGTCATATGGTGATTGCATGCAATCATCGGGTCTTGAAAGTTCAATAAATACAGACTGCAACAAGACTGCAGGAAGTATCCCAAGCACAAAAGAGCGGGTATGTGTATAATGTGGGGAAAAGAATGGAAATTGAATTTTATTCCCAACTTATGCCACTATCCAACTCTACTTTTCCCATCTCGTTTGGAATGGTAACAAGAGTAGAGTTTGGAGAAGACTTAAGCTCAAAGCGTCTGCGAAAAGTTTGGATGATATTTTCATTAAATTACCGCTATTTTGCATATTCGCCGTAATTGTTTTTAAGCCGGAGCGCCAAGGGTTGTGGTATTTTAAGACACCTTTTGCAAGTAACATTAGCAGTATAAACATGACCACATACGCCCCGGGCTACGAAATTTATTTTAATTTATTCCGACACTGCGCGAGAGTAATATTTGGAGATTGTTCGAATTCCACGTATCATTGTCAGCCATCGGATGCTGCGAGAGTTTAGATGCACTCGAATTGATGTTTAATTGTACGTGAAATTATATGGAGGCACGTGCCTTGACTGAATGTTCTGAAACTATTCGGGAAGAAATAAATAGAGAGTGGTATCGGAAGAAAAGTCATTAAAGAACAGCGGAAGTATTAATTCCAAAGAAAGAGCTTATCCAAGAATCATGGCATTCATATGCCGCAGCATCAGAAGATCATACATTTTATTTATTTATGCGGAAATATCTAATATTTAATATGTTTATAAACGTAGCACATTTATTCAATGACCCTAGGCTATGCATTTAATGCACCATTTTCAATAGAAAATGTGGATGAGAATTGAACGTCCCAAGGAGACTTATCATACTCATTAAGACTTTAATACATTTTGAATCCTTGCCAAAGTGGAAAAATCTTCCAAGACAATAATCATTTATCTTTTCATGCGAATTTAATGCAATTGCTCAATACAAATCATTAAAGCATAAATATAAAATGGGTGAAATATTTTAATTTTGCTGTCCAATTTCATGACATTTAGGATATTTTTTAATAATAATACATTAACTGTGAGAACCTTTTTTCCAAGGACCACTTAAGCTATAATATTATGAATAATTCTGCACGGGTTTGTGAGCGAGTCCCTTAGTGTTAACACATTTATTACGGGAAGCATATAGTTGATGTTTAAGTAGGAGAAGTATATTTTTGTGATTTACGCCATGTAAGAAACATCCGTCCAAGGAAATTCCCCAGTCTGGATCCCATCGATGGACGCATCGTCAAAAGGGCCTTTCGATAGATCGATCTCGGTCTTTGTTTCATTTTTCAAGAGTATTTCAAGACAATCGCCGTTTTTCCAAAACCAAAGACGAATAAATAACCAGAAGACCCAAAGGCGTATCGGATCATAGTGATGATTCCCATGCTAGAAAAGCTCTTGGAGAAAACTATAGAGTATAAGATGAATACTGCTCTTGGGGGACACTATCCACTATCCAGAAAACAGTTTGGCTTTGACAGTTGAGCTTTTGACAATGCCTGGTGGGCAATGATTATCGTAAAACTGGGTAAATACAAGATCCCTAATAACATAATTAAATTAATACGAAGCTACTTTGACAATAGGATTGTTTTTGCACCAGCTGAAGATGAGCTTATCACTCGCTCTCTGATGATGGGATGCCTACAGGGATCTGTTCTGGGGCCTATGCTCTGGAACATCCTGCTTGATGATGCCCTTGACCTGGTACTCCCGCTGGATTGCTTACTAACAGCATATGTCGATGACCTTACTCTCATAGCATGCGAGGATTCAAGATCAGAACTGGAGAAAACTGTGTGTGTATCATTTCGTGGACGCGGATCATGTTTTGTGGTCGTGTTTGGGCATGTCAGCCGCGAGATAGGCTCTCTTGTGCCATATCAGAGGTCTTTTTTTTGGACCTCTTGGCCACATGGACTTGATGGCCACCCCCGGTGCCTTTTCGGCGTTCAAGACCCTTTGCCATAGTTTCGGAGCCATCCATCCATTAATCTGTCAAGACCACCAATATACAATATAATATACGCAAGATATCGTACGATAATCTGTTTCTCTCCAAACTACATACTCTTCGTCTCTGTTTGTCTCTGAGCTCAACGTGAATGCTCTTTCTGAATTACTGGAAATCGCTCGCAAATATGTGACCGTACTACCGTCCATGTTAAAGAGCATTTGTAGGCCTTTAGGGATGGTCAAATACTTGGTGAAGGACTATTTTGAAAACTATATTTAATTATATTGTTTATTTAAAAAGTAATGGAATTTATATAAATATGCTTTTTTTATGCGTAGAAAAATTGCACAACTCTAGGGCATAATTCCCCCGCAGTAAATGTGTTAATATTTAATGAGATATCGTTCAATGACAAAATGCAATTTGTTGATATTAAGTATGAAATTGGTTAAAATTCGTCGAGTATTTGCAACATTGATGATATTGTTTCGCACTAATGAATCGTATCTCGTGCATATCGTTTCTTGCAAATGTTAGTCCCATTAAATTATCAAATTTAAATATGCAAATAACTCCAAATGTTCAAACTGGAACATTATTCTGAAATTAGTATTGTAATCTATACAGCTGATGTTGAGTTATGCACTTTGAGATTTATTGGCGAGTGCTTATTTTTCTTACGACTATGTTTGATTTTGTTAGGAATATTTATTGTTTCTATTCGGAATATATTTCATTATTATAATAACAGTCAGATGCTTGTGAAATAAAGCGTTTTACATTTAGGAATTTATTGAGGTTTTAATTCAAATTTTCAAACAATTTTAATAATTTGCTTAAAAGCTGCATATATTTATTGCGGTTCTTTGTGCTCACAGAAAGAAATGTCATAAATTATTTTATAAATCGAAAGGATTAAAATTTCTTTACGAAACACAAAGGAAAACGCAATATCCTATGAAAAAAAATGTAGGTCTGGTCAAACCTTAAATATCCTTTTTTTCGAAACACAAGGATTCCCCGAACTTTTTTTAAAATTTAAAATCTGTAAAGTCCTTAAAAGGACCATGTTTGGACGATTTTTTGGTAAGATCTATACATGATTACTATTAAAAAAGTTTATCGCAAAACCATAATGGATTTGGTCAGATCATGTTATGAACAGAAGGGTTAAACCCTTTTTCTAAAATCACATGGCCAAAGATGCACAGGTATCTCCCATGTCTATCAATAGTACTAGTAGTAGTATGAATTATAAAATATTTATATCACGCTGGAGTGCGAAAGATAATGACATGCATAACCCGACGGGAATGTGTTAATAACCTTAAAAGATCTAAAGTATTAGTATTTTGATCAAGGTTTAGACTGATTTTCCATATCTGGATGATCAAATACAGAAACGATGAATAAAAATGGCAGGATGTATAGAATCCAGAGAGCCATTTCAGATAATAATCTCTCATAAGTAAGCATATGAATTAATTAATTAAAAATGGCTGATTTAAATAATTGATCATTCACTTTTCGATTTGCTTCCTTTATTTACAAAGATATAGGACTTTTAATCCTTCAAGTTTTTTTCTATCAAGCATTCAAACTATATTAAAATAAATCTAATATATAAAAAATAATGTTTGTTTGTCCGTATTTAATGCGCTACCATATCGTTCATCCGATTACAATAAAACGTTGTCAACTTATTGTTTACATTTGCGAAAATAACATAGGTATAGTGAAAATATTGTTTGTGTACGCAGTTTGTTACGGGAGACGTGGCATAAATAGAAATATTCTTTTTTCTTGAAACTTTTCTTTCTTTTTTAAATTTTAAATTCTGTATAACCCTTAAAAGGACAAAGTCAAAAACTTTGGTAAGATCTATATATTGCTACTATTTAAAAAAAAACTAATTGCATAACTAAAATGATCTGGCCTAATCATCTTATTGACCGGAAGGGTTAAATTGATTTAAGAACGGACAAAAAAAACCGTATTATCTTTTGTCTATAGATCTATAATGAAATATAATGCTAGGTGTTATTTAACCCATTGACTACAAGATCTAAAGTTGAAGAGAGTAGCCACAAGGTTTCGGTGTCCAACTGGTCCAAACTTTGGACCACTGACCCATAAAAATAGCACCTCGCGAACGGACGCCATGCCCAGACATGTCCACAGAACATGATCTGCGTCCATAAACGGATCTTCGTATGGGCACTCATTGACTGTAGCTCATTATGAATCAATTAAAATCGGGCTATACAGTTATAACATAAATGTATTATCTTAAATTGATAATTTAAAATTCAAACCTGTTGAAGAAGTAATTTCAGTAGGTAATCGAAGATGCATTTAGCAATAGAAAATTATCTTTATCTATAGGTAAAAATCATTGAAAACAATGGAAATTATCTTTCACTATGGCCAATTCTTATTTTAAAAAAATCATAAATTTACATTTGAGTTTATATCTATAGTGAGTGATTTATATTATATATTTTAATGTGAAAAGTAAAAAAATATCTGTAACTTCTTTGGAACTAAATTTAGAAGAAAAACTTGCAGGAATTTTCGATAGGGAATTAATGGAAGGGGTGGACTGACAAAGTCTCCAGGGTCTAGATGAACTATTGTAGGACAAATTGATGAGGCTGGAGCGGGAATCATACAAATGTTACATTTTCAGAAAGGGGGTCAGCACTTTAAATGTCTGAACTTGAAGGCGGGGGGGTCCCTTAAAAATCTAAATTAAGGAAAGGTGACGATAAAAATTCCAGCCACGATTGCCCAGCATACCGAAACGTCTTGAGAGTGGATCAGAGAGTAGTGGATGAAAATGGTACCCTGTGGAGGATGTCTTACCTCCACGGGGCGCCAAAGTGGGGGATCCGGAATGAAAATCCTACCCCGCCCAGGACCCCTCTGTTGAATTTACGTGACAAATTAAAATAAAAAATCTACAAATGTTCCCTTTTATTGCGTCCCACGCAAAAGCTGGCTTCGCAGGTAAATATAGATCGGCGCTCCTGTAAACTGTACGCATTAATATGTACGGAGCGACCCAAAAATAGCACGTCCAGATTATCCGACATTAACATGTGGATTAAGAAATTGGAAAGGATCGAAGATCGTTTGAATCGCTCGAAACTATTCCAGACATGCAAGACATGGAGGGGGCCATTTATCTTTTTTTTTTAACTTCATTGCTATATCTAGCACGAAATATTTTTTATAGCCCCTCATATTCCCGAAGGTGCTATTTCATTTTTTTTCCTCACCTATCTTCTATTCGTTTTCGTTCCTATCTACCTTTAGAGCTCTGAACACTTCGGTAATATTTGTTTTACAAGAAGGAAATATTGCAAGATAAAGATTCCATAGGCAGCATTCAATATACCCTTCGCAAATATTACTTATTTTAAACTATAGTCCAGAAAGAATCAAGGAAATTTCATTAAGAAATCAACGATAAAAAAGTCAATTTCTCCGATGGAATAAATGTATTTCGAATGAAGGTAACTATGTAAAAAAATTATATTACATTTGTATTTTTTCATTTCACTAATAAATTTTTACAGTAAAATTCCGGGTTATATTTGAATCCCCTCGTACATCAAATAATCTTTCGTTTCCTTGAATTATAAACAATGTCAAAGCTGAATATGAAGCGCGTGTTCATCTTAGTGGCATCATCTCACCCTTCTCGAAATAAATTTCGATACAGGGTAAGCGTTTCAAATAAGGTAGTTTCTATGCCGCATCCTGTATATACATATATACGAACGCACAAAGATCTGGCTGCAGGAAGGACGACCTCCCGCATCCAAGGCTAACCGACAACTCCCCTGACTCCCGCCTCCTGTGCGTCACTACACAACCGGCAACGGTGCACGCGCAAGAAACGATCCATCAGTATGCAGGTGCAATGTCTCCGTAGGGCCACAAGAGATGGCGCTGTTAAAATAGCACATTGCACCTGAAGAGAGACGGAAGATGTCGCTGTTAATATAACGAATTAAATCTGCTCAGATTAACAGCGCTACTACGTGGGGATGGTAAATATTTAACTCCACAATGCGCTTAATCGTTTAAATCCAAATATTGCGCTGCAAGAAATTCTAAGGCGATATATAGACGTTGAATTAAAATATTTTTGTTATATGCCCAATGTTGGACTTCATTTGTACATGTTGATATTTACAACTCGCTATGTTGCAAATGTTCCTTTAAATCCAGACGAAGAAGATTAACAGCGCCAGCATAAAAAGCTCCCTATTTGTTTTTAAAATATTTTTGTACACAGAAAACTGAATCACACTTACTATGTTGTACGAGGAATTAGTAAATATTTGTTCGCTTCTTCGTTTGAAAGTCTCTGTTTGTGTAATTAAATACGCGAAATAGTTTGTAAAGGACCTTTGCTAAATTACATGATTAACGAGTCTTGTATCACCAATACGTTCCATATTTAATCAACTAGCACCCTTCCCATCCTCCGGATAAAATTATATTTATTTTGTTGGTATCGAATTTTGTTGCTTTGTCCGGGCAACGAATTATCCCCAAATATATAATATATGATAAGCCGTTCCGAGTGGGTAGCATTTGCACGTGCGATATCGAGTTTTGCATCGAGCAGTTGGCCAGCCATGGTCCCAAAGATAATAGGAAACCTTTTCCAATAGCTCTTCGCTCGTTTCCCATAAGCACCTTCGGCGAACGACTCTGGTTAACCGCCCCGTCCGGGCCGGAATGCGGCCCGTGCCACGGGGAGGCCATAAAAAAACCAAAAGGTGGCCATATAACCTTTTACGCGGCTGCCGCGGAAACCTTCCCCCTTTGGGATTTTGTAGGATTTGCCGTATTATTCGGAATACGCTCGTCGGATTACCGCCTCCAGACCGGTAGCGCCCCCCAGTGACTCCGCTCCATGGACCAAATCATTTGGACGAGAGATAAAAGGCCCCTTGAATATATTATCAACTGTGCTTTGAGGAACATATGTTCCCGGCTGGCACCTACCTTGATTTATGGACTCTTATTATCGAATTTATTCATCTTAAATTCATGATAGGACCGAAACCGTCTTATTGGGATTCGTGTGTATTCTTTATATTCTTAGAGCAAAGCTCTCAATCAAGAAGCATTTTGCCTCATTTTATTGATATTTGAAATTTAAATATTTGTCTCTTAGAAAATTGATGGAATTTGAAACTCCATGATCGAAATTCCAAATTATTTTCTAGTACTTGTATCTAAAATTGTAAAACATAACCAACCAGCTTTATTAACCAGCTTTAATTAATTAGAATCCAAATAATTAATGAAAATCATTGTTCCACGGAAATATTCTTTTTATCCCGTTGATGAGTAATTGCGCATATGTGCGTTTGTATACCATACCAAATATTTTAAATGAGGCACAGTTCATTTCTTCATAAGCTTGATGTCGATTATTAAAATGTATTACAAACATTTTAAAATTATATGCAGATTACTGCAGGGATGGAAGTTTAGGCCAGATAATACCGGCAAATCTGTAAGCTTTTATTCATTCAGTTTATGTCTTACATTTATTAAAAGGACCCAAAAAAATCGCGTATTTTGAGAACTTATGTTTGGACTTTCTTAATTGGAATTAATTCAATTTAGACGCCATTAAAGTAAATAATGGCAAAACTATTAGTGAAGGGTTGAAAACCGTCAGTTCAAACTATTGGATTTTACGAGAAGGGTTTAAAAAACGGGTGGCGAAGGTGATAAATAATGTACAAAATTATTTAGCATAATAATGTTATATGAAAGGGTAAAGTATTGTATATAAATATTATTATCTTAGTGTGTAATTGAAATAAAACAATTAGAAATATGGTTAATATTTAAATACATTACTTTAAAAAAACATTATTAATTGTTGGTATAGTGATTTAGATCCTGGACTCTTACTGTAAATGTACGGGTTCAAATCCAGATTGTGGAAGAAAAAAATTAATCGTACCAACAAATTTGGGAAATATGAATATTTCCGATTGATTTTCTCGATCCAGGCTTACCCTAATTTTCTGAATTTGAAAGAGTAAACATACATTGCTGGTCATTTAACAGCTGTGGGTCATTTAATAGTTGTATTCTGGCATGTTTCGGACTATCATTATGGCAATACTTATAAATGATTGTTTATTTTATTAATGTATATAAAATACTTATATAGTATTACTTAATTATGTTGAATTTATAAATAAATACTTATATAGTATTGCTTAGCCTTTTAAGTGGGCGGGACGTATATATACGTCCAACGTAAACTGCATCGAAATTGGTTATGACGTATATATGCGTCCGCGAAATATATGTTGAGTCCTAAAGCAGGCGGAACTTTATTTTTGCTTAACGAATGTGTGAGTTGTCAATACATGTTTTGGCATGAATTTAAGATAGGTAGTAAATTGGTTGCACTTCGCTATTGTGTTGGAGTGGACGTGTACTTAGTAAATGGTGACTAGTAACATAAGGTAAGATTCAAAGGCAAACTTATAGTTTTATAATGGAAGGACAAAAAAGACGTATATTGACGCTCAGTTCAGACAAAATAGTAAAAAGCCAACCTATGCCATAAATAAACAGCATTACACCCAAACCCTCATGCTTAGTTACATGCTGGTGTCAGGATTGTGATGTAGCACTACGTATCAACAACTGTTTTAAAATATATCACATAGAAGTTGAGTTTTGAATTTATGTATGGATATATCTTTTTTTTTTTAACACTATATTTCCATTTTTTATGTACTTTTGTTTATTGTTTTGTATTTGTTAACTTCTCTATTTGTTAATGTATCTAATTAAATTGAAAATATATTTTTCATTGATTTTTTTTATAAATTCTAAGCATCGTTAAAAAAATATGAACTCACGCCAGTTGGGTGGGACGTATATATACGTCCTAATGAAAATGTGCGCGCCCAGTGTATGTTGCGTTATTGAAAAGAAACTTCCACGTTTAACAGGTTAATTATGTTATTTTCACTAGATTTTAACCCCCCCCCCGCCCTGCCAAACCCAACGGTTCTCAATCGCCAGACTGTCATAATGATATTCCAGAAATACGCCAGAACACCACTATCAAATGACCCGCAGCTGTTAAATGATCTGCAATTTATGCTGCTAGCTTTCAGTTTAAAAGTAGAGTCCTTCTCAAGATAATTTAGAGAATAGAGATCTAGAGAATTTATCAAGAAATAGAAATTCTCGATTTTGTATATTTTTTGAGAAATTCTCGAGAAAAATAATAGTAATGAGTATGTAACAGATGCAAATATTTACATAAAATAATGAAACCAAACCACAAAAAAAATCATATCTGTTTACATTCGAACGGTTTTTTTTTTGGGTAATTAACAATTTATTGACAATTATTTGATGAATAATTAAAATTTACCACAAAGGAAGTCAAAGTTTGTGTTGGTTTTATTTGAGATATTTTTTCCGCATTTTTTACAAGTAGATTTGTAATTAAATATACATTTGCGTAAGGTTCTAAAGTCTTGTTCATTGGGATTTGGAGATATGTGGTCGGCATATCTTATACCACAAAAATACACTGTGTACAATGTTATGATGATTAATTGATGATGTGGTGGATTAAATTATGGACTTTTATTGTGGTTCAAATCTAAATTATGGGGGGGGGAAATCCACCATTTAATAAAGTAAATTTTGAGCCAATCAATAAACTTGTGCAGGGACGTTTATATATTAGCATATGTTATATTAAATGGGGACGGACATGTCAGACATATTCCTCCTACATGGAAACATCCTGGCTCCTCAATGTCTACATCATCAATGGAAGTTGCAATATACTGTTTAACATACTCAATCAACGTCTAAATTTATATAACCTATTCAAAAATATAGAATTGTATACGGCTTATAAATTATTTGATGATAAGCTTTTAAATTATATATGGCTTTATCCTCAGAGTCATCTTTTATTACATACTGATGATTACCCAACATGCAGTGCAATGCCACACAATGTACCAAATTCAAATGTACCCATTTTCGATATTTCGAGTCTCCTGTTAGACTCATGTACACGGAACAGCTGCCGGCATCTTGTTGATACTTCTTGTGAACATCCCTTGTCCAGTGCTGTCAATGCACAATTTTGGGCTATGCATTGTCGTCGCTTTAATATAAATTGTTTGCATTTTCAAATTTTTTTGCTTGGTTATTTATTAGTTATATTACAAATAATATTTTTACTATGCTTATATTACTTCCACAAGTATTAACAATAAGTTGAAAAAGTTTTATTGCAATCGGATGAACGGTATGGCAGCGCATTAAATACGAACAAACAAATATTAATTTTTAAACATTAAATGTGACTGACGATCATAAAAATATCAATTTAAAATGGTGATAAATTTGCATTCACTCATTGATTTTCTCAACTTAGCTACATGTAAAATACAGTAGTAAATTAACACATTGAATCCTATCTCTAGAAAAATCTTGTATGGAGATTGCTTACATCTGGTAATAAATATGACATTTTAGGAAGAAAATGTCAGTAAAGCAATATGTAAATCAGTAAATCAAATATGTTTATGGTGAAGTGATAATTTATGCCAATATTGGTTCCAACAATTTAAATCGGACAATAGAAGCATAAGGGATGAACCTTTTTATTCATAGGACTTCGCCATAATGAATTTCCACATTTAAAGATCCATGGAGCATAGCCTGATATAATAAAATAATCAAAAATGCAGCTGAAGTGGACATAAATTATATGATGTAATAAAATTATTGGTTTATTGTGTTGTTCGAAATTTATTTAGCATTCAATCCTCATTGTTTATTGATGGATTAACGTTGCTGATGAATATTTAAATAGCATTCTTGCATGTGTATCAATGGGTTTTTAGTCGGAACTCATTTGATACAAATAGTTAATTCCCGGGACATTTGGAAAATAATCATTTATTGTAAATTTGATATTTCACTGAGCCCATAGATATGCATTTTAGTACTACCCAATAAGGCTTGAAAATTTACATTGAAATTTCTAATGATTCATTCTAATTTATATTAATAAATATTGATATTTTACATTTTTACGATGATATTATTACTTTTGTACAATGATATTATGCAATATTTGCCAATTCTATTTCAGGATTTGTAAGATTGATTCAATTCGAGAAATAAATGTCCTTTTAACACAGGTCACTTAAAGTAATAAAAGTATTATTTTGGAGTCCTCGCAGGGACATTTATATGAAATGTAGACTTTTATGAAGTTTATACGTGAGGGAGGCTGTTCTTATACATCATATTATCGGGTACAAAACAGTTGAGCATGGAAGTTTAACGGTTAGTTTGAATTATGCTCTCACCTTACGTCGGTACTAGATCATTTTTCCTTGGAAGCCTTACTGGCTCTAACTTCTCTACAGTTTTATTAACCAGGCGCCGAGTGCGCTTTACGGTGGACCCGACAACCTCCTTTTTCTGCGAGAAGGTATCTAAAAATCAAGTAAGACTCGTAAAACGTCTTGTAGCTCGTATCCTGGGAAAATACATCGTTGACTTTTATGAGTCGACGTTGAACCGAAGATGAAATTATTTATGATTTTTTTCCATAGCCACCGCCTTATGTTAGTGTATAGCTATTGAATTGCTTCGGCTAAATGACTATAAATACAAACTGAAGACGTGCAAAATAAACAGCAGTTATAAACAATGGTATAATTGTTTGTGGTTTCACGTTTATCCTATTAAATAAAGCCATGCTAGGCTATGTCTAATTAGGTAAAGCGGAAAGAAATGACATTTTTTTAAAATGTGATGCTTTGAAATGAGATTGTCACCAAATGCTGCCACAAGTCGCTATTGAATTTAATAACATATTTTTGCTCAATAGATATTTTTTTAAAGTCCAAGATTGAACATTTATTAAAGCTTAAATAATGCCATCGATGTACGAGTATCGTCCAGAAAGAAAGGTTACAACTTTATGCGTTTTTAACATATTTATCGTCGAGATCGAGACATTTCTGTAGTCGAGGCACCAGCTTTTGTACGTTAGTGTCATAAGCCTCTGTCGCTAGTTCTTTTTTGATTATTTTCATAGAAATTGGTAAATTTTCATACTTAATATTCAACAAAAAAAGTATTCAAAAGAATCTTTAAATCGTCATAAAATTTAGGTATAAATAACTGAAATCGCTATCGTCGAATAAACCATACAGGTCTTTCAAAAAATATAAGACGACTTTCGTTCGTGTTGTCTTGAGAGCAGACGTTTGTTTTGATAATTAAGATACTCGCATCATTCTTATCCTTGACCAATTTTTTTTATTCCCCTTGACTATTCTGACGTGGCGTTATTAGCCGAGTATCATCACTCCTTTGCAAAATTTATTCCTTCAAAAGTAAACTGGCAGGCTTGCGTGGTAACGCTGTACTTTTATTTTTGCAACACATTAACAGGCAAAAATAGCTGAACAACAGAAAGCAGATGATGGCAAGTTGAACATTAAGAAATATTCCCAAGAAACGAATATTGTGTGCTATCAACAGTGTTAAGATTCATTTATTGAGCTTGCTTCAATATCAAGGCTGTATATACGCTGCGGCGGATCTGATAGGAAAGTGGATTTACATTAGAACGTAGCGTGTATGTTCTCCGGTTTGAATGGTCCGCTTCATCAGCATTAAAGACGTCACATTCAGCATAACAGTTTCTTGACTTTGTCCATATATTTTCCATTCAATCCCCTGTTATCTATATATTTGTGTCAGTCAGTTCGCAATTTATCTTACTGGGTGAAATATGATTTGTATTCTTAAATTTATAAAGCTATTATTAAATATGGATTAAATATTACAATTTGGGTACGCTCGTTATAAACGTGAAATTAAAGCGAAGTTACAACAATTGAATCATATCTGAATAATTTGAAGGCCTGGTGATATGCAATCTTGTTCAAATGGTAATGGTTGAAAATAAACAGACAGGGATTGCAGTTGCTTTAGTTTAGAAAAAATAAATTACAAATTTAATGCTTGTAATAAAATATTGGATAGATAGTTATTATACTTCCATTATGTCCAACATTGATTCGTGTCATCATAAAGACAACATTTTACGTCTCCTCGGATCCAGTTAGCACCTTTTGCAGGTCACTGCATGGCATTAAAAAAGTTTTATTAAGGACTGACGATGGCGTCGAAGATAAAAGTAACACATCAACTTTAACGATTTGTGCAATTTGAGGAGATAAAAATACCCACGAGCACAAATTTAATCACCCATAATCTTTAGCTCGATGTTTACACTCCATCTTCGGGGGTCGTTATCGCTCTTATGGGGATGAAATATGAAAAAATGCCGAAATCTCTTTGTTCAGAGGCTCGGAAGAAATTTGAATAGATTTATTTCCATGACAATGATAGTTGACGCGGAATGGGGCTGCAAAGAAGCGTCGTTGGATGTGGATTTAAATGAGAGAGAATCTCTTTCCTTTATTTGTTTCGTAAGCGTCGTTTCCCGTGGAAAATATATCGCCAAAATTCTACTAGAAATAAATACAAACCCTTTTCCCCTGTAAAATCCCCTGCTTCCTGTGGGTTGGGATCAGATATCAGCGCCATTGAATGGGGTTGAAGGATGATTTATGGCTTTGAAATGATATTACGGCTTTTTGCGTTACGCCGCAATGGCCCAAATTCTTAACACGGACCGTTATGGAGACACGGTCTTTGTAATTAATTTGCGGGAGACCACAGAAAACATGGATACACCGGAGATGCTTATGATGATGCCCTAACTCGTCTTGAACATATGTTCTCAAGGAATAATGTCAGTTTGGGTTATATCTGGCGTAATGTTGTCGTAATTTCAGAACGTATCAAAACTATTTGCTGATGTTTCAAACTTCTTGCAATCTCGTATAATAATTTTGGTACTTAAGCTGGCCATGAAAACGTAATTATCGTTTAAGAGAGGGCAGAACATTCACGGTCGTCAGGATGCTGCATAAATTATTGGGTATTTACACAAAATCATATTTAAATTATTGATGAAGGAAGACTTGATTTTGAGAGATAATATTAACAGTCTTCTTCTTCAATGCCATATCCATTATCAACCGTGATTTCTTATTGTCTTTCACTTATTGTTTGTAAATAATCAACTTGCGCACACTTTAAAAAAACCCATTTTAAACCCCATTAGTAGTAATTATTGTGGAAATCCTTCAGGAATCCTTGTAGAAGTCACCCATAGATGGCCTTCCTCGATTTCATTAATCATTCCAATATTTACTTTTAGGATGTATGAATTCAGGATAGACTTGGAATTAAAACTATCGATCAAAAATATTAATTCTACATTAATTAACATAGTGAATATTTTTCCACACTCTGAATTCAAACTTTCGAGTTTCGGAATTTGAACTTTAAAAAGAGTCCATGATCGGATCAACAGTTTGGTTATGACATAGAACAATGTTGGGGCATATAACTTCAATTTTAGATTTGTATAATTATAACGAATGTATTCAAATAAGTTAAAATGCATTAACACATTCCCGTCGGGATATGTGTGTCTTTCGGGTACAATCGGTATAGATGCACCTGTGCGTTTTAGCCCATTTATTATATATAGCCTACAGTGAATAAATACAATTACTATGTCGTCTGAACCCATTATCTATATTGAACAGGTCATGTAGCATACAGAACCGCTCATGCCATATTAGATTCGGGACTGAGTGGCAGTAGACGCGTCGGAATACGTCGTCTACGCTGGGATAGACAGGTAGACATAGACGTCGTACGTCTGGGCCTGGATAATTGAAAGGAGGAGACTAAGGTTTTACAGTTTTACTTGATCATAATTTGTTCCATGATTTGATCAGAACTGTGATGAATATCCCTGTAATACATTTTACCTTGAAATTATGTCATTTTTTAAAATTTACGCTTTAGAAGGGACTACTTCTTATGGTGAAACCTACAGCCCTATGAGAAAGTCCCGGCCAATGACAACGTTTATCGCCATTTTCGCCTGTCCCGGAACATTTAATTCCGGGATCCCGGACAGTTTTAGGTGCTCATGAATCCCGGGATTAGTAGACGTAATCCCGAAAAATTCGGGATTGAAATTTGTATCTAACAGAAATCGTACACCTCACTAGCACGATGAAGGCTACTAAATCGAGACATTTCCGCCGAAATCTGGACGTCTGGAAACAGTGATGTAACTACAAATTGGCGAGCTTAGGCGACGCCCAGGAGCAGTAACTGTATAATCTAAATGTATACATATATACAGTACATATATGTTTTACAAATTGTTATATTAACCTTTCCCTACCGGTGATGTATTTACTACACATCGACTCTAATAATGGGAATATCGATATGAAATATAATAGATACGGGGTTCAGAATTTTTGTATTCCTCCGTAATATAATTACGAATCACATCAAAGTATTATGGTATATAAGTATTCATCTGCAGCGACGGAAATAAATATTTTTTCGGGAAATTGGGAATTTTGCGACTTTATTTGCAATTTTCATAAGATGTTTCTTTAAAATTATCCCAATTAAATTGTCTTCTTAGTTTTCATAAGCTTTATAAGACAAGCTTTTAGCCGAAGATAAATTAAACGAGCTTAAATTACATTACATCAGATAAATATCGAATTTTATGCCCAATAATGTGTCCAATCAAGAAATTATTTTTAAAATGGACTTCATCTGAAAATATTAGATTTGCTTTGCACTTTTCAATGAACTCATTTCCTTGAGATTTAGCATAATTCAAAATGCTGTTACCAAGCACGCACAAATTTAAGGATAAACCCCAATGTAAAAAAATATATTTTTAATATACTCACAATGAAAACACATTCCATCGGATTTATAAAGATTTTTCACTCGTGCTTTGTTGGTACAACAATGGATGTGCGTGATTTTACATCATAAAATTTTTCTTCAGCATAATTTTTTTCTGCTGAATTTGAATACAGATTGTAATTGTAAAAACACAATTAAAATATAATTAATCACTTTTAAAGTATTGCAAAGTTTTATAGCAATTACTATATTTCAGGGTGAATTTAAAGTAATTGCTTTAATATTTTTCGATGAAAAATGCGTATCGGATTATTAAAAAAATATTATTTGGGACGTGATTTGATACATGAACGTTCTCTGTGTATCTTTCAAGCTAATCTTAATTGAATTGGAACGCTTTTTGTATTTACATGGAACACGTCCATCACCGAATATCAGATATGAATGATTTGATTTTTTATGCAGTAAATCATAAATAATTCCTAAAATCATTTTGATTCAGCCAGACTTAAATTTCTTCTGTAAATTTCGCTTTGGTAATCCGTTTGTATGTCCGAAGCGACGGGCTTTCATTAAATTTTACGGCGAAAATTTATTTAAAAAAAGCTCCGTTAACACAGCGTGTGAAAGATGTGGAATCAATAGAGAAACTTGATGACGTGAAGTGGGTGGCAGTATTTCATCTGAAAGCTCGACTTTCAGGCAAGGGCTTTGCAAGCCAAACATAAAGAAGGAACACTTTTGTCATAAATTGAGTCGTAAAAAGGGCTTGAACTGCGGCAGGTTAACTCTATAAAATCCATATAAAAAGCGTACCGAAATTTTTTTTGTAGTACGAAAGCGTTTTATGCACAACTTGAGTGCCCATAAATAAATGAAAAATATTTAAATTGTTAAATATCCACTTTGCTTTGTAGCATAGATTGTTAATCCACTTTCGATACTGTTTCGCCTTTTTGCTGAATAATTTAACCCTATTAGGTCCACTCTTGAGGTTTTTCGCCTAGTCCGAAGGGTTATGAATTGAATCGACACCACTAGAATCTGAAACATCCCTCATCCCCCCAAAGGATCCACTGTAAAAGCTTTCGTGCAGCTTCAAACAATAATTGGGTGTGAAACCTGACCAACCACACGTGTACACAGTTTTGCTTTATTTTAAAGAATATCGCATTTAAATACCGAGAAATTGATGTCAAAGGTGAACATTGTTTTGATTTAATTTTTAAACTGGATAATAGCAAAATTCCTGTATAATACTCAAAATAAAGGTTTTTACAATACGCTCATTTTTTAAATGTAAATAAAACAAGTCTCTATGGTCAGTTTACTCTTCCACCGTGCGAGATAATCATGCTCTCAAATCGTTCATGCAGAATGTTCATCATGGCATGCGCTGTGTGACACATAGCACTGTCCGGCTGGAATCACATATTGTCAGTATCCACAGCATCCAATTTAGGAAACAAAAAGCTGCTTATTATGGTCAACTTCCAACTGCTCCAGAATCCAATTAGATGCCTTGTATTTGGTAGTTTATCTCAATTTACTGGATCATTTGGATTTTATACGGGTGAAGACTTAAATCCCAACATAAAATTTACCAAGCTAAAATCGCAATAGAGTCAAGTTCTTACGAACAACGAGAAATTGATTACCTCAGGGTTTCCCGTACACTCTCACGCACAGCAGCGATGTGTTCAGCAGACCTTGCGCTTCGATGACGTACAGATATTTATTAAACCGGTTGATTCGAATTTGGGCACCGAACGTCAAATAGTCGACTCGGCAGGACGGTTGTGGCGAGGATAAAAATCATGCTAAAAGAGTGCTAATTTTGAAAATATAATTTGATCACTTACACATGTTATTCAACGCTATTACCTCCTATAATAATTTGCCATACATTATTAAATAATTCGCACTAAGTTTTATAGATATTGTTTCAATAGCTTGGCCGTAATAACCTAACAAATTTAAAGCGTCTTTATTGAAAGCCTGTAAATTACAAACGTAATTTATTTTTGAAGCATTTCAATTCTGTTTAATATTTATTTTTATACAATTTTATTTTTATTTTAATGAAACTTTGAATGCATTGCACAAGATTGAATCCAACAAAAATTTATTTGGATCTTGGATTCAAACTCGTTTTTAAATATTGATTATTGATGATGACATATCTGTTATCAAATACACTTTTATTAGTTGAAGCGGAAAGAAATGTCATTTTTTTGTTATTTGAGGAAAAAAATATTTTAATAAAAGTTGTACAATATTACCCAATTAATTATTTCTATTGTTATTTATAATTGCCTTCCACAGATTAGGTAGCTTTTTATTGCCTCTTTCGTAAAATTCTGCCGGTTTTCCACTAAATTAAGAATCCAAGTGGTCTTGCATTATCATGCTGTAATATTATTCTTTGGTTGTCAACTAGCACTGATCGCTTTTTTAACATTTTCGCTTTTAACCTATTTAATTGTGCACAGTATAGCTCTGCTGTGACTAGTTTGGCCATGTTTTAATAATTCGTATTGAATTACGCCAAAAAAATCCCACCAAACACAAAGAAGGACCTTTTTCAAGGATAATGACGATCGAGGGGTAGAAACAGGTACTTGATTTGAAGAAAGGCACTGTTTTTACTTCTCGGGCTGTTGTAGAAGACCCACTTCTCATCCCCAGTAACGATCCTTTTTAAAAATGCATCGGTTTCATACCTGGACAATAGCGATGAATCAAATGGTTATCCGTTGTTCCAAGACCGTTGATGACAACTCGTGCGGTACCCAAATTCCCTGTCTATGTTTTTTCCCGAGTCTTTTTAAATTGTCTTTTACTATCGAATAGAGACAGCCGATGTCTAGCGATAATCCCTTTATTGTTTTTCGAAGATCAGATTCTACCAGAGAATTTAATGCGTCATCATCGATTTTTAGAGGTTATCCTGATTTTGGTATATTTTCAAATCTCTATCGCCAATTTTTGATTTTTTGAACCATCTATGGCATTTTGGAATATTCAATATGTTGCCATATGTATCACAGATGCTCTGGGTAGCTTTTTTTGTTTTTAATCCTTTGTCGAATAAAAATAGTAAAAAAAATCACAAATGCGTCTCATCAATCTCTGGCTTGGACATTTTCACTATGGCTAAAATAATATAAAAATATTTGAAAAAGTAAGACAAACAACAGAGCTTTAAAATGACACCAATCTTTACGTAATCACTAGACAGCAAATTCAAAGCAAACTGACTGAAGGACGCAACAAAAAAAAAATGACATTTCTTTCCGCTTTATCTAATATCTCGTTATTTGACCGCTCTTTATGCGGCATTTCATTATAACGGAGTTTATCGATTTATGACCCACAATGTTTCGTTATACGGCCAAAAGTTAGTGTACTGTTTAGTTTCAGTTTCTCCACTATATGACTTTTCGCTTTACGACCAATTTTTCCGGAACGTATCTTGGCTGTAAAGCGAGGTATAGATGTATAAGTGATCTCCAAATAATAAATTTTTAAGGATAAAGTGGATTTTATATATTTTTTTAATCACATAATCTATTCATTGTCTGAAATTGATTTCAAATTATTATAGCATGAATCTAATACTGTATTAATCCACCGAACCAAAATATGACTCAGAATTGTATCATTTATAAAATGATCAATGAGGCAACTACTCTTATTAACCACATTTTTATAATTGGAGTATTTAGCTTGGAATTTTATACACATTCGATCATCAAAATATTTATTCCATTCGTCTTCTGTTGTTTGTTTTAAAAAATACGATAATTGTAAAATAAATGTGGTTAATTGATAAATAAATCATCACATGATCGAGCACATATGACTGGAAGCCATATCATCCGCAATGGCTTTATAAAGTCGGTGGTGGTCTATTAGCCGGACATTCCAGTAAATTATTCTCCAGTCCCTCTCTTCTCCAGAAAGAGATATCCCATACAAGTATATTTTTTGTGCGTGAAATCCCGTGCCAGTTGATTCATTGCGAAGTTTTTTGGTCACTAGGCCTGGCACGAGGGAAAATATTTCTACCGGAAAGAAAAGAGAGAAAATCGGAGAAAGTGGAGGGAAAATCTTAAGGAGCCGCGGGTAATGAGGCGGATATCGTAAAAAATCTATGTTTTTACAAGGAATGGCCCAAAAAGGTATTGATCCTCGAGGGCCATTCTGCAAGGGCCGAAATCCTAATGTTTTCACAACAGCTACGGAAGTGTGACGTTAATGTTTTGACTTTATATTAAGTGCTAGTCACTCTGTTCTTTCGTTTTAAAACGCTATCCATCTCTTTGAGAATCCCTACTGTACAATTTATAGACCTATTGGTAGTATTTAAAAATAAAACATTCGTACCATTTTTTTTATATATAGTAAAAATCCAATTAAACAAATCAAACATCAATGCGTGAAGCCACTGTAAATTTGTGCGATATTTCTACCCTTTTGCGAAAGAAGAAGCTTTGTTCCCGCCGGCATCGTCTGAAGTCTCGCGGCTGAGTTCTCCCTTTGAATGAAATAAAGATCTTGGGCAAGGCGAGCGACTTTTAATACTATTTGATGTTCTTTTTTCTCTTTTAGGGAGTTTTTGCGATCCGATAGCTAATAGACCCGCATGTGGGAGTCCATCTTTGTCACAGATAATAATTTACAGTTCGGGTATTCCGCGCCAAGCTTTACCTAAAGTACGGGAGACTTCGTAAGAAATTCATGAAACTCTACTTCTTTCGTAAAATTGATATAATCCTTAAACCAGCTGATAGATTCAAACAAAATTTTAGTAGTGTCTACAAAAGAGCTTACTACATTGATATATTCAAACAAAACAGTGGTTTTAAAAATGTGGTATGTTTATCAGCGTGTTAAAATTTAAAAATTGAATGAAATTGAAAAAATGACAACATTCAGTTAGTTTATCACTCTATATAAAAATATATTTGAATTGCATATGTTAACACTGAAAATTGGCCTATAATTCTTAATAAATCCACCACGACATGTAGCAACGATACCAGATTTTTAGTGAAAAAAAATTGATGAATAATATCATCGGAGCAAAGTTGGAATTGAAAATTTTAAAGAAGAAGAGGTCGTATCCCGATGATTTCGACTGATATACTATTCGAATTGAAACGTGTGCAGTTTCCGGTGCGTGCATCAACAAAGAACAGAAACACACAGCGTATGCGTGCATGCTTCTCACATGGATAGCTGTGTGTGATTGATCCCCCTATTCAGGAGTATGCCAGCCCGCTCGTAAAGTGCACAGCATGGGGCAAAACCGTGAAATTAAAATTCCATGTCTGCAGGGACACGCTCCTTCTCCAATTCTTGCGACCACTTGCACTGTGAGCGCGCGGAGGGGGGGGGGAAGCTAGCTAAATATTCTAATTTTAGTTTAAGATTCAAGGCTAGGATAAATATATAAATGAAAATTGCTGAGGAAGTGGCTATAAGATTTCCGTGTCCAACCTGGACCGAATTTCGGACCACTGATACAATTAAGGAACGCCTCGCGATTAGACACCTATGCTCGAAAATGTCCATAAAAATATGTCTGCGTTCATGAATGGATCTCCACATGGACACTCCGTAGTTGTTGAAAGCCCAAACCTAAGCCAACGAGGTCCTAAATCGCCTGTGTTATGTGAGGAACTGAGACATCCAGTGATCCGGGACGACTTGGCGACATCTCAGGTGGTGCCTAATCGATAGGAAGAAAGTAAGAGGTGGCGGCCGACGACCGACGCAGACCACCTCTTCTGCCATCCAAATAAATCCGCTTCTTTGACGCGACGACGAAGATCGCCGAGCGCGAGACGGGAGAAAATTAAGGAAGTCTCCTTAAAATAAATAAAAATATTTTAATAAAAACGTGCATTATTTCAACATTCCCGCGAAACATAGCATAAATATAAATATTTATTAAAAAGCTTTGATAAAGTTTTCCTGAATTTTCATTCCGATAATGTAGGGAATTGATAAGAGCCGTAAAAGCCATAAAGAGCAACAAAAGTCACGTTTTTCGTTTTAAGTGCCCTTAGCTCTTAATAGAGGGGTGAACTGGCCCAAATTAAAATGAATTAATTTTTAATCACTCTTATCTCAACATTGGGAGAATATCAATTGAAACGCCGGACGCCATCAATATTTAAACCCTTTCGCATTGAAATCATTTCAAGACGCCGAATTTTGGACGCAGGCAAACTTTCGCAGACTGATCAAATGATGATTAGCAAAAATATAATTTAATGGTTCGTTGGTCATTTGGGCCGGGAATAAAGTGGTTGTGTGTGAAGGCAATATGACCGGTCAGAAGGGTTAAAGAGTTTGGGTTGCGACCACCGTGGGTAATGAAGCGGTAATTATACGATAAGCAATATTTTGCTGGGGCGGCAACTGTATACAAAGTTATAACGACTCTCCTCTTTGGGGTAACTTGAGAAAGGCCCTCGGCTTGCTGAAGATTCCATTTTATCGATTTTTAAAAGCCCGAGGCCTCCTCGTTGGCGTCGGATTTCGATTGCATGCTTATTTGGCAGTGGTCTTTATTAATAAGACCACGTCGGGTCTTTGTCTGCGCGGAGGCCATTAATGTGGCTCTTGGATGAGGATTTTTTTTGACACACATGAGGATTATAAATAATGTGTTGTCACCGTGTTCATTTGTCCATGAGGTGGTCAACAAACACCGCAGCTGCCGTGGGTTGGCACGTAATAATTATAGGTAATTTGTTAAAGAGATCCTTTGTCCACGGTTTACGCCCCGGTGGTGAAGGTGGCCACACGTGAAATCAATAATATCAAACGCCATTCAAACGGGCGGCTGTTCGTCCATCATCATAAAATCTGTTCAAAGTTTAATAAACACCCCGTATTTTAGTGTGGGGCTTATTCGTCGAGGTGGCTTGTGGGGGATGCAAGTGGCGATCGTGTGGTACACAGCGATCGGCCACAGAGTACATTTGCAAAAATGTATTGAAATCAAACGAGCATTTTTGTTTGCAAAGCTGCAGCAATAACAGTAAAAAGCCAGCACTGAATCATTAGCTAAATGGCAAATCAAGCCACATTTCAATTAAAATGCATAAAATATCGATGCATGTGCAATCACTGCTCATATTTGCGTGGAAGTATTGATTTAATACACTTTCAATAACATTACCCGGATTAAAATAGTTATTAAAGTGGAGTTTAAAGCGCCAAAGTATCAAAAGCGTTCCCACGGAAGCATGACAGACACAATGCATTTGATCATTTATTTGCATTAAATACTTGTTATTTGTTGAGAGTGTTATGATTAAGCGTACTTGTTAACTCAATAGGTACATTATAATACAATGGTTAGTTTAAAAATAAGGTGGATTCCCTGCCGCATGTGGTGGTTGTTTATAAAAGGAAAAAAAAATGGATAAGAGAATATTGATATTATCAATCCATTGGTATGTCTATTGATATTAAACTTTTTTATAAATAACTTTGATAATAATTTATATATATTCTGATATAAAAAAATCAATGTTTGTTTGTCCGTATTTAATGCGCTTCCATGCCGTTTCATCCGATTGCGATAAAACTTTATCAACTTACTGTTTACAATTGTGGAAATAACATGGGCATAGTAAAATATTGTATGGATGCACCATATTGGCGCATATTGGTGTGGTAAAATTAAATTTCGGCTGCGCGGACGGGGAGATCTCAGGTATTCGGCTCGCGCTACACGTAACCTGAAGCAATAAACTACGTACTGTGTTTCTTTTCAAATAATTACTAAGCGCTTATGGCATTGAAATGCATGCCGAATAGAAATACTCTCTTCACTAAATAACTATTTATTCCACACTAGAAAGAGAAAGATCTGGCTGCAGGAAGGACGACCTCCCGCAGTCAAGGTTAATCGATGACTCTCTCGACTCCCGCCTCCTGCGCGTCACTACCCAACCGGCAATGGTGCACGCGTAAGAAGCGTTCTGTCGGTATGCAGGTGCAATGTCTCCATAGGCCCACAAGAGATGGCGCTGTTAAAATAACACATTGCAACTGAAGAGAGACGGAAGATGTCGCTGTTAATCGCGCACGTTACAATAGCAAATCTGTAAAGGATACAATATATATTTGAAAGCATTCAAACAGAGAGTAGTTCCAGCTGCGAGACTCTTTGATGACGGTGTATTTTTATCTCGAATCGAGTTTTCGTTAAGGTTTGTATTTTCGTACCTAGAGATAGACCACATCTGCGAGATCAGAAAACCGACGATAAAAACAAGTCTTCCGCGGCCAAGACTATTGGACGACTCTCCTGTACGCCTTTTATGCATATACGATTTATATCGACGTGATTGATAAATCAAGGAATTTTTATATTCCTAGCCATCCCACAGAAACAGATAACGGGCCTTTATTAATGCAATTATAATAAAATGTTTTGGATATTTTTGACTTCCAAAACTTTAATAAATTTAATTCAAAAGCTGCGAAGATCCATTTGGAGATTCGTGAATTTTCCACACTTTTCGACAGTTGGATGAATTTTCAACAAGATAATTTTGCATTGAATTGCCCGACAAAAGACCCCGGCGTGACCTAAGTTGAAAAGGATCGATACATCCAAAATCGTAGATAACGGCGCCGTTTTTAAGACGTCAAAATAATTCAATCGTGCCGAAAGATGATAGCACTTGAATGAAGATATTTTAGCCGAAGACAGATAATAGCACAACAGTTTTCAGCCGCGTCTGAAAAAGCAAAATATTTAAATATATTTTGAAAAAAAAAATGTCATGTCGCTCGGTTGCCATTAAAAATCTTGTTAAAGCGGAAAATAATTTTCAATTAGACGCTTACATAACTGCTCTATGAAAAATGTTTGTTTTTCCACATCGGGATAGCGGTGGAGGAAAATTGTTTAAAATATGGAGATTTACTTTGCAGAGCTTATGAAAATAATATATCAGCATTTTTACAGCATAATTGAACCTTTGAACGGTCATATATCTCCATTTACCAGATTTGAATATCTTCTTGAAAATTATTAAGTCAAGCATAAATATCACGTCGTTGTGATGATGAAATTGCCAGAAATTTTGAATTTATTATTAAACGCAGTCTTTGTATAATGTTTAACATTTTAACTTTCCAATATTTACTAGATGCAATTTATGCACTTTGTGTAAATATAAGAACATGTTTGATATTACGTACAAATAATTACTTTTAATTATTAAACCAAACTGAATTAAAGCGACGTGTAAACGATAATTTTGCCAACATAATAACGAAAATATGACAAGCTAATTAACATTTTGATTAAATGCAGATGATCCTGTTTGAGACGTCCTAACTGTAGCATTATCAACAATCGTGACTTAATGGCAACATTTGCATAAACATATACAGGATGTTTTGCAGATGGACCGAAATTTTTATTTGGTGATTAGGAGAGTCTTTTGGTACATTTCACACATAGGCTTCATGTCCTAAGTGTCAGGGTTGCCGCAATAGATTTTTTTTAAATTTGAAAAAATATCCAAAAATTCACCTTTAAATCTTCATATTTATTTTATCTGTGGCCGTAAAAACATGAAATCATTGTTTTTGTACACTTGGGTCTTTTTTTATGCGATAGATACGTTCCACGGGGAGTCGCTTATAAAAAATTCGCTTAAAAAAATCTTGAATACCATTATTTTTATAACCGCATAACTTCAAATCAATATGATAAAATGTACCAAAAAATCGCATAAAAAAATCATATAAATAAAAACATAATACAATTTCGTCATCCTTCTGTATCGAAATTATTTTTATATGCAGTTTGTGATTTGGAGACATGCAATTCTTAACCATGCACCATGATGTATTTACTACAACTTAACTCTAATAATGGGAATATCAAGATGAAATATAATAGATATGTTTCTGATGGCGACTTTATTTTTCTTGATTATTCCTATGGTCGGCATATTTGTCAATACAAAATTGTCAGTTTCTTATCAAAAGACTGGCAATTTTGCTTTATATACACATTGCCCTATTTACTCACACTTTAACGGTTTAACGGAACTCACACAAAACTTGCACTCGTGTTAATTTTAGATTATTTTAATGCGCATTTGCATTAAAAAATGTCTTCTCTAGAAAAATGAGGAATAGGTTTCATTATTTTTGAAAACCGCATAACTTTAAAATCGCATAAAACAGATCGGCATAAAAACAGACTCAAGTGTATTTTGCAATGTTTTTTTGATCTACATAAATCATTATTTTATGCAATTGATTTAAAAAATATTACTTCTGAGCTTCCAAAGTCATATAAAATGTGCAAAAGAATGAGAAATGTCAACTTCTAAATTCTTAACCTAGAAAAATAAATCTAGTGGTGTCAGGTCTGCAAACTGTGCGAGCTACAGAATAGGGTACATCCCTAGACAAAAAATCCAATGGTGTCAGATCTGGAGACCGTGCAAACTATGGAATAGGGCACTTCCCCAGGATAATAAATTCAGTGATGAAAGAGGAAATGCAGACAACTACAGTTGAAATAAAGAAAGGGTGTGAATGTATACAAAACAGCCAATTTGAACAAATTTTGTAAATAAATTTAATAAAAAACATCTTAAGAATAAAAAGTATTTTCTTTATCCTGACCCTGCCAAACTGGTACCTCTCCAAGTTTAACGACTAAGGCTCGATTCACACTATGATGCCGTTCACGGTTCGATCTCGCTCCGGTCTTGGTCCGATCCCGGTCTTGGTCCGATCCCGGTCTTGGTCCGATCCCGGTCTTGGTCCGATCCCGGTCTTGGTCCGATCCCGGTCTTGGTCCGATCCCGGTCTTGGTCCGATCCCGGTCTTGGTCCGATCCCGGTCTTGGTCCGATCCCGGTCTTGGTCCGATCCCGGTCTGGCCAAATATTCTTACACAAGAAACAATCACACTATCTGATCGGAACTGGAAGGAGCCTTATTGAATATTTTCAAAATGTTGAAAAAAAAAATCTATTTTGACAGCCCTGATATTTAGGACATAGGATCTATGTGCGAAACCTAACAAAATACTCTCCTAATCTCCAAAATAATTTTGTCGGTCCGTGTGCTAAACACCCTGTATTTCGGATGTGATAAAGCATACCAAAATAGATTTTACAGAATATTATTATAACGTAATATTTAACATGTTGATGGTACGTGCATCTCATTCAGATGCAGCTTCATAATTCAGGACTCGGTGTTGATAACGGCCAACCTCATGTCATTCTGCATATTCAGTCTGTTTGTTATCATGGTTTTGATATGTAGAAGTGTTGATATTCAAATCTCGTAGAGATATGTTGAGGCAAATGGAATTAAAATTCTAAAGCAGCAGCAGCAGCAGTTGAATATAACAGCAAACCGAAATTGGTCCTTAATTTCTTTATAAATTGTAATACCGACCTAAATAATCAATTAGCATATCAATATAGTTATTCTATGAATGACTGAATGCTTTTGGAGATATAAAAAATGGGTTTTGTATCAGTCAAACAATATCTATAAGCTCAAATAAGTGCAAAAATTGATTGTTTTAATGATTGGACAACCGGTACTTTAAATTGTATCTATAGTTTAAATCTCTAGTATCTCTAGGACTTAAATCTATAATATATTATAGATCTTATTATAAAGCTTAATAAAGACCTGCGTCTTTAAATTGTCCAATAATTTAATAATTAGATTTTTAATCAAAATATTCGAATTTTTGGATCACAATTTTAAAAGCATAAACACTATGAAATAAATAATATAAATCCTTCGTTTAATCACTAGACGCTTCTATCTATAATAGAAGATTTATTCAAAATATCAGTAAGATTAGTAGATTTATTTTAAGAAATCGTATCCACCGACTTCAAACATTGAGTTTTCAGAAAAAAAGCGATTAAAGCGCGATGCTCCCAGCCTTTTTTCTTCTATTTCTCTTAGAGTTTTACTCTGATTTGAAAATTTGGCAAAAATTTATCAATATGTTGTACTGATAGATAAAAAAAGATTTTTTTAGAATTTAAAAACCCATATAACCTCTTAAAGTTTTAAGTAGAAATAAAATTATCTATTGACGCGAATTTCTTTTCGAAAAGGTTCTTTCTCCTAGAATTTTACTTATTTTATTTTGAGTAAAGGACACCATGTAATTGATTTTTAGTTAGTTTTAACTTGCTCTATAGGATTTTTGCTCATTCAGATCGCTATAATTTATTTTAAATAATAAAATACTTCAATAGCTTCAATAGCTGCAATAGTCAAAATATGCCTGGATTTGTATAAATAAGCTTATGGAAAAATAGGAAACTGTCATGGATAATAATGGAGATTATATATTGATTCATATAATAAAAGTGTTGAAATTAAAAAAAATATGTTTCGTTACAAAAATACGTTAAAACTTTTGCATCAATCCAATATATCAATTTAATACTTAACCTGTTAAGCGATGAAGTTTTTTTTCAATAACGCAACATACAAGTGGGCGCGTACATTTTCAGTTAGGACGTATATATACGTCCCGCCCACCTGGTGTGAGTTCATAATATGTTTTTCTTTAAATGCTTAGAATTTATAAAAAAATCAATGAAACGTGTTTTTTAAATTTATTCAGATAAATAAACATATAGAAAAGTTTAAAAATACAAAACAATAAACCAAAGTACAAAAAGGAAAGAAAACAGAGTTTAAAAAAATAAAATATATCCATGCATATATTTTAAATCAGTTATTGATACGTATTGCTACATCACAATCCGGATACCAGTATGTAAATTCTTTCCCTTTTTTGTAATAAATTCGACATTTCCTGGCTTTAGTTCTCTTTCATTTGTTCGTTGAAAATGCCTTTCAACTAAGCGTGAGGGTTTAGGTGTAATGCTGTTTTTTGATGGCATAGATTGGCTTTTTATTGGCATAGATATTTCTAGGACGTATATATACGTCTTAACCAATTTCGATGCAGTTTACGTTGGACGTATATATACGTCCTGCTAACTTAACAGTTTAAGGACTACGAAGAATATGACATTTAAATACAGATTAACCTTCTCATTTAAACCTAGTTTACTATTTAACTGATGCATTAAAATTAGCATTCATAAATAGAGTTTTATGCTTACAAAAACATCTTCAAGAAAATATTGAAATGCAAGCAGATGGAAATAGTACTTTAACGCAAATGTTTTTAGAGTTACTTGGCATTTATGACGGACCATAAATTAGTTTAGTACTATAATATCATTGGCTTGAAATGAATATATACGCGTTTTCTCTGAACTTTATATATTTATAGGATTTATTACGCATAGCTAAGAAGCGTATTTTCTTCAAAGGTATCGATTACACAGAAGTGATGCTCGATTGAATCATGATTGGTTTATAAAAGTCGAACTCATAACGTATTTGTATATATATGAAAAGCACATAAATTCACTAATAAATGGGGTCGATTTACGCTTATACGTTATGATAGTGCTAAATTAATATTTTTGTATGCCGAAAGAAGAGCATGTACAGGATGTATCCTCGGCCTTCTTACATATCGGGCTCTATTTTATATTCGAATAAAGGATGTGCATACGGTTGCATTGGCAATCATATTACGGTCGAATTGAGCTGCTTTTCCTGGAGCCACACCCGATGGAAAACAAAACTCCGCCGTGTACTATTTTTCCTCGTTAAAACCTCAAAATATCGCCTAACTTTCTGCAAACAAGCTGAAATTGCGACCGGATTAAGTTTTCCAGAAACTTGCTCTTCATGTGTGTATAATCGCATCCGGATGAATTCCCTCGGAGCGGGTGTTGAATCAATAAAGGGCCGGCCGTGGGATTAAATCAAGATTCAATCGATAAAAAATTGACATCGTGATCTACAATATCTGATTTAAATCGAAATACATCAAATTAATACAATATAATTTTTTATTTTATTAGAATTGATAAAAGTGTTTTTTTTACCCCATGATGGCATTTAGGGTCAACACCTTGTGAATACCATTGCCATAGACATTGCTTAATGGTGTGTGTAGCTGTTAAGGTCGACCGCACTCTGGATTTGATGTATGAATATTTATAATATCCTAATGCATTCACATTATCCATAGAAAGACATTTTATATAATTTCTTAATAAATGACCTCGTATAATACGGTTTTGGTTTTACACGGTCGATGAAGTATGGTGTATTTTTGTAAATCACGGTTTATGAAAAAAATATCAATTAACGCTTTGAGTGCTGAATATCAGAAACAGAGACGGATGTCTTTCGTCTCATCATACACTCATTTATCGATGGAAAGATCGTGCGGTAAAGGTACCCCTACACGTCCTAAATATTATCAAATTTATATTTATTTTTTCAAGTGGTTTTTATATTGGCCTACAATTAATGGTGGAGACAAACTTTTGAATTTTGTGTTTTTTTTTGCATCATAATTTGTAGATCGTCCTATGCCATACTCGCTAACTTACAAAAAGATTCATTATGATTACAAAATCACACGTTTTGCATTTTTTTTACATCGATGAAGCCGTGTCATACATGTGTACTATACTTTTATTGAGATGTCGGACTACAGGGGGCGCCGGATTATATTGGGGTCGGATTTCCGTTCCAAATACAAAGTTATCATTGTCTGGATAAATTGCAATAACATAAACGTATCATGCGATGAAAATATTATCTAACAAAAATCATCAAAAATGTATGAGCATCTAAAAAATATCGATCATTTGTCATTGCCATGATGTAATATTTTTGCTTGTTTCTATGAAAATTTTAAGTAGCCATTATCAATAAGAATTATAAAACATTTTTAGTTTATTAAGAAGAAGTTATTTTTTTTTAAAGAAAATGATCCCTTGATGGACATTTACTCAATTTAAAACATCAAAATTTTGAAAAAGTATATTTACCACCAAACAAGGAATAATTTCAACATTTAAAGCGTACCACATTCGTTGAACATTTGGAAAAATATTAATAAAGATATAGATCAAGATGAGAGTTTAGCAGTTATACAAACTTGGAAAAATATCTATTCGAAAATGTGTCGATGTGGATTCTGCATCTGTTGACTTCTACGGGAGTACTGACGGAGACCCTGCGTCCTCCCCTTCACTATTCAGAAAGAGCACTCTTGTACATTGAAGTCCTATAAAAAATCAGGTTTCGATGCCAATAACGTGTCAAGTGCTGTTTTCATCTCATCGTTTGTATTAATATTTTTTTATAGATAAAAACAAGTTAAAATCAGAATGGGATAAGTCTCGAAAATAAAATGAATGCTTTTAAAGATCCCAATTCAGCTCTTTTAATTTATGATGTGTTATCATTGCAGAATTGGGGTGATTAGTTCAGGTCGTGTTTTTAAGGTTTGGTTAGGTTGCAATAATTCGTAATAAATAATGTCCTTTATATCCCACCAATCATAAAGCATTTATTTTAAATATGTAAACAGTGTCAAATATGCACATTTTCTATGCTATTTTATAAATTCAAAGGTCTCTGATAGACTAAAGATAGAAAAAAATGTTGGAAGAAACCCTCCTTTATATAATACAAAGGCAGCATTAAGAACAGACATTAACAAATTTGATTAAAAGTAATAAAGTAACGACGTTTCTTATGTATCAACCTAATATATTTCAAATATAGTATTGATTAAGTAAAAATTTTCTCTCCCGAAATCCTTCCCTTATGATTTTAAAAATAATTTAGCACCTTGTCCATAAATTAATAAAGAATTGTTATTTCAATTGAAATATTTGAGAATCCAAAAGTATTTTCAGGAAGTTATTTGTCCCAGTTTACCGAGTCGCAAATACATTTCTATAGATAGAAAGCTCGAAAACCTTTCCTTTTGTACATACACACCAGGTGTACTCAATTGACAGTGAGAGGATAGAGGCGAAGAACAACCCTGAGTATTTTCCCGAGTTTCTCCAACTTTTCCCGGGCGTTATTAAGTTATTCCGGAAAAATATGGCGAGTGGAAAAGTTACCGACTTAATGAGTTTTTTCGCAAAAAAATTCGCTTTGATATTTTGACTTCGATAACAACAACGATAATTCCGGATCCCAGATTAAAATAGCCGGCTTAATTATTCCGGTACCCGGATCGGGGAATGTCTAATGATCTCCTTGTATGTTTTTTTGATAAAATAAGTCAGGGAGAAAGTTCGTACGGTACGGGTTTTGAGCATTCAATTATATGTAATTGGATTATTCTGTTGTTTGGTACCTGGCATGTGAGATGGAGCTTCGTCTTAATTAAAATTTAATCAGGGCTTAATTTCGGCTCATATTATGCAATTTTCTTAATAATCACACAACCGAATTGCTTTGGTTCATTGAAAGATCCTTTAACTTCATTATGATTCCATAGTAAAATACAATGTCGAATTTATCATACAAACGGATGTCCGCCACTATTTGGAGATGTTAAATAGTAGTTAATCTTTATATATATACAGTCCACTCTTTCTCATGTATGTGATGTATTGTATATTACAAAATTTACTAATTGTTTAATATCAGAAGATGGAAGTTCAGAGGGAAAAGTTATGAAAGAATCAGGAAATACAGACGTTGAAGAGTGAATTTTTGTGTGATTCATACAAAGACGATCAACTAGAGAGGCCAATGTCTGGTCCATTATTGTGTTGTGACTAAGTAATATTTTACAATACAAAATTAAATGGAGATTCCACCTTCAAAGCAAGCTCGGGCTGGCTTGAAAAATTCAAAGGACGACATGATATCAGGGAACTTCGCAGGGAAAAGTTTTCTGCTTACATACCTTCAGCAAGGACATTAAAGTTATCTGTGGAGAAGGAAGGATTCAACGAAGAGTTTATATACAATGCTGATGAGACCAGTTTAAATTGGAATACACTATCCAAAAAATCTTTAGCATAAAGACGTTTAAATACTTCAACTGTGTAAAAAACCTCAAATAACGTAGACAATGCACCCATCTATAGAATGATTAAACCAGATTAAATATCACGTCGGTAATACAACCGATGGATCAGGGTGTAACAGAAATAATCAAAGATTTACATAGAAATCAGATGCTTCGACGATTGTTGCTAGAAGTCGAAAATAATGAAGAAACAGTTATTAGCTTCCACAAGAAAATAAATTTAAAAGATTTTTTCTACATCGTAGCAGATATTTGGAATTCTTCAGATGTGTCAACTTTGAAAAAATCATGGAACAAAATTTTGAAAAGACGATTAATAAGTTCCAGTAACGCGATAGAACTTGATATAGGAGACATTACGGAAGCAATAGTATTAATTTCTATATAATGTAGAAGATGTAACCGAGTGGTTAAATTGCGATGTAAACGATCTTGGATTTCAATTTTTAAATTATGAGGAAATAAATAAATATCTGCATCAGAAGAACAAGACCAAGAAGACGTACAAGAGATTTTCGAAGGGGACATATCGGTCCTACACATTTTGAAGATTTTCAGTGTTTAGATATCATCAAGAAATGGCTTGAGAATCAAAAAAAGTGTAATTTGGACAATTTATATATCTTAAGAGTATATAAATCGCAATTTGGCAGTTATCAAACAGATTTTTTTTACATTTACGTTATGGGTTACCTCGTGTCAAATTTGAAGCTTGTTCTTAGACTGCTCAATGAATTGCTTGTTGATGCATTCAAAATATTTTTTTGATGTGTTGGAATAAATAATATCATCTTACGTTTATTGATTAAATTCGGCGTAATGATAGCAAAAATGTTTGATCCTAGGATACAAAACGTCAAAGCGTATTTGCTAAGCAATCTTTGTCAAGATTGTTTGACTCTAATAAGTAGCACTTTCGCTCAGTGCTACATTAAGCATGTTTTCCATATAAAAGTATCAGGGCATATTATTGTGATTTTGACGAAATACGAATTTGAATCTTTTTTTATATTGCAGAACAAACGTTGGAGAAATGTAAACAATTATTTCAAATGTCATGGCGTTGAAAATAAAAGCGTTTGTTTACTCCGCAAAGTGCTTTTGCTGAAAGTTCTTCATGGAGAAAGGTATTGCTATAAAATTTACATAAAGGCCTTTTTTCTCATTAAATTTTATTTACCAAACACACAAATTTCTCTGTTTTTCCCCGAGTTATAATTTGTGTGTGGCCATAAATATTGGAGAACCAACCGCGGATGACTTATGTAACATTCTTCTTGGCAGATTTATAAATTACATTGTCAAAAAGTGGCCGCTGTTAAGTGAGGCGAAAGATTCTGATTTAATTTCTGGGTCGGTTTTGCATAAAAATGGCGATGTATTATAATACGCATAAATAGAAATATATCCCGAAATGGCGGCAATACTCGAAATTCGATGGCTTTATTTATGAGGTATTATTTTCTCGAGGAGTTCATTCCTGGATTCGGGGAACGCATTCGGTGGGAAAGTTGCTCAAGATACTGGAAAGCTTTCCATTCATTTGTTTACATTGGCCGCAAATGGAAAAGCTGGAAAAGGCTGCTGGAGTCTTTATGGTCCTTCAGGGTATAGAGGCTTTTTTCGCTTCACGTGGATGCGTTCTACCACTAGTACTTTCTATATATTTCGGCATACGGAGAACACAAGCGGGAAAATGTGTTCTTAACATATTTATCCTATAACCTAATATATTATAGATGCGAGGTATACTCGAATAACATTCAGAATGAAAGTATTCTCATGTGATAAAATTTAGATTGCTCTTATTCGTGTTATTGATAAAATATCGAATGATATTGGAGGAAAGTCAACTGGGATATGAAGGACATCTTAACGAATCAACCAAACCAATATAACTAATACAGTAGAACCTCGATTATCTCAACCAATTGGGGATAAAAGTAATATATATATAATAATAATCGATTTGAGCATTTAAAGGGGCAATCCCTTTAGACGCTTGATAATCCTTGCCCTAAAAAAATCTCTTGCGCCTTATCTCTTAGCCAAGAAATGGAGTCAGATCTTCAAGCTTTGGATATTTTTTAAAGCGATAGCTTTCTGTCATTTGTACCAGCTTTTGACTCCAGTCTGGTTCTCATGATGTCTTCTCGACCTTGTTCTTCCTAAGCAGACATATCTTTATTTCATCATCATTCAAACTTTGAAATCCAGAATAGTTTGCATTGCAATTTAACCACTCGGTTACATCTTCTACATCATATAGAAATTTGTACTATTGCTTCCGCAATGTCTCCGATATCAGATTCTACCGCGTTACTGGAACTTATTAATGGTCTTTTCAAAATTTTGTTCCATGGTTTTTTCAATGTTGACACATCTGAAGAATTCCAACTATCTGCTGCGATGTAGCAACAATCTTTTAAATTTATTTTCTTGTGGAAGCTGGAAACTGTTTGTTCATTATTTTCAACTTCTAGTAATAATCGTCGAAGCATCTGATTTCGATGTAAACCTTTGATTATTTCTGTTACACCCTGATCCATCGGTTGTAATACCGACGTGACGTTTAATCTGGTTTAAACATTCTATAGATGGGTGCATTGTCTAGTAATGATAATGTTTTTCCTCTTTTATCTATAGTGTTTTGGTTTCTTTTATCACTTCTGGTATGAACTCTTTTTCATATCATCGTTTAAAAACTTCAACATTCATTTCGACTTTTTTCTGATGATCATATCAGGGGTTCTTTGATTTTCTAATGACAATCAGTGACAGTCTGTATCTGCTTGCTGCATTTGTACACACTATTATAACACGATTCTTTGCTGGTTTTGTACCCAGTTGAAGTATTTAAACGCCTTGATGTTAAAGATTTGTTGGATAGTTTATTCCAATTTAAACTGGTCTCATCAGCATTGTATATAAACTCTTCGTCGAATCCTTCCTTCACCACAAATAACTTTAATGTCTTTGCTGAAGGTA
Organism: Stenopsyche tienmushanensis; assembly: GCA_008973525.1. NCBI lineage: Eukaryota > Metazoa > Arthropoda > Insecta > Trichoptera > Stenopsychidae > Stenopsyche > Stenopsyche tienmushanensis. The sequence goes on along the minus strand of WACJ01000091.1, from coordinate 161,392 downwards.
TGTCAGCAGAAAACTTTTCCCCACGAAGTTCCCTAATATCATGTCGTACTTTGAATTTTTCAAGCCAGGCCGAGCTTGCTTTGAAGGCTGAATCTCTATTTAATTTTGTTTTGTAAAATATTACTTGTTTACACAATAATGGACCCGATATTGGCTCTCCAGTTGATTGTCTTTGTATGAACCACATAAAATACTTTCTTCAACTTCGGTATTTCCTGATTTTAATATTAAACAATTAATAAGTTTTGTAATATGCAATCCATCACGTACGTGAGCTAAAGTGGATACAACTCTTCACGTGCAAATATTAAAGAATAATCTTGAATTATTGAAATTTTGTGTGATTTTGATACTTTTAAATACATTAACCAAATAACATTATTTCTGTAAGTGAAATTTGTATGGATGTGGATTTGTATTCATTTTTACAAAGCTAATTTTTGTGTTCAATCAGTGTTTATAAAATGCAAATCAGGTAAATTACAACCTACTAAAGTTTCAACGTTGCGGACATTAATAACAACTTTAGAAATCTGAATAATTGTACATATTAGCATTAAATTAAAATATATAAAACTGCTTTTTTGTCTACAAGTAGTTCACATGACGAAATATTACAAATATCGATATTGTAATCCCTTATGGCAATATATTAATAGTAAAAGGATTTTAGGCTATTATTTGGAATATCATCTGACTAAAAAGAATATCAAGATATTTAATATAGTTATAAGAGTGTAAAATAGCTTTATAAAATGATAATCAATTGTTGAAGTTCGTCGACAATTTAAACAGACCCAGAAAGGATCCTCTTAAAATAGCGGATGCCATAAACTTACAAGTTCAGATTTATATGTTTGTTTACTGTGCAACCAACATATAATAATTTCAATGCTCAATATGGATTTTGTACTAGAAATGAGATTCAAAATATATGTTACTTATTGGATAATTTTAATCATATTCAGTTAGCGATTTTCATGGGAGAATTTTCTTTGATGAAATTACTTGAGCGACTTTCGCATGTAATTGTCTTCATATTTAATCGTTTTAATCGTATTTTTGTCTAGAATTTTGAAAAAATATTTTTTTCACATATAAGTTTAGACTTTTGAGAATATAAATTTTTAATATAATTTTAAAATTCTAATTATTTACGGATTTATAGCTATTTTAGTGATTCAGCAACTAAGCCGGTCCTACCATAATTAAATCTTTATGTGCGTTTTTTTCGAAATTACTTTTTTCAACATAGTTGACATAATATCACAAGTTTTATTACTAAATTTTCTTTAAATTCGGTAAATATTTTCTATATATAGCTCTCTATCGCTTCTACCAGATTTATTTCAAAGATATTTTTAAAACTGTTTTAAAACGATTTTTTTCTCTGAAAAATAATATTTTTTCTGTTTCATATGAATAGAAGGGTTGAATTTGTGTCATCCAGGACATAACCTTTTACCACTTACACTTTATCAGTCGATAAATTTTTTAATTTGATTTTGTGTATTCTAAAATCAATATATATCTTATATCAAACATGAAAAAACGCCCAAAATTAGTATCTCTAGATTAGAATACCCCCTTAATATTTAATTTTGCGATCTAGGAAATTACACTAAGCCTGGATCGAAACAATCTATTGAAGATATTAATACTTCTGATTTCCTTAATTTGTTAGTATGATAAAACGTTTCAAATAATTTGGATTTGAACGCAACCTTCACAACTAGGAATCTAAGATTTGGCACATTGTATCAACACCTGATTTAAAATATTTTAAAAATATTTAAGTTATCTTCTCTTGAATATCTTATCTTTCTTTTCATCACTGAATGTATACATACTGACCTTAGCAAATGAACTAAAACAAAGATCAACATGTTAGTATTAAGTGAGACTCGATTGTTTACCCATGCCTATTGATTAATTAAATTCGGAGATTGTCAGCAATTGGATAATTTAAAAACAGCACTCCTAAAAAGGGGCTTGCGATTTTCAATAGAAAGGACATCTTACTGATTTATAATAAGCCAGACCATATACTACTTTGGGGACTCGTCAGAAACTCATAAAGCTAGACTGGGAAATTCTATCGAATCTACCATAATTCCCGGACCTAGCACCCTCAGATTAACTTCTTTCAGTCTTTATATTTTTTTGGGGGTTAGGGGGATATTTTGTTATGTTTCATACATAGACTCTATGTCTTAAGTGTCAGGATTGTCGAAATAGATTTTTTTTTCAACAATAAATGAAAAAATACCCAAAGTATAACTTTTTAAACTAAGATCGTAATATCACAAATTCAATGTTTTTGTATTTTGAAATATTTTTTTGATCTAAATAAATCATTATTTTATGCAATTGGTTTAAAGAAATATAGTTCTGAGCTGAGCCACAGAATAGGGCACGTCCCCAGATTAAAAAAAATCCAATGGTGTCAGGTCTGGTGACCGTGTGAACCACGAAATAGGGCTGCCAAAAAAAATAATTTTCACGTCAAGTGTAATATATTGTAAAGTACAAAATTAATTGTTTCGTGCAATTATTTTAAAAAAATATTTTGACAACCCTGACACTTAAGACACAGAGTACATGTGTGAAACATAGCAAAACACTCCCTTAACTCCTTAAAAAATTGTGAGTCCTTGTGCCAAACACTCTGTATATACATATGTCATACTAATATGCATTGACATAAAATCAATGCACATAAACCAGTTTAATTAATATTTGGCTTGAAATGTTAATTCCTTTAATAGCTAACATGCAATCAAAATTGCTTCCAGTGCTTGTATAGACTGATGGCTGAATTTCAATTAGTCACTGATCAAATAGTTTCAGGCCGGTAAAGTAAATTCGGCTTTTGATAGTACTAAACTTTTGTCGATCGCTTGAGCAGCTTGTGAAAAATTTCTATTGAGCGTATAAATATTTCTGGATCTAATACTGAAATCAAGACGATGTAGTACTTCCATGGATCCTGGAAAGGCGCTCGGTAGTTGCAGATGGTCCTGAATAATGGATGAGAGATATGATGCAGCAAGACTCCTGAGACCGCCGTACTTTCATCTATAATGTCTACGGAGTGCAATGGATAAAGGAAATCCACCATCAACCTAACGAACCTAATTTGTATGATAAAGGGCTTGTACTTTTCGCCGTTGGAATTTATCGTAGTTTTGTTGAAGCAGTTATGTCCCGTTAGCATTTGTGAAAGTTTGCTGTCAAAACTTCATTGATATGCAAATTGAGAAGCTCTAAGCCGTCGTTAATTTTGAAAATTACAGAAATGTATGCACATTGGATGCATTATGAACAAGGGAGACTCATTTGCAATTTATTTTAATAGTACAGGTGTGAATTAATAATATGCAATAGGAACAATGTGCCAGTTGAGATTTCAATTCCATGAATATATTATATTAGGGGATACCACATGAACGTTCGAAATTCGTAGATAGAAATTAAAATGCCCAAACTTTTACAAAATTTAATCAAAAAAATCTGGAGTAGCTCTAATAATAATTTGCTAATGAGATACTTAATAATGTATTTCAAGTACTTTCACAATTTAAAGAATTTAATTTGGAAATGCCGTTGCATTTAATTGACTGAAATTCCGACTCTTCGTGTGGACATCTTTCGTCTCTCTTCAGGTGCAATGTGTTATTTTAACAGCGCCATCTCTTGTGGCCCTACGGAGACATTGCACCTGAATACCGAGCGGGAGAACCGTCGATTAGCCTTGGCTGCGGGAGGTCGTCCCTCCTGCAGCCAGATCTCTTTCTCTCTCTCTCGTGTGGAATGAATAGTTATTTAGAGAAGAGAGTCTTTAAATTCAACGCCCGTCTATTTCCATACATTCGTCCAGCAACATCACGGCTAGATAAAATAACGGATCCGTACGCTAGCGCGACCATCCCAACGAGCACGTGGGGGTGAGGAGCCAACCGGGGACTCTGCCCTCGAAAGCGCCTCCGCCTCAACGTTACACCATCATAAAATTTAGATATAATTAACTGAAATCGCTATCGTCGTATAAAATATTAAGTTTGTTCAAAAAAGATAAGATGACATTCGTTCGTGTTGTCTCGAAAGCAGGCATTTGTTTTGATAATTAAGATACTCGCATCATTTTTATCGTTGATCATTTTTTAAATTCCTTTTTGACTGGATTAGCCCAATATCACTACTCTTTTGCAAAATTTACTCCTTCAAAAGTAAAGTGGCAGGCTTGCACGGTAGCCCTGTCCTTTTATTTTCGCAACACATTAATGGGTAAAAATTGTTGAACAACAGAAAGTAAATGCTATGTGTTCATTTATAAAGCAGGTATTAAGGTTCATTTATTGAACTTGGTTCATTATCAAGCTTGTTACATTCGGTGGCGGAGCTGGATTTACATTAGAACATAGCGTGTATGTTCTCCGGTTTGAAATTGTTAAATCATTGTATTCTATTTACATCCATTGAAGATAGGTTTGATGATTAAATTCAGTTAAAACCAAGTTTGGAAGTAATTTGAAAACATAAAGAATCAATCATAGATTTATTTTTGCAAGGGAGATTCAAATATAATCCGGAACGTTGCTGTACAATTTTATTAATGATATCTAAAAATACAAATTGATTATTTTATTTTTCTATATAGTTTCCTTCATTAGATATACATCTTTTCCATCTTATAGAAAGCTTCTTAACCCTGTCACTGAAGAAAGATGGCGAGAAGTAGCATCTTCTGTTGCGCAACGCATTATTATTTGTTGAAAGTTTGAAATCAAGGGAAATATTGAGAAGACTTGAGGCTCATCAAGATGAATAATTTAAGCGAATTGTTGCAATATATTCTATTGAAACAAAATGGTTTATGTCATTTGAAAAGATGTCTGATGATTTGATGAAAAACTATTTTTAAGCTGTAAAATTCATCTCCCTTTTAAATAAATCTAGTATTTGATATAATAAATACGTGTAATGATTATGTATAATATAATTGTTAAAGCTAAAATTTGATAAACAGTTCTTAAAGACATTTAAAATATGTATTGTTGGAAGTCGCGTTAGGTTTGTTCGAGGGTATTTGTTTATAAAATAAAAGTATTAGTTTTGTTCTTTTTGGTAAATTGACGAAAAGAAAATATTCTATCCCTGATGGAAGATCAAAACCTTCACTCCCTCGAGCTAGTTGGTGAGCTGAATGTAATATGTCTTCGGATGAAGAATTTGGCAACGGCGGTGTACCAGAGTACATATTTGGATGAAAGTGTATCTCACAAGAAAACAAGCTCTATTGTCAAACACTATATTTACGCGAAAATCCATCAGCTTTTCCTATTTACCCATAAGATAGACTTGGTGTCACGAACGCCACTGTGTACACTCTTGTATTACACTTTCTGTTGTTTTTCGTAGGAGAGCATTTCCCTCGTGGGAAATGCTGAAAATCTGCTTATGCTATGCAAATACTACTAAAATCACTATTTAAGGTAAAAACTGGAGTGGTGTTTGCAGGGCAGATTTAAGGGCGATGTTTGCAGAAATTGATAAAATTTCCCCGGGATAGTTTGTTTCCGTACTAAAGCACGCCTCTCATTTCCCATAAGAATAATATCGAGCCTCGGAAAACAATGACGATAATTCACACGGAAATACATTCATTATGTTATTAATGTAAGTCTCAACGAACAAATAATCCCTCTAGATAAATGATATGTGACTTGTGAATATTTAATTTATTTCTTTAAAGCCAAGATAAATTAGCAGCCATGAATTTAGCACAAATTATATGACTCTATTCTGGTTTAATTAAAAGACTGTTCGAAAATTTAAAACGAACCTTCATAATGACTGTTTAATATACTTGTACAAATTATAAATAATTTCACAAGTAATCTAATAGAAATAAGCGAAATCATAAGAATCTACGTGGGCATAGTTTTTATTCTACGAATCCGATTAGTGATCCAATTCCATTAGAACAGCATGATTATTCAAATTCAAGCAAAAACAATTCCCTGTTCGATTCAATTTTGCATGAAATTTTATATGGCTTCAAAGTTATAAATAAATATAAAGGTCACGATATTTAGTAATAGGGTATTCGGTTTTTTTTTAGTAATACACCAATAAAATTTATTTATTATGAGTCAGTATCAATCATTTTAAGATTTACACATTAATGTATCAGATCTGGAAACTGGTGAGCTACGGAATAGGACACATCCCCAGGCAAAGAAATCCAGTGGTGTCAGGTCTGAAAATTGTGCGAGCCACAGAACAGAGCACGTCCCCAGACAAATAAATTCACTGGTGTCAGATTTAAAAACCGTATGAGCTACGATATTTCTTGGCTCATACGCCACCAAAAAATATTTTACACGAAAGAGATCTTTGCAAAAATTAAAAAGGAAATGTTACTTCGAACAATTACCCTGTCCCTGCCAAACTGGTACCTCTTCAAGTTTAATTACTAATTGAATGACTTATTTCATATGTGTGAAACCTAGTAAAAGACTCTCCTAACCACCTAAAAATTGTGTAGGTCCATGTGCCAAACATCCTGTATAAACGCAATTATTTAATCTTAATGATCGATATATTATATCATACAAACATCAAATTTAACAAAGGAAAGTCTTGAATATTTTATTTGTTGGATCTATACAATGACTGCAATTTATACAAAGATTGCCTGCATATTTAACAACAAAGGCTTACACGTTTCAGTCCGGATGATGTAATAATAAAAAAAATTAAAAATAAAATATTGCGCTGTGTTGTGTAACATATAATAAAATAGGCTTGCTACTGATCTAGTGGTTGCTTTGTGTTACGTACGTATACACATTAAATACGGCAGGGCGCATGCGCATAGATTCTTATGATCAATGCCATGGATACGGACTCACTACAAACGATTCAACCTCTCTTTCCGACCAATTGCATGCATGATGTTGTACTTTTTGTGACATTTAGACCAATTAGCCCTACCGCTCTTATTTAAGTTTCATTTCTAAAATTGATTAATATGTAGGGAGCTATTTTTAATATTATTGTATAGTTAAAATATCATTTGTATAAACATCCTAGTTTTTTTTGGTTAAAAAGTCCAATGAACTATGAAATATTTCCATTGTTCGAAATAAATTGTGATTTTGCATATTTCTCAAGAAATTTTTGAAAAACAGTTTTCGAGAAGAAACAAAACAAATCTCGCTTTGCTATTTTAACAGCGCTATCTATTGTGGCGCTATGGAGACATTGCACCTGAAATTACCGACCGGTCGCTTCTTGTGCTTGCACCGTTACCGTTTGGGTGGTGACGCACAGGAGGCGGGAGTCGAGAAGAGTCGTCGGTTGACCTTGGCTGCGGGAGAACGTCCTTCTCGCAGCCAAATCTCTCTCTCTCTCGTGCTGAATAAAAAGTTACCTAGAGAAGAGAGCCTTTTTGTCCGATCACGACGAGCGCGTGGGAAAGGGGAGCAGCATGGGGACTACGTAACATTAATCTTTAAAATATATTGTCTATATTCATTGATTACAATACATGGATTAATAGTTTTTATTCCATATCAATTTAATACTTGGATACTGTTAAAAATCGCATCTATAAGTAAGAAGAACGATCGTTTGATCATAGTTTGATATACAATAGAGCATGTAGTACAAAGCATATCATCCAAATCGTATTACACATATCCATTAATTCACGTCATCCAAATCCTTACCGTTTTCCACCCTCGTAGAATAGTACGAAATCGAGATGTTATTTTAGTAAATGCCAAAATATCATAGAGTCATAGACAGATTTTTGATACTAATTAAGATTTTTCTAACATTAAGGAATATTTGGTAATCATCGCATGCGCAACGATATATCGTCATTGGCATTTTGCGCAGATGTTGTACATCGTTTTTCGGTACTAAAAGAGTTAAATAAAATAAATATTTGGGTGGTCCTTATTTTTCGACTTTTAAAAAGTTAAACGTCATATGATTTTTTGCCCTAAAAAAATAATACGTGTTTTTTATTAAAAAAAAAGAATTTAGGGGTCGCTATCATAAGTCAAAGTTTCAGAAAAAAAAACACGTTGTATGGCTACTTAACTATTAACGTGACTTATTGATTCTGGTATGTTTATAGGTCTATTTTGAAGTGGAATAGAATGCAGAAAGACTCACTACTTCACTACAGTTAACCCTCCCTCCCCCCTTTCGTAAATCTTTCCTGCGGGTACGTATTGAGATTGAGCCCTGTCCTGCTCCTCACTTCAAATTTCCCAAAAGTTCCCCCAATTATACGTATTTATTTCAAATGGAGCTAGTTTTGGGATAATACTATTATTAAAAGTGTGATTTTTATTGCATTTTGTTAAGACACTCCTAAAACATGTAATTTTTATTTTTTTAAAATCAAAACTGGCTTCATATTCTTCAAAAATATATTATCAATAAAATATGTATTTCAAGACATTAATAACATTCTCAAAGTTTAAACAAATTCTAATTATTCTTTCTCTGTTAAAAAAAATCACGAAAAATACTAAAAAATCTGCTTGGTTTAAAAAATAGGCAATTTTTAATAAAATTTTTCTCAGTAAATACACCATATAATAAAATAAATCTTTTTGAGATTTATTATGGCACTTTTATATAATATTAAAAAAATAAATTCATAATTTAAAAAAATATATAATATATCTTTTTAAAGCATCAAAACGACAAGTCATAAAAGATGCAAGTCCATGGTGTGGAACAATTTTTTCATTCAGGCTTACTTGAAACAAAAAAATCAAAAAGATTCTTAAACTGTAAGCACGTCGCTATCGCAGTATAGTTAATGAATAGCTTTTGTTTAAAAGTAACAAAATGGCACTGGTCTGAAAAAATGTTTGGAAAAAAACGCTTTTTTTGGTGGTATTTTTTAATATAAAACGTAAGATAAAATAAACATTTTGACCTGGTTTTACGAAATGCCATAGCCATATCTATTTAAAATACGCTTGTAAAATTTCAGCCCAATCGGTTTGGTTTTTCAAAATTATTTCCACACCACATGCAAAAATGTCGTTTCGAGAAAAACGCGTTTAAAGATTTAGGTACCACAAAATTGTCGAAAAGGGAAATATACTACTAATCAGCGATTCCAGCTTCATAAAAAAATCTTCAGCTAACTCATCCTCTTATTTTTTGGCTGATTTGATGTATCTGTGAACTGTTCTAGCTTATTTAGAAGATACGGAGCCTTGGCGGTTGGCAAGGCGTATAAGTTTTTAGCTGTGCGTCTCCATGAATTGCAATGCATCTTTTTATTCATTATTTTTAAAATAGGTGTAAATGCTTCGTTAAAAATACAGACTATAGTATATGTTGCGATTTCTAGTATTTTCGTCATAATAAATATATTTCGGTACCAGGGACCATACGCAGTCGTTGAAATGAGCCAAGTCATCTTTCAAATAATTCTTTATTAGTCCTTACTTTCCACTTGATTATTCGCCTTTTTTTAAATCTATATTAACATTTTTTTGATTTCATTTGCTCCTTACTAGAACAAAGATAAAAAAGTTTCCCAATAGGAACCTTTGGCCTACAAACAAAAGCAGTTACATGTCCCAGAACGGCTGGGGTGCAATTTAGATGGAGTGATTGTTTCGAGCGCAATACGCGAATTAGCTGTAAAACATTGAAATAATCCGAATTTCTTCACCAAAATTATGGACGAATTCCTTAGAGATATGTCCTTTCGAAAAATGAAATAAAAAAACAAGTTTTTTTTTTGACGTAATTATACAATTTTTAATATTGATATAATACAGTTTGGTAATTTTGATTGGGTGTTAAATAAATGTTTCGCAATAATGTTCTTGTATGATTATCTTAGCGGTAAAATCGGGATTGCACCGGGAAAACCATTAGACAGAGGGGTGTGAAAAGGCCATTAAAGAGGCTTTGAGGGTTCGTCCTAGTCCGGGTTGTTTCGCCTCGCCTCCCGAGTCCTTAGCGCGCCTCGCTCTCCCGAAAGCCAACAGACGGGCGTCGACTGTCGCTGCCGACGCTCGGAACCTCTCCGGTGCCACCCCAATTCCGGTCCATTCCGGAACCAACTTTCCGCGATCTCCACACGCCCACATCCAGCTGATTGATGTGAACTATTTTTACACGGCCCTTGCCCCCAAATAAATTTGCACAATTCGACCCTCCGCCGACGATGATACATCCCCCGTTATAAATAAAACCCTTCGCGGACGATCTATGTGCGCTCGCCAACGGCATCCGCGACAAAACTTTTAATTCGCAATGAGGATAACAACGGAGCAGTGCGTATAGAAATGTGATGTCGACGTGAAGGGCGACCAAATTGTGCTACTTTGATGTGTACTTTGTGAGTTTGAAGGGCGAATTCGACCGCAAACGAATTTAAGGTAATTTTTTTATGCTCGTTTTTAATTGTGAAGAACAAATTCCGAAATAAATTAGTTTCCCCTTGCCTTTGGTTAGCATTTTATTTTCCGATTTTAATTTGGGCCCCGCACCTTTTGAGGTTTTGGCTCCTTTTGATCTTTGTTCCTTGTATTTTCCAATTTTACACTGAACAACATTGCTTTGAGGCTAACAATTAACCCATTTTCTGCAGACAGTTCCTAAATAACTTTGCACCTGAAACATACACACACACTTCCAGGTAAATAAAGATGTCGAGCGAAAAATGTACAAATTCTCTAATAGAATTTTCGACGAATAACACGAATATTATATTCCCTACCTTTTTAAGCCGCGATTATTATTTGCGAATTTAATACAATCAGCTAGAATTTCTCCCAAAGATTCATTCTGTGGAAATTAAGTGGTCTTCGTGTTGTATTATTAAAACTTTGTGTGGATCTTGTTTCGCCAAATAGTTCGAATGGTCGGGAAAACTACAGATGTTGCTCTACAAATACTGTAAATAGAGAGATTTTATATCACAAAAACAATGCTTTTAATTGTATTTGAACTAAAAAACATCATATTATATTTACTCAACAATACACATAATTTTATACTATTGCAAAAAATAATAACGCGTTTAAATATATTTATATACAGAATGCGGCGGCGAAACTTCCTTATTTAAAACGCACATCATGACGCAAAAATTAATTTGAAAAATATTGATATTATACTAATTTAAAAGAACAAAACTAAACATTTTTATTAGTGTGAATTTAAAAACGATTATGCATTGGATAAGGGAGGAGCGAGAGTTCGCCTTATTTTTATATTAATTTTTGAAATCCCTGCTGCAAACATGTTTTAATTGATGAAACCTCATATCCTTTAATCGATCGATGATTTTATTGGTTTTGATTGACCATTAAAATAAAATTCAACATCAAGTCTTTAAACAATATATTGATACTTGATCAACTTTTTTGTTATTAAAATTACTTAGTGGATTTATATCCATCTTCGATTTCAGAAAAATTGAATTTAAATCATGTATTTTATAATGAGATTTAGACATTTCGTTCAGCACAAAAGGCATGCCTTTCAGATTCGGTTACATTTGGACATCAGCTATTTTTATGAGATTTCTCCGTGTCTTCCACAGGATCACTTGTCATGTCGTCTGGCATGTCGCCTCTGTGATATAATATTAGACTTTAATTTCGGCTGATGTCGGTTTTATTAAATAAACCGCCAACAAAGATATATTTTCGCCATCCATTATCGTGTGGTCGGGCCTTTTCGAAACGTTTTAATTAATGTCTTCAATCAAAAACGGCGGGGAGAATTAAAATAACGCCGCCTTCATTACCTGACAGCCACTTTTGAAAATTTAAAAAACCACCCCCAGAAGGGGGCGCCGATTCCGCCGAGCGCCCAAAAGTTAATGAACGAAATTTCGACCGACCGAATTCGACTTTCGGGCGCTAAACGACACGGCGTAGAAAACTTCATACTTTAACGTTTCTCCACATTATCGACGAGTACTTTTCCATCTTAATTATACAATTTCAACTCCAATTAAATCAAAGGGTCGCCTCCCACCCCGCCCGTTCTCGAGATTCTTCCGGAGCGACTCCCGGAACGGAAAGATGCCCTCGAAAAGAATGTGTAAAAACATCGGGGCAAAAGGTTGCGAAAAGTTCGCCACCCTTTTCTCGGGATCTTAACGACTAATTAATAAAGCTTTTAAAAATATTTATATGCTGGCCATTTGAAAAAAGGCCCCGAACTTTTATTTTAATCCCCTAATTAATAACTCGCGCACAAACTTCATACTTAAAACTCTAAACTTTCAAACCGTGCTGATTTGCGATAAACTTGCGATGATAATTTTTAATTGATGAAAGCTCTCAAATTGATGCTCGACCATGAAAGCTCTACCGTTCATATTTTGGCACAATTTTATAAGCAAATTATTAACAAAATTTGTAACCAAAACACAGAATTTAAGCATCGAAATTATTTAAAAAATATCTCACTGTCATGGCAAAATGAACTGCATAAATAACACATTACTCAATAAGTTCGTAGGATTTTTAAGCTTTAAACTTGTTTTTTCTTCATGTGGGATCGTTTTATCACAATTTCGTTCAAAAAACCCTATGAACTTATTGAGTTATATGTTGTCATCGTCGATTTCATTCGTCCATAATGCAATTAAATCAATTGTAATTAAAAAAATAAACTAGAGAACAAAAAAGTATCAGTCACTTGGGCGGTTAATCTTGTGGTTGTCCTGTCCTTAAAAGCGTTCCCGCGTAAGGATCTCGAATTCGTCCTCTTTATCCCTTGAAATCCAGCACGAGTGTATTTTTCACTCACAGCTTTAAACTATTTAAATAGTAAGCCCCCAGGAAAAGGGTCATCGGGAACGCTCGAGCTAATTGAAAAAAAAAAATATATATATATATAGAAAGCTCGTCCGAGACCTGTTTGCGTTCGAGGAATAAAAATATTAATTCGATTCGGGCTCGAATTAATATAACTTTGCAGAATAAATATTTTTTGCGTTCGCCAAAGGGTCAAAATGAATTATTTTGCCGGAATTTATACCAACGCCGACCGCAAATAATTTTCAGCTTATCCGCAAGGAACAAAGCTCCCGGGAATATTTTATATGAGAATTAGCATTTCGCGCAATAATTCATATACATTATATTAAGTTCCCGGACCGAAAGATCCCTAATAGATGTAATTGGTCAATTCCGGTATTTAACAATTAATGTAGTAATCCCCCGAGACAGGATCTTTCAAACCCGGATCAGCTAAGCCTCCATTGATATTAGTCTAATATTTAATAAATACATCTGGCAAAACGAATTAGCCGATATTCAGATAAATTCTATGATATTCGTTAAAATCTTGTCCATAGGATATTAATGCCGTTTTAATAAACAACGAGCGAATTTATTTATATTTTTATTGGGCATTAAAGCCAAATACTTTTTCGCAAAATTGTAAGTGAACTCGTATTTGATGGATTAACCCCTCGGGAAACACCTTTAATCCTACCCCCTAAGCCCCACTTATTGTGCTTAACAATTTGCGACCCTAAAACAAAAAGGCTTTTTTTTCATTTGGACTTTCCAATATTTATCGTACCGTTATGAATGTCATCCGAATTTGTCATTTTTTTATTTTCTTTTGTGTAATATACAATATAATAGAATTTAATTATAAAAGATCATCATTCTTCAGTATAATTATGGAGTATTTTATGATGTTATTTAAAAAAAATATGACATTAAAAAAAATTGCGTGATCATGTGGTTACGCTCGTTTTTGATAGATGTATGTTCGTACATCGATGACATAGTCATGCTGTAAAGCTACCCCTACACATTTAAATATTCTCAAGTGCATTTTTATTTATTCAAATAGCTTTTATAATCCTAAGTTCATAAGTGTTTTAACCCTTCGAATGCCATCATAATTGAATTTAATGATACGAATATATCTATGATAAATTAAAGTAACATGTGCATACTTATTCTAAACGCATAAACAATCATCATAAAATGTAGTTATAATTAACTGAAATTAGATTTATACTCAGGAATAAATAAAGATATGAGATAATACAATATGGACAATATCGACAGTGTAAAGGTTCATTTATTGATATACAAGCTTTATGTATGCTGCGTGATCGTGATAGAAAATTGGATTTACATTTATGATCTCAGAACGGTATAGATTAAACATGTAGTTCAGCGTCTTCCCATCACTCTGGCAACCTTTTCATTCCTTTTTTGTAAAGAATTTTTGGCTTAGACGCAAAAAAAAAACGATTTTAAATGCATTTCCACGTCAGCTGCATTGCAGTCTGTTAAGAGGCGTGACACTTCCCGGTTTAACCCCTTCAACGTTATGTTTCACTGTTAAAAGTGACGCGATCTTTTCGTCGCTAGTGGATATGTACGTCATATCCTGTATACGAAAATAGTACATATATCATCGAGTTTGAACAAGTCAGTTCCCGAGATGAATCATTCTTACATCTAACTTACACAACACTGCAATCGGACATATCCGTCATTTTACATTGAGATTTGTTTAACTTTCACAATGCGGATATATCCGTCATACCCATTTTGCATGGACTTTGGTCTTGACGGATATATACGTCATATCAATTTAAAGGGTTAATTCCCGTATTTTATCCAGTGTCAATTTTGCTTTGAGAGGGCGCGCATTTTTCTTTTGATTTTTGATGCAAAACCTTTAATTTTGTTTATTGAGAAAGTCATTGAGTTTTTCGTCGTATATTATCGTAAATCCTTTAAAACATTATAACACCCTTCCTGTTCATTTTGCCGATGAGTTTTAAACGTGTTTGCACAGAGGTTGATGGGGAACCCAGTCTTTGCGATAACTCCTTGATTGTTTGCCGTGGATTTGACTCGATTTTTGAGGAATTTTAGTGCATCGTTATCAAAATTCGAAGGTTCTCCCATTCTCGGTTCATTCCTTAAGCTTTTATTACCCGATTTAAATTTCTGGAACCGATATTGGCATCTGTGGACTCTTATCATAAACCATAAGTATCTTAAAAATATTGTATTTAAATATCGTTCTTATATAAATCCTGTGTCAAGAATCATAATTTACACAGTAATCCTTATTATTGCACAAATATTTAGTTGCTTTTTTATAATTATAATACAGATTTATTTGGGTAATCGCAAATATTAAAATTTCTTATCGATCTATTTCTATATAAAATTTATATTCAAATTATTCAATTTTAAATGACAACAGAAAAACTATAAATAATCAAAAAATACATCATAAAAAACTTTAGATTTTATTCTTTAAAATGAATACCATTTTATTCTTTTTAAAATAAGTATCGTTTCAGGGTGGGCGTTTTAAATAAGGAGCTTTCCCTGTCGCACCCTGTATATGATTTTATATATTTATAAATGCTATACATTATTGTATGCTAAGGAACTATTTTTAGTATAAGTAATGAATTTTATCGATCGTCTTAACTTTAACACTAAAGTTAAGATGTTTCAACTAAACTCCAAAATAACTTAGTAATTGAATTTCTCAAATATAAATGCTTGAGCTCTTAATGGAATGTTTGGGTATTTTTTTTAAATTGTATTATATGTATATTATTCGATCACTTTTTTAGGGTATAATGTTATTTAGCTATGTTGTATTATATTAATATTGTATATGCATCAAAATTCTCCTCCATTATTTATGATGTTATTCTGGAAACATGGCAAGAATTTGTAGCTAATTCTATTTCAGAAACACCCCATTCCACATCCCACACAAAATATTGATAGTCTAGGATCCTTAGTCTGCTTTTAGTACCCTGTTGAAAATATAGGAAGAATAAAGCTCATTTCATACGGCTTACTTGTCTCTCCTAATGATAGCATGAACACATGCTCCAGGCCATGGGCAAGTTTGTTGGATCAATTAGCTGATTATTATACTAGACGTTATGGCAGAGCCCTCGGGAGCGAACCCTTTGTTAAGGCATGAAAGGCCGAAGGCGAAAATATCTGAAAAGCGATGTATCAACATGTAATGTAATAACCGAATTTATATAAATACGGAGGTGTACACCGAATATTATCAAAATAGAGCGCGAATAATCTGTATTGGCATTTGAGGAAAATTGCTATCATTGTTGATATTTCTGAAAAATCTCCGCACGCCGACGGTTTGTCTTCGATGGTTGAATTTCCAGAGGGGAAGACGCCACAAAGCGCAGAATTTATGGAAACATCTTCAATTCCGTCTTAGATAAAGCGGCATTGATCTGAACGAAATCTATGCTACTTCTCATAGAAAATTTTATCGCCTTCCATTACATTACGTATCCTATTGTGCAATTTTTCATGTCTTTTCGGGATGCTTTCATCGAATTTATATCCGAGAGCATATCATTATTGTGTATTTAGCAGCTTTCATATTTGATATCGTGTACCTAAACAACAATATTCAATTTGAAGTATCCCACATTTATAACTAACATTCATCTACATAGTTTAACCGCAATTTCTTTGTGCTTCAGAATCTTAAGAATGGCAGCTTAACATACACTTCTTACAATACAATAATAGGGACGTCGTAGTTCCTCATTTCAACGTTCAGGCATTAAATATTGCACTAAATATGTGTTATGGTATGTCATATTTAAGAAAAAACACCATTAAATTAATCAGAATGTCTCAGTCTCCATATTATGCTCTCCCCATATCTCCATTTCAAAATTTAACCCTTTGTGGTCTATTATGTTTTCATATAAAGGCTTCGCCCGGGGCTGAGCTTTGATTGCATTAACTGTAATAAAAATGTGCCTGCAAAATGAACATAACATATATAATATATAAAAAGGAATGTCTGCTTAGGAATGTTAATTTGTTAATAAATTTGTTTGCGTGCTATACATTCCTATACCATACATCCGAATGCAATGAAACTTTGACGACTTATTGGGCGTATATCTAAAAAGGTTTTTAAATCAGCATAATCATTGTTTGTGTGCGGAATTTTTTTTTCGAGACGTTTAACAGATGCACCATGTTGGCGCATGTTGGTCTAGTGAAGTGAAGCGAGGCCTCGGGGCAAGAGACACAGCAAAGCACACAGCAATACACCACGTAACTGTACTACTGCATTTATTTTATAATAATTACTAACGCACACCGGGTAATCAGCCAATATAATATAAAATGTAAAATTCTAAATTCTAGTTTCGAAGTTTCTGTATTGGAAAGATTTGTCCTTAATTTGAAAAATATATACTGTTTTGTGTAGATTTTTTTTTAAATGATAAATATTATTTGAATAGTGATCTTGTACAATTTTAGATCCAGAAAATCAGAATAAACTTGGATCTCTGATCTTGAAAAATCTGTATTTTTATAAAATGTTATTATTTTTAATATAACGTACATTTTAAAATACATTTGGATCTTTTTTATGCGATTTTGAAGTTATGCGGTTTTCAAAAATAATGAAACCTATCCCTCATTTTTCTATAGAGGACAAAACTTTTTTTTATGCGAATGCACGTTAAAAAATTAAAATTAACACTAGTGCATGTTACAACCGTTAAAGTGTGATAAGAAACTGGAAATTTTGGATTACTTGGAGAATGGACACAATCTTATCGAGATAAACAAATCTCTCAACCTGGGGGAATCGATCATAAGATCAATCATCAATGGCACAAAATTAAGATCAAAATTTACATCGTATTCAAGAGATTCTTTATTGGAAAAAGCTATGGATATTTAATGAAGAATAAAGCTCTTCCGTTTCATGAACTTATAAAGGAGCAAGCAGAATTCAAATTTCAATACAAGCTTAAATTTTCCCTTACCGCGCTAAAAAAACACCCGCACGCTCCTATGATATGTGTTTGGTACACCATATGAAATTTTGAAAAATTCTGAATTTAAATATTATATTTCATCTCAATATTCCCATTATTAAAGTCGTAGTAAATACATCATGGCGAAGGAAAAGTTATGCATTACATATTAAAACAGAAGGATGATAAAATTTTATTGTGTTTTTATTTTTATGATTTTTTCATAAACCTTTTTTGTGCGATTTTTGATACATTATATCACATTGGTTTGAAGTTATGCGGTTTTTAAAAATAATGGAACTTACTCGGTTTTCTATATAGTTCAAGTATTTTTTTATGCGAATTTTTTATATGCGACTCCCCGTGGAACGTATCTATCACATATAAACAGACCTAAGTGTATATATTATTTTAGTACTCATCAAGTATTACGCCATCAATGCAGATGTCAAAAAGCTTCATAATAACGCCAATCAATCTTTTTAAGTGTAAAAAAAAACATAACGTAATAAATTATTTTATGTTAAAATTCCCGCATGTAATGTGTTAATGTGTTAACCTGATTATTTCTCATTTTATTGTTTTAATATTGTAAATAAGTAAAATGTCAGTCTATCGCGTTGATGTTGTTGTAATTGCGTGTAATAAATCTATTACACTACACTAATCGAGTTCTCGCGCTACAACTTTAGTCACGTCTACCGAAAACCTAACCACCTTATATCGAAAGTAGATGACGTTTATTTGACAATAATTGATGTAAACTACTTGTAGATAAAAAATTAGCTTTGTAGATTTTAATATGAACAATTATTCAGGTTCAATTAATCCTAATTTCACTAACAGAATCAATTTAACATGCTATTTTAATAGAAGGAATGGTGATAGTTTACACATTTCTTCCATTATCTTTAATTTTATTATTATATCTAGACGATGAAACTTGCTTTAAGGTCTGCCCATTCTACAAATTGCCAAAATTTTAACATAGATTTAATCGCTTAGTTTTAATTATGTGATAAAACTAATGCATAAAGAGCAATTCAACGCCGCTGCGAATTGTTAAGGGACAATATATCGCTGCTCATTTTATCATGAATAATTAATAGCTTTATATAATATAATATATCTAGTGGGAGCTTTTCTTGAATTTGTATTTCTATACAGTTCGTGGTAATTGGAGATGGGGCTGATAGTCGTTGTATACGGCAATGGCGGTTTTTTCACATGTCACAGTAAAAACCAACGACGCAAGTTGAATATAAGCTCATTAACCTTTAGTACTCATTTGCGATAAGGATACAAAACCCTGGCAGTTTAATTAGCTACCTCTTATCAATGACTTCAAAAACCCTCCATCAGGGCAAGACTAAAGGGAAGCACAATTAACCTCGTTAAATTAAGGAACCGTACGATGCTGTCGCATAAAAAATCCTTTGTATTAGAGTAGATTATGCCCGGCGTATACGAATTGAAGAGTCAGATAAGAAGGTCTGCCGTTACATACATACATTTATCGAAATCGCAGTGAGGCCTTGTTCGATTCTCATGACCAAATTCTTTGTTTAGAGTGAGTATTTTTGGCTCGGAGGCCTTTTAAGCCGCGGACATTCTGACGCATAGCTGTCGAGGTTAAGTGCCTGGATCCATTGGATGTTTACTTTGTGCTAAGAGCCTCCGCCTATAACGTTGTATCGCCTTTCAAGATTCGACGTAGATCCTGGCCCTTTTGGGGGCTCCAGATAGGATTCAGTCAGCCTTCCGACGAATTTATGGAGGGATGATCTCGCCTGCCGGAAGCATCAATCAAATAAGAGTGCGTGATAAAGATAATCAATACTCGAGGATGTGTTTCCTCTTTGTACGGACATAAACACATACAGTCCTTACAGCGCAAAATAGAATCCTTGAAGAATACATTTTTGTCATTGGAGAGTAAAAATGCTCTAAAATTAAATGCAAAATTGCTTAAAAACTCCAATTCAATTAATTATAAAATAGATCTTTTTATCCCATAAAGATTTAAGGTTCTAGCTGAATGAAGATTTTTGGGTAATGGAAATTTTTAAAAATAATATCTATGAAAGTCTAGAAGCAAGACCGGTAGATTTTTTTGTTTTTTGACTTTATAACCGCGAATATCCATCGGAAGATCATGCCAGTTTATGGTAGTGATGTGATAAGTCGGCAGCATATCACGAAGTTAGTTATATTGATTAAAAAAGGCCATAATAATACTTAAGACGGGGAAAAACGTGATTTCAAACGAACTTGTGCAACAAATTGAAAAAAAATGCTTCATAAACACCTTCACGAAAAATTTCCTGGCATTCCTCTTGATCTCCTTAGTGATATTGCGTCGGAAAAACTTGATTACAAGATGTTGTATGCAAGATGGGTGCCCAGAAAACTCGCAAAATGCCCGATTTTCCGACAAATTATTTATTTCCGTCGCTGCAGATGACTACTTACATACTATAATACTTTGATGTGATTCGTAATTATATTACGGAGGAATGCAAAAATTTTGAACCCCGTATCTATTATATTTCATATCGATATTTCCATTATTAGATTCGAAGTGTAGTAAATACATCACCGGTAGGGAAAAGTTAATATAACTATATGAAAATCATATATGTACTCTATATATATATATATATATATATATACATAGATTAGACAGTTTTGCCCCTAGACGTTGCCTAAGCTCGCCAATTAGTAGTTACGCCACTGTTTCCAAGCGTCCATATTTTGGCGAGAATGTCTTAATTTAGTAGCCTTTAACATGCTGGTGAGGTGTACGATTTCTGTTAGATAAAAAATAATCACGGGATTCATGAACATCTAAAACTGTCCGGGATCTCGAGATTGGATTCCCTAGTCCAGACTCAGTGAACACAGCATGAAATTATATAAATTACTATGCGTATTAAGTATTTACACATTTAAAGACGTGAGATCGAATCTTAGCACTGTGAGGCTCAGCGATTAAATTCCCTCCGGCTGATGACAATATTTATGCCCTCACTTATCGCCTTGTAGATATCGCCAGAAAGGCAAAGCTCTAAAGATAGGCAAACAATAAAATACTCCTTTAAATAGCATGCATACAAAACAATACGTGCTTGATACAAAAATGACCGATGGCACAATATGTCTGCCATGTCTCACAATATGAGAGAGTGATCTGGCTGCAGGAAGGACGACCTCCCGCAGCCAAGGCTAACCGACGACTCTCCCGACTCCCACCTCCTGCGTGTGGCAACGGTGCACGCGCAAGAAGCGATCCGTCGGTATGCAGATGCAATGTCTCCGTAGGGCCACAAGAGATGGCGCTGTTAAAATAACACATTGCACCTGAAAAGAGACGGAAGATGTCGTTATTAATCTGGCGCTAAATCGCCCACGCTACACTTTCATAACTTCATCATTATTTTTTTCCGGATCCTGATTGTATTAATATTTTATTTTCATGTATTAGGATAAAAATCAGAATTATTAGCCGACAAGCTAATATTGTAGAGCGAACTTTTGGGGTTTGTTTATTAAATTATGTCTTAGTTTGGTATTGACTCCGTCTGGAATAAGTGTCCAAGTTCCCTTCTAACTACCATGTTTAACGTCAGCAGTAATTCCGGGGAACAAACTTCAAGTAACAAAACAACACACGTTTCAATAGTTCGTTAGGACAGTTATCGGATGTAACCCTTGTGTTTAGCACGAGTTTGCCCGGCGGATTTTCTCACGTCTGACTTTGTGGACCTGATTTATTTTTACTTTTGAAACTTTCCCACAAAAAAAAATACATCGAACGGGAAAGAAGAAAAAATACACACATTTATGCGGCTGCGAATAACGACCGCACCCATAACATATATTTGTAAAACCAAAAGGGATATCCCTCCCCTGTTTGCTCAGTTTATGATATATTCGTCCTGGGCCCGTGATTTATGACTGTGGACACGACTGCCGTCAAAATATATAAATCTAGCGGCCCTGGGCTTATTCGTTGTCCGAATATATATTTTTTACGGATCGTAAATATATTCTTATGTACTATTTGATTACCCCTGGCGAGGCTTTCATAATGCAATAGACGTGTCTTATCGATAATCCAAGGGCTTTATTGTACAATCATTTGGTCGATATCGAAAAAATAAAATGTTTGATGAAATCTAAGCGAACACTTTAATCTTATGTTGATATTAGAGCTTAATATATGAACTTGCCAAATTTATAGATTAAATACTCGATATTTTTAATAAAACACAATGTATTCAATTATTGATTTGATATATGATTTGTAATCGTGATAAATCTTAAACTTATTGTAATTTGGCAACTTGATGTGTTACAGTCTAATATTTATTATTTATCGGCGGATAGCAAATTTTGATTATGTATCTAAAAACAATTCCAAGAAAATTTATATTTTTGTAATATTATCTAAGTCTTTCTTTATATGGGATATACAAGGTCTTCTATTTATATTTGCCGCAATAATATTTTTCTTCCTAATATTAAAAATATATCTCGTAAGTTCCTTAAGGATTCAAATATATATATACATTGTTAATAAATAAATTTTCATATAGCGTAACAACAATTAGGACAAAAAAGATCTATAATTTTGACGGGATTATCTACCAGTGCAAAATATATGGCCCGTACACGTTCAGTAATAATATTAAATATGGAAATATCTCTCATGATCCGCATAAAGGAATGCAATCATAAAAACATACCTTATGATGATAGCATTATTAAATAAATATCACTGAAGATTATAAAAATGGATGAAGTATCGTTCAACGAATTTTCTTTTGCTAGTAAAGGAAATGATTCGAAAATATTAAGAAGCGATTCGTCCCAATGGAAATTACATCTTCTGATATAGAATTTGCCAAAATAAATGAATATTTGGAATTGGCTGATAAATAAGATATTTGTAAATACAAAATGATCCTTTGATGGAAAGATGCTTGAAATTCGAGTGGGCATTAATAAAGTGCTTAGCCCTTTAGTATGAAGTATATTAAGATTTATATGCTAAACGTAGACGATCGCTTATTACAGAGTTTTTAAATATTAAATAATCCCAAAATCTTGAATAAAAAATGTTTATTTTTATATTGGCATGGCTATTTTGGATTTTGTATAGTTTATTTTTATCAAAAAACATATCCAAAAAGGCATTGTTCCATTATTTAATTGCTGAAATGTAATACGTGTGCAAGAACTATGCAATTGCAGAAGAACTTATCGATAATCCACTATAATTAGCTTATCGGTAGTAATTTTATCAATTAATGTTATTCAAAAATCAACTACTGAATTACGACAGGGGAATAGACGGGCGTCGAATACAAAGACTCTCTTCCCTAAATAACTATTTATTCCACACGAGAGATAGAGATCTGGCTGCAGGAGGGACGACTTCCCGCAGCCAAGGCTAACCGACGCAAGAAGCGGTCGGTCGGTATGCAGATGCAATATCTCCGTAGGCCCACAAGAGATGGCGCTGTTAAAATAACACACTGTACCTGAAGAGAGACAGAAGATGTCGCTGTAAATCTGGCGAATTAAATAAACGGTCTTCTTTCAGTTCAATAGCTTCGATGCTCTGTTTATAGTAAAAAACGTCGAGCTCCTCAAAACAACGGGCGGAAACAATACTTTTATTTTAGCCAAATGGGGCTGTTTTTCTTGATTTCATCACTCAAATAAGTTCGCACAAAACTCGCCGTTGATTGTTTTTTTTTTTCGAAGATAATCAATGGAAATTATTCTATGCGCATCCCAAAAAAATCGACACTATGACCATGCCTGTAGATAGAACTGTCTTCGCCTTCTTTGGAGTTCATTGTTTTTATAATTCTTCCGCTTTTTATTCGAAGTTTCAGCGATCTGAAAGGCGGACCGGTTGAACACACAGACCTTGTGGCTACTCTCTCATCTTTTAGGGCATTTAAAGGCAGAAGTAGATATTGTATGATAATCGAAAACGATCGAGCAAATGGGTAGATAAGAATACACCCCCAAGACGTACCCATAAGCCGGACTCTCATCAAAAAAAGATTATGATTACCATATGGTGGAATGCCAAAGGAGTGATCTATTATTCTTTCCTACAAGCAGGCAAACCATAACAGCGGAGTCCTATTGTCGTGATATTGATGTCATGCATAAGAAACTTATGAAAGAACAACCAAAATGATATTATAAAAGGCTTGAACTATTTATTAACTCTAAAAATTAAGGTTTTTTTAAAAAGGCATATATAATCGTTGTTAAAAATCATAGATGCCAATGGAAGTTATTTCGATTGAATATGATAAAAACTATGAAAAATGGCGCTTTTTGGTTTTTCATTTTTATTCAACGCCCGTTTCATAGTTTCCAGCCCAATAGTTTCAATATGTCATTTTTAAGGACCGATTAGATTATGAATTATGATGTTGAATTATAATAAATTGTTGTTATAGAACGCTTTTGTAAAATCCATCAAGTCAAGATGATTAATTATACGTTTAAGGCATATGAAATTAAATTCATCATCTTTCATACTGAATTAATTTGAAAAATGATAATATAAATACGGCACATAAGAAGAAAAAACTATTGCAAAATTTCATGTTCTTGCTTAGCCATGATGAAAATCTTAACGATGGATGGATAATAAATGTATTAAGTTGTTTAAAGAATGCTGTTCAACTGAGCCTCAATTTTTGCAGAATATATCAAAAGATGGAAAAGGATCTTATTGATTGCGAACAAATAGAGTTCTGAATGCAATTTGGATGTAAGACTTTGAAGAAGTTTAAGCGCAGGATGTGCTTCCAAAATCGGTAGAAAGATATACTGTGTGTCGTGTAGATTTAGTTCTCTTTTATCAATCAAGACAAAATCCAGGATTTGTTTGAATTTATTGGTAGCCCCATGGATCATAATCAACAATAACTTTCAAGTCCATCTTTTCAAATTTATGCTAAATTATTTACGGTAAAATATCGCAAAACATTATTTTGGAATGATATATTTTAGAAGTAACGTTATATTTTTGTATGCGCTATTTTATAAAGCTGTCAGCTTTCATCTTAATATTTTACGTAGGGGATTTTCATTCCAAAACTTAAGTAAAATACGTAAGATAAATAATAAAATATTATCAACGTGGATGATATGATTGATTGTTGCTTGGTGGAAAATTCCTAAAATACTTTGTAAAAAGTTTAGCAGAATAACATTGGCTTATGGAGGTAAAATTCTGAAACAGAGTTGAGATTTGTTTTCAAGGATTTCTCTTTTAAAATGTTCGCACATGGTAGATAAAACAAGGACGTGCCTCGCAAGAGGGATTCCTTCGCAACCCTATCGAGTTAAAATAAATCCACAAACAAAGCCCACCTTCCCGAAACAAATCGAACATTATTAATCTTCTATATTTAAAGGATCTAACTTTGGGGTTTTAACATGGTAAAAGTCGAAAATATCGCAAAATCCTGCTTTATACGTACGAAATAAATACATACACGCTCGAATACTTGAGTTAGCGTAATGATAAATTCGGGATTTTCCGCCTCATTTTCTTCCGAAGTTGGAAATCCCTTCGGGAGCGATTCTTCCTCGCTGGATACTATTGAATGGAAAAAGCCCATAGGTCTCAAACTTAACCTGTGGGTCTGAATAATTCAGCAGTGCAACCATTTACGCCCGAGCCGTCGAATTGAAAAGGATCTTCTACCTCGGAAGGGAGGCCTATAAATTCTCCATCGCCGAAGATTGCATCCGAACTTTCATATGATCATGCGATTTGAATAAAAAAATAATAAAGCTCGGTCGAATTTGAAGCGCATCATTCATGGAGCGATTTCCACACGCGGACTATCCTCCGGGAGCCGACGCGTTGTCCCCGGTTCGTTCCTGTTTTTACGGACACTGATGAGAAAAACAAACAGCATCCAGGGACGGACCGCTTACGTGTCCGGCTAATGGACGGCTCGCCCCGGGCAACAGGTAGCAGGAAAAATGATTTTCGCCTAGCTCGTTTCGAATCCTTGTTTATCTTCGTTTTCACACCCGCGTCTTAATTATGTGCGTGTTTGCAAAACGAAATTAATTCGCCTGAACGTTCTTCATGCGTCATTATATATGATAAAACAAAAACAACATCATCGCACACCCCCAACCCTGCTGTAATAAGGCAGCAATAATTAAGCTTCACGCAATACAGCCAGCCACATGAATTTACATATCACAGGATTGCGCTGTCATATCATTAATAAATTGCCTCCGTGATATTCCTTTAATTCATAATAAATCATCTTAATACAAGTATTTTTTCATGTTTAGATATATAATAGTTCATCAGCACTATTCAAGTATTTGGGTCATTATCTTGCTGGAATTTTGTCCTTATATATTGAAATATCATGCACTGCAATAATTGATGTATTTTCTTGTAATCTTCTTTATTCAATTTAAGGCGAAACACTATGAAGGATCATTAAAACCAATATTCCTTTCCAAATACTGTCCTTAACTTCTTAAATCTTAAATCTGAGTGGGAAAAAAATGACGAAAAAAAATGTCGAGCCTGACTCGACATAGGACCGCAAAGCGTTAAGGCTCTTATTTCATTCAAAAAATAGCTATTAAATGATCTGGTTTCATTAAATTTTGCGGACAACTGAGGAGTTATAAAACGACGATTTCTTTTAAACGTTATTTTCGACATCCGTAATAGTTTTTAGGCGACCCGGTCTTTTTCTGTTATTTAAAGTCGACAAGTCTCCTGATGTTTTCTATTGTTATAATGCACCCCTATGATTTAAATCTTATTTTATTTAGCAATTTCTTTATATAAAAGCCTTTCTTTTATAATTTAATATTAGAGGTTCGAATCACGATACTCGATTTGGCTAAATTTGGTATTTTAAATGCAAAAAAAAAAAATTTTTTAAACTTCAAGTCTATTTGTTCCAAAATACACCAAAACACTCAATTAACAAAATAAATTAAGTTTTATGCAATTTTTTTTTTTTGCAATTTATAGGATTATATTTTGTAACGGTTAATTGGTTTGTTTTTACAAAAGGCTCGTTAACACTTTAGAGTCCGCGCAAGAAATTCATAAAAGTCATAAAATTTGTCTACATAAAAGTAGTTTTCAATATGCGATGCGTGTATGCAGTCAGTTCATAATTTGATATAAAAATTATATATGAATTGTGTATTTGGACATAATCTATTACGTACACTTAAATTTCATTTTGTGCGTTAGATGCGTTCCGCGGAAAATCGCACAAAAAAAGCTATAACTGACATAGAAAAAGTGAAGATGCGTTCCATGGTTTTTAAAAACCGCATAACTTTGAAATAGCTATATAAAATATATCCAAAATCGCACAAAAAAAGTTAGTAAAAAAAAAAAACAGGAAAAATTAATTCATGAAAACATCTCAAATTATGTTTTTTTTCCAAATTTCAGTTAGTGTTGATGATTTATTTCCTATTTCATCTGAAATATCTCGATACGTACTCGTTATGAAATAAAAAAAAAATATTCATTGCTTAAAAAAATCGCATAACTTCGAAATCGCACAAAAAGAGTTTCGAGTGTGTTTGTAAAAAAAATTTTTTTTGTTGCGATTCTGGGGGCATTCGTTGGCAAATGTATTCATTCTTCAGATCGATCATCTAGATCATAGGTTCCCAAACTTTTTTGGGTCGTAGACCCCGTGCCATGTTTTTCGGTTTTGGGTTGACCCCCTACTTACCTGATATTGATTTTTTGAACATTTCTAATTGTAGTGAAGTTTAGTGTTAAAAACTTAAAGTAAAAACACATTAATTTATACATTTATTAATTGAATTTAAATTAAAACTACTCAAAAAAAAATTTTGTATTTGTTATATAATATAAAATACAAGCCGCCTTCACCATGCTACGCACGGTGGTCAGCTAGCAATTTGGTTTTGCATTCATGGGCTAAACTTTGTATAGATGTATTTAACCTTTTAACTGCCAATGACTCATCATATAGAGTATTATTTTTAATGGACTTTTACAAAATTTCAAGATGGTATCTTTGAAACTGCGACCGTGAATAGCAAAAAAAAAAGAGTAAAAAAAGAAGAAGAGGAAAACGAAAAAAAAACTTCACACATTCGCTTCGTGTCCATCGATACAAACGTTTTGAAAGTCGGATTGAATTTTTTTTCATCATTGTACACAATGGAATCTCAAAAAAAATAATCTCAAATTTTATATATTAGATACGTAACAAGAAATAAACTAAGCAATAAGTCAATATTTTTAGTGAGAAAGATGAACCTGATGCTTTAATAATAAATTATCAACATTTGGCGTCAATTTTGTAATTTTGTCAATTTTAATCTTAAATCTCCTCGGCTAATGATGTCCAGTCTGTTTCTTTTTTTCGTTAGGAGATTGGTAACAGCGCTGAACCCCCATTCCACTAGGTATGACGATGGAAAGGAAATTAAACATTTCCTCGCTTTATTCCATAATACGGGATAATAGTCACGGGTATGTTGTTTTGCAGCCAGAATTGCTGATATCCTTTTTTTAACTGAACCTTAAGTTCTTCGTTTGTACTTAGTTCAGTCAGTTCTTTTTGTATTATGACATTCGTTTCTTTTATGTCACCATATGTATTAATTATTCACGGTGGTAATACCATAGTCAAAACATCCTCAAACCTAGTTTCAAAATCTGAATAGAGGGCATTTAAATGTTGAACGTAGGTTGAAACGTCATCTTTCCTGGCAGTTTATCAGTGACAAATTGGGGAACTGAAAAAATTTGTCCCATCCAATATTTTGCTTCATTAGTTTAACTCTGGCAAGAAACGCTGATAAGATGGACTTTGTTTTAATCAAATTTAAACTGTCGCCTTGTAACTGCAAATTAACCATATTAAATTTTGTAAAATTTTGTTTGTTTCTGTGGGTGAGGAATCTTCACAAACTTTCTTCCCGTCCAACTAAAACCAAGCCAACGTAATAATTTTTTTTTTAATTTTGTCCAAAATTTTGGTAGATATTAATGTCAATGTCGTGCAATCTCCGTCCGTCGGTGTCTGAAAAGTTAGCAGACGACGTGAACCCGAACCATTATCGAAGGAGTTAGGTTGGGGTATGTGAGGTTGGGGTATGTGAGGTTGGGGTATGTGAGGTTGGGGTATGTGAGGTTGGGGTATGTGAGGTTGGGGTATGTGAGGTTGGGGTATGTGAGGTTGGGTAGTGAGGTTGGGGTATGTGAGGTTGGGGTATGTTTGGTGGGTTGTTAGGTTGGGGTATGTGAGGTTGGGGTTGTGAGGGTTGGGGTATGTGAGGTTTGGGGTATGAGGTTGTGGTGTCTTGAGGTTGGGGGGTATTGAGGTTGGGTTCTGTATGTTGTGTTATTGATTTTGGTATTTGAGGTTGGTAATGTGATTGTGGTCTGTGAGGTTGGGGTATGTTGAGTTGGGGTATGTGAGGTTGGGGTATGTGCGGTTTTGTGGGTATGTGCGGTTGGGCTATGTTAGGTTGGTATGTTAGGTTTGGTATGTGAGGTTGGGGTATGTGAGGTTGGGGTATGTGAGGTTGGGGTATGTGAGGTTGGGGTATGTGAGGTTGGGGTATGTGAGGTTGGGGTATGTGAGGTTGGGCTATGTTAGGTTTGGTATGTTAGGTTGGGGTATGTGAGGTTGGGGTATGTGAGGTTGGGCTATGTTAGGTTTGGTATGTTAGGTTGGGGTATGTAAGGTTGGGGTATGTGAGGTTGGGCTATGTGAGGTTGGGGTATGTGAGGTTGGGGTATGTGAGGTTGGGGTATGTCAGGTTGGGCTATGTGAGGTTGGGGTATGTGAGGTTGGGCTATGTTAGGTTTGGTATGTTAGGTTGGGGTATGTGAGGTTGGGGTATGTGAGGTTGGGCTATGTGAAGTTGGGCTATGTGAGGTTGGGCTATGTTAGGTTTGGTATGTTAAGTTGGGGTATGTGAGGTTGGGGTATGTGAGGTTGGGGTTTGTGAGGTTGGGCTATGTGAGGTTGGGCTATGTGAGGTTGGGCTATGTGAGGTTGGGCTATGTTAGGTTTGGTATGTTAGGTTGGGGTATGTGAGGTTGGGGTATGTGAGGTTGGGGTATGTGAGGTTGGGGTATGTGAGGTTGGGCTATGTTAGGATGGGGTATGTGAGGTTGGGGTATGTGAGGTTAGGCTATGTGAGGTTCTCTTGCCTCCGGGCTGTCGTGGAGTGCGGACGTGCGGCCGGTTGTGCTCCTGCTGTCAGCGGAGTCCCAATCTGGCGCGGGCGCACCGCCCCCATTGCGAAGAAGCGAAGACACGGAGACCAGCTCGTGAAGGAGACACCCCATCGAGTGAGGTACCTGACGAACCGGGATTTCCCGGGGAATCCGTTGGGGTATACCCCGACGCTTTTCCGGGGAAAACCGAGGGCGATTTTCCGACCTTACCCAGGTAAACTTTGGGGGGGTAGATTTTTCCGAAAATTTTCCGGAATTTTCCGAGTAAACTTCCGTGGGACGACGAATTTTCCGGGAAGTTTCGTGGGACGGCGAATTTTCCGGGGCTTTTCCGGAAGTTTTCGTGGGTCGCCTAAAAACGTGAAAAAATTTATTTCAAGTGGCAAAAGATGGAACCCCGGAAGGGAAAAAGCAAAGAAAAAGCTGCACAAGAGAGACCACAAGAAGAGACAACAACACAAACAATGGAAGACCATATCAAAGACATGAACGAGATACTGGAAGGACTGTTGGTCTTTATGATAAAGGCCAAATCGGTACATACCCCCATCCAAAAGGGGATTAGCCAGCTTGTAACATGCGCAAGAAACATTAAACGGATGCACAATAACCAACAAGAAGTAGCAAGAGTACACATGGAAAAAAGTACACAAACAGAACAGACTGCGCGCGCTGAAAAACGCGCCGAGGGAGCGCCAAAGCAACAGACTCCAAGCGAGCCCAAGCAGCAGAAACCAGGCGAGCCCAAACAGGGCGAACTATGGACGGAGGTGGTTAAAAAGAGCCAGAA
This sequence comes from Stenopsyche tienmushanensis, assembly GCA_008973525.1. Taxonomy (NCBI): domain Eukaryota; kingdom Metazoa; phylum Arthropoda; class Insecta; order Trichoptera; family Stenopsychidae; genus Stenopsyche; species Stenopsyche tienmushanensis. The sequence continues at coordinate 130,483 of WACJ01000091.1, read as the reverse complement.
AAGAAAGAACAACAAAGAGGCGAAAACCACGGAGCCCAACAAGGAAACGACTACCAGCGGAGGAGGAGGAAAACGTAAATGGCGTAGAGCACCCAAAAAGACTGAAGCGCTGGTGATATCCACCACAGACCCGGGAGCGAACAGCAATGAGAAAACTGCCAAATATAATGAGGTGCTCAGAGGCATGCGGGCCACCCCGGCTAGCGAAATACCAGATATCCAAGGAATTAGACGGACAAGAGGCGGAGACCTGATTATGACTCTCCCAAAAGACGACCCCAAGACTGTTCAACTAATGAACAATCTGAAATCGGGAGGAATGGGAGAGGGCCTCACCGTTAAAAAAGTGATCCAAAAAAGAATAGTCCACATCCAGGACATGGATGAGGCCACAACGGCGGAGGAGACGCTGGCGGCGCTCAAAATATTCACCGAAGAGTGGAACTGGGAACAAATCACCGTCCACAGGCTGCACCCTACAGCCACAGGGACACAGGCGTGCACGGCAATAATACCGTGGACGGAAGCCACGAAAAGCCTCGTAGAAGAAGTGGGGAAAATAAAAATCGGGCTGATGAGATGCAGAATAAGAGAGCGAACCCCACTTCTGCAGTGCTACAAGTGTAGAGCCTACGGCCACATTGCGACCGGCTGTAGGGAAGCAGACCGAACGAGCCAGTGCTGGAGATGCACCGGAAGCGGACACAAGGCGAAGGAGTGCAAGGCACAACCCCACTGCCCGCTGTGCGGCAAAAAAGGCGAAGAAAAAGCCAGCCACGTGAGCGGAAGCGCCAACTGCGCCGCCAGGAGGAACTACCTGCAAAAGGCGCAGAGAAGACAATAAAGTTTATCCAAATAAATCTGAACGGGTGCCTGGCGGCTCAAGCGTTGCTCGAGCGCGAGGCACATGAAACGTTCGCTGACGTGGCCATTATTTCTGAGCCGTACAAGGCTCAGCAACATGGATGGCACGCGGACGTAACCGAGAAAGCGGCAGTGTGGGTTGCCAATAAAACCCTCAAGGTGACCGGACGAGCGGCGGGGAACGGATGGGTCTGGGTGGAGGTGGAGGGGGTGAGGGTGTACAGTTGTTACTTCTCCCCCAACACCCTCATTGCAGACTACGACCGACTGCTGCGAGACCTTGAAGAGGACGTGTCCACTTCCACAAAACCGGTGGTGGCTGCGGGGGACTTCAACGCGAAGTCCGCGGCGTGGGGATCCCCAGTAACGGACCGCAGGGGAGCAATGCTGGCCGAGAGCACGGCAAGACTGCGTCTGCTCCCGGCCAACAAAGGCAACACATGGACATACAGGCGAGGCCCGCATGGGTCGATCATCGACGTGACCTTCTCCGGCGAGACAGTGATCGGCAGGCTGAGGGACTGGGAAGTGTCGGAAAAGTATACTAACAGTGACCACCAGTACCTCACCTACCGGTTGACTGGCCGCGGGATGGGCAGGAGAGCTCCACCGCCCAAGGGATGGTCGACCCAAAAAATGTGCAAAGACACGTTCCTCTCGGTGCTCCGGGCCGGAGCAGAGGAACTGGCACTCTCAGGAACTGACACCGAAGACGCGGAAGAGCAGACCAGGAAGGTACAAGCGCTGATCGAGCGAAGTTGCGACGCGGCCATGCCACGCCGGACCGCCAAACAAGGCAGACCAGCCGCCTACTGGTGGACAGAGGAAATAGCCGAACAACGGAGACTCTGCCTATCCAGTAGACGCCGGCTGGCAAGATCCCGCGGAAACGAAGAATTGAGAGAGCAGTGGAGGGAAACACACAGAGAAGACCGACGGAACCTGCGAAAAATGATCCAGGCATCGAAGGCACTCTGCTGGGAAGAGCTCTGCCGCACTGTAAACACCGACCCGTGGGGACTCCCGTACAAAATAGTACGGGGGAAGCTACGGGGATGGGGAGAAGTAGAGCCCGACAAGGAAAAAATCCAGGAACAAATTAAGCAACTCTTCCCGGATAAACCCGCCACTGTCAACACGACAGAGCCCGACGGAAACGCCGTGGGCGAGGGACGCAATGAACCAGCCCCTGACTTCACTCTGGAGGAGCTCGAGGAAGTTGGGAAGCGCGTAAACGTAAAAAAGGCGCCTGGCCCGGACGGTGTGCCCGGCGAGGTTATTAAACTCACAATTGCGGCGTGCCCAGAGATGGTGCTGGAAGTCCTGAACGCCTGCCTGGCCGAGAGAAAATTTGTAAAAAGATGGAAAACGGCCAGGCTGGCACTGATACCCAAACCGGGCAAGGACACCATGCGACCGCTGTGCATGCTGGACGGGCTGGCAAAGATAATGGAGAAACTGCTAATGAAACGAATCCAACCAATCATAGAGGAGGATCTGTCTGCTAGACAATATGGCTTCAGACCCGGCCGCTCCACGCTGGGAGCCATACAATACGTCGTTGACAAGATCCGACAGGCATGGAGCGGCACAGTCAAGAAGAGCCGAGATGTCGTGATGATAACGCTGGACATCAAAAATGCGTTCAACACGGCATCTTGGGCGCACATCATAAAAGCCACAAAGGAAAGATTCAAACTGCCCGAGTACGCAGAGTCACTCATTACAGACTACCTCAGCGACCGGACAGTGGTACATCAGGAAACGGGAATCATCAGAAGGATGGAAATGGGCGTTCCGCAGGGATCCGTCATAGGACCCACCCTATGGAACGTCCTGTACAACAGCCTGCTGGAGACAGACCTACCCGACGGAGCGGAGGTAATAGCCTTCGCGGACGACGTCGCGCTGCTGGTGACAGCCAAGCACCAGTTCGACATGGAAAGAAAGACAAACGAAGCACTGGCAAGAATCTGCGACTGGATGCGGGAGAATCACCTGCAGCTAGCGGCGGAGAAAACGGAGGCTGTGTTCTTCAGCAGGAGAAGGAGACCGAGGGTCGGCAGGCTTGCGGTGGACGGTCACGAGGTGAAGTGTGGAAAAACGTTGAAATACCTCGGGATCGTCCTTGACAGCAAACTGACCTTCAGACAACACATAGAGGAAGCTGCGCAGAAGGCGCAGAAAGCGGCCAACGAGCTCGGACGACTGATGCCCAACATCGGAGGGCCAAAGCCGTGCAGAAGGAAAACTATAAACGAAGTTATCCACTCAATCCTTCTGTACGGAGCCCCAATATGGCATGAGTCGCTACAAATAGAGAGCTACAGAAAGAAAATGGCCAGGGTCCAGCGGCAGGGCGCGCTCCGAGTCACCACAGCACACAGAACGGTATCGGAAGAAGCGGTGCTCGTGATCGCGGGAATCCCCCCGCTGGACCTAATCGCAAAAAAGAGGGCCTTGGACCATGAAGATCCCAAAAAGCGCGGAGAACATGACCAGAAACTGAGGGAAGCCTGGCAGCGCAGATGGGACGAGTCCGCAAAAGGAAGATGGACCCACCGGCTTATACCGGTCGTAAGTCGATGGAGGGCCAGAAAATATGGAGAAACGACATACCGCTTAACCCAGGTGCTCACCGGGCATGGATGCTTCGGTGCGTACCTGAGGTGGATTGGCAAGGAGGAAACCCCAAAATGCCACCACTGTGAAGCGGAAGCGGATGACGCCGAACACACCATCATAGACTGTGAGGCTTGGGCACCCCAGAGAGAACTGCTGAAACAAGCACTCGGGGTGAACGAGCTAAATATCGACAACATGGTCCACAGCATGATGGAAAGAAAGGAAAACTGGGACCTTTGGCGCGACTTTGTAGAAGACATCATGAGCGCCAAAGAAGACAGTGAAAGAATGAGGCGCAGAGCGCCTCTACAACAATAGAATAGGGCCATAACGGCTAGACTACCTGTCATCCATGAAGCAATGTGTAAAACAATACCATGGTGACGGAGGAGACCCAAGGGAGCGATTTAGTTAGGGCTTGTGCGTCTGGTGGGTTTCCCTTATGGAAACTCATTTAACAGACGTAAATCCCACACTCCCCAGATGTACAACATCTGGGCGTCTAATGTAGATTTGCGCTCCCACAGGAAAAAAAAAAAAAAAAAAAAAAAGGCTATGTGAGGTTGGGGTATGTGAGGTTGGGGTATGTGAGGTTGGGCTATGTGAGGTTGGGGTATGTGAGGTTGGGCTATGTTAGGTTGGGCTATGTGCCTCTCTCATACCCCAACCTATCATACCCCAACCTAACTCCTTCGATAATGGTTCGGGGTCACGTCGTCTGCTAACTTTTCAGACACCGACGGACGGAGATTGCACGACATTGACAAAATAAAAAAAACAAATTATAAAAAAAAAATTTAATTCGTGCACCGTCACGAGCTAAATTATTAACATCATTTAAAAACCAAACATCATAGTCGACAGCTTCGTCTGTCGAATGTAGTATTCCGTTTAACCAACCCTGTCTAAAAAATATGTCTTGACGTAGACCCCTTACAGGTTGTCATAGACCCCTGGGGGTCGATATAGATTACTTTGGGAATCACTGATCTAGATCTTGCTTTAGACTGAATTATTGGATCTTAAAAAGTTAATACATAGGGTCACCCATAGGTCCTCTCCTAATTAAAATTATTGTTTGACCAGTCCTATCTTTTAACACAATTTAATACCAATATCTGCAGATTTTACCCATAGATACACACAAAATGTCACCGTGTCGATTTCGAAAGACATGTTCCAAGATTTGATACTTCTTTGAAGAAAAAACATGTGAGATATCGAGAATAATAAATTTTATTAAATAAGTAAATGAGTTTTCTTCTGTCCCGCGGTTTATGCACAATCTTTGCGAACACGAGAATTCTCGTGTCCCGCTGTTAACGTGTTAACCATATGTGGAAAACCTCTTATAAAATCTAGCAGAATCTTTTATAGAGATCATTTACTTCTAATAATTTATATTTTAAATATTATGCATACTTAAAAGCTTACGTGACCGTATACATGGTTACTATTAACACTCATGCTTATACAAATTTTAATTAAAACTAGCGTGTTCATAAGAACACAAGTAATTTGCTGAAAGACATTGCTTAATGCTTTCATTATCGTTTCGATTAAATATTTATTTCCAATTTAAAAAATAGTATCCTGATCGTGATCTATTGATCCTCAATAAGAAATCTTTTATTTATAATCCGAATAAGTTCGATCTAATATATAAATGAGAACAATAGGAATATAGGGAGGAATTGACATTTTTTGAAGATATTTTATATTGAAGTTAATGGATGTTGAAACTCAATTAAAAACGTATATTTTCTATATAGATGTTTGAAATAAATAATTTATTTAATAACTTATATGCCCAAACAAATTATAATTACATGAATTCATCTAGGTTGTTTTCCCTGCATCCATCAAGCTTTTTACGAGGTTACTCATTTTTTTAAATTGAATTTCTTCCTGCCTTGATTCGCTACCCTTCGCCCCCGATGTCGAGGGGGCGTATTCACCTCAAAACTTAAGCCCTCCACCCGCCCAAACGTAATCTACGAATTCGAATTAAGACAAGAAATATTAATCGGGACATTCTCAATTACAATTTGACATTGTACAATATGAAATATATATTTAATTATTGGATTCGATACGGCGTCCGATGGAACTAATTGTTATCAATTTATTTCTACGTCGTTACGCTCAAATTTTGAGGCAAATCTATTTCGAGATATTGTTTATAGGCACTGGAGCCAAAAAGGGTCCTCTCCCTATGTATCCTGGAGGCGAGCACTCGAGATAATGAGGACGGAAGTCGATCGATGGCTCCATTCATACGAACAGATTATTTGTACAGCTTCCCGACACATAAACATAAACAGGACTCCATTCAGGACCTAATACATTCTTTAAAGGGCGATGCTTTTTGTTTGCGAGCGCGAAAATTCACAGCGAACGAAGAAAAATATCCATTAAAAACACTGCCGAAGAATGGAAGCGTTTTCGATGGCAAACTATTTCATTTTAAATTGAACGCATTGTGCATGTCTTAGTGGTTTTGAAGAAAATAATTTAGTTTTTATTGTCGATCAATTGTTAATAATTCGATCAATTATCTCTTGAATATTAGGAGGACCCGAAAGTATTCGAAAATTTTGAGACCTTACGTTTGAGCTCAGTTTGTATTCAGACACAGTAAAGGAAACATCTTTGTAAGCTATTTTTTAACAAAATCCACATACGGTATTATATGCTGTTTTTTTTAATATGTATTATAAGTTGTAATGCCACAAAAGACAGTTAAAAACCTTAAAATGTTTATGATTATGTGATAATAGTTCGCAGATGCCAATATTGATTCCAGAAATTTAAATCAGGCAATAGAAGCCTAAGGGATGAAGTAAGAACGAGAATACCTTCGACAAACATTCGAAAAGTTATCGCAAAGACTGGGAAAACTATAAAAACAAATTTAAAACTCATCGATAAAATTAATAGGATGGGTGTTATTAAGTAGGATGGATACCGCACGCTTCCATTTTTATCGTTCCTATTCGGTAATCCTAATTTAGATCTACGGCATATAATAGAGGAGTTGTTTGCCGCAAATCTGAATGATCTGAAGACTTGATTCTCCATGGACCACTTTACAAATACACTTAATATCAACAAAACAAATAGGATGGGTTCTATGGGGTAGGATAGGGTACCACACGCCTTTACCGAACACAACAAAAACTTCTTGATAACATAACAAAATAGTGCCATTTTTAACTGGTGTTAATAAATGCCTCACTAACGATAATCTAATATATAAAAATGAATTGGGTTTTGTTCGTGTGAAATGCGCTGCCAAACCGTTCATCGGATTACAATAAAACTTTGTCCACTTATTGTTAAAGATTTCGCGAGTAACATAGGCATAGTTTGATATATAAAAATCAATGTGATATGGACTTAAAATACAATAAACATTAAGCATCATGTAAAAAGATATGATCAATTGTTCACAAGTAATTTTAAACTCGATTCAACATCAAATATTTTCCATTATGTGTTTGATGCAATTAAAACACAAGAATATAAGCATTTAACCAACGTCTATTATGCTTTTCGCCTGAAATATTTCCAATTTTCGTTTATACAAATTAATTTTGGAAGTAAATTATGCCCGATAACGAATTTATATGGCATCAGCAATGCTAAAAATTAAATTGGACAAACATTTCATTTTTAGATTTCCATGATTAAATAAAGGCGAGCGAGTTCGAAGGGCGAATTTTCTATCCTCAGATGATTTTTCACCTGCTAAAAAAATATTCGCCAGCATGAATTGAAAATACAATTTTGCCATACTTAGATATTTTTTTTAGAATTTGCGCAAACAAAAAATATAAGCTTCGTTTAAGTGCTTTTAGCTTTCTTAATTATCTTTTGTATTATAAAGGGGGGGGAAAACCTTAATTAACTATTTATATTCTGAACAACAGCTCATTCGAGTAATGAAAAGTCGACATAAACAATTTTTAATTCAATTTCTGAAGTAAATTTAGATTTTCGAAGTGGGCAAATAAGGCTGCTTATTTCATCTTCAATTTTACGAAGCTACATTGATTAATTGAGATCATTTATTAAATTAATTAAATCAATCAATTCCAACTATTTAGGACTTATCGTTGAAAATGTTAATGCGATTAAATATTAAAATATCCTCGTATACCTCGCATAGTCCGGATAAAATAGAAATTTTGAGGCTTATACTAAACAATTTTTATTAAATTTTCATTTTTTAGGGAATTTTTTAAATATTTTTTGTGTGGATACTAAGATAGATAATTTAAAAAAAATATTTGACCCTTAGTGGTCTACTCCATTAGGGAAAGGATCGATTTTAGGGAGGGTTTAAGCGCCTTACTTATCCCCTGATCGTGTTTTTGGGTGAGAAATGGTCTCTTGCTGTTCATAATAGAAGACAAAATTCCAGATAAAAAGAATTTCTTAAGAAAAATGCATTACTTTTATATTATTTCTTGTGGCATTTTTAATGAAAGAGCATTTAAATAACAGTACAAATTAGCTTAGGAAATATTGGACCGATTTCAATTAAAAAAATCGTCTTAAATTTCTGATAGCTTCAAGTGATATTATTTGAAAGCTGATGCTCCGAAAGTGGAATCATGCAAAACATTTTAAATATTCACCGAATCGTTTATATATGGAATCTTCGTTTGCATGCCCATTAAAATATAAGGATCGTATTTTCTTTGAATACTTCAACACAGTGAACAGGTTCTTTCGGGATAATACATTTGAAGTATTCTGAAAATGCATTTTGTGTACTGATGATAGCCTCATTAAAATATTTCCTTGAATGCGAATTAACTCTTTGAACTCGAATGGCAAACGAGGGGCGACTAAAGTTAATTATTTTATTACGACAAACTTCATACCCAAGCTTAGTAATAGCTTTATCGTTTTATAATAAGTTCAAATGCAATTAAACCGGGACAATAAAGCAAGTTTTTGGGCTTAAAATTTTCTAGAGGAGATCTTCGTAAAGCTTGGGATCCAACTTCGGTTTCCATTTCCAATTAAATCCTTTAAATTGAAAGCTATATGTGATTGTAATAGGAACTAAATAGGATGACAGTTTAAATAACAAGCTGAAAAGGCATCTTGGCGACTGACTGTTTCATAAAATATCACAAAGGAGCTTAATATATAATACAGGCTTTAAATTTTAAGATGTAGAATTTGTATATAAAACCACTTTGATGTAGCTGTAAAAACTTGCCACCCTGTGTTGGTGGAAATTCACAAAATCGTCTCAAAGTTGTTGTTCGCCCGAGCGGAAACTCCTCGAGTGCACAGGGCTAAATATTAGGGATACTCATAATTAATATCGTTTATTTTTAGTGCACCATCTTCAAAATAATCTCTTTCTGTCTATTGAGTCTACGGCTATGAAGAACATCTGCGAAATTTGTGGTCAGAATGGATGTTAATAATTGTCAACGATGGTTTAAAAAATTAAATCTGGTGATTTGAGTTTGGTAGACAAGCATTAAAGTGGATCTGCAATCGAAAACAATCCGATGCTGACTATTGAAAAACTATTTTTACTATGCCTATGTTATTTTCCTAAGCGTAAACAATAACTTGACGACGTTTTATTGCAATCGGATGAACAGTATGGCAGCGCATTAAATACGAACAAACAAACATTGATTTTTATATATTTGTTGATTGGCAGAATCTGGTCCAGTATGCATAGGATCCTAAAAAAAGTTGGATAAAATTCAAAAATATGGTATTTGGATCCCACACGCAGTTATTGATCGCAATATGACCCAACAACAGCAGATTATGGCAAGAAAAATAATTATTAAGCCCGTTTCTTCGTAGTTTAGGTAATGAAAAATAGAGTTTTGATACAAACGTAATGTTTTGAGCGTAAAAAAAATACTATTTCAATCCCTAAACGATGATTGGGTTAAAAAATGATATTGTGTGTATGGTGGGATTTTGAAGGAATGATTTGGCAATAGTTGGATATATGAAATAGTTTATAACGTCTGACCTCATCTTGCAAAATCGACGAGTGAAAAACTTAGGGATCTTAGTTAAGTCATCTTGTTGCATCCACTATACTTGCCAGATCTTATAACATCTGAAAAGGCGGTTCATAACCACCTTTTCGGCCTATTTTAATTCATAATTCGCTGAATTGAACAAGAAGACCATAGGTGATTTAAAAGAAAGGTGTTAGAAAATGATAGATAATGTCAGAAATGATTTTGAATGAGAAAAGTTCAATAAAGCATAAGAAAACATATTTTGATTTGTTTTGAAGAAAAACGACATTACTTATGGGTACCCCTATTAATACTCCCAAATGGGATCGTTCTTTGGTATTAATCGCTTAGTGCTCATTTCGAGCAATGAAATCATCAATAAACAGTTAATAGGTCCTACAGTCGACAAACGTCCCTCCCCATATCCTGGCACGCGTCCTTTTTTTATCAGCACTCCTCTTTATCTGCTCACGACCGCCATCAGTAGTGCAGCAATTTCGCTTTATTTGTGGGAGAGGAAAAAAACCATATGACAGGGTCAGCCCTGGGCACAAATTGCCGTATAAAATCACAATGGGGACCGCTTTCAATTGGTCCAATACGATTTGCTATTATTGTTTTATTTTATTGGGCCCCCGTTATTTCGGGGGTCCCTTATACGGCATCTGTTTTTCCGTGGGGGATCTCATCCGACGTTAATATTATCAGCGCACCTAAATGAAACCAATCAGTGCTTTTATTCCTGAGTCGGCTTTATACAAAATCATAATGGAGGAGGCTTTATTTCGCGGAAGGAATTCAATAAAAAGGAATTGGGGTCTTCCTGCGTACACAATATTGCTTTTGCGCCCGGCCCCGCACAATGCCTATGTCATTTTCGCACCTATCAAGGCCCTAATGATAAACAGTGCCATCGTGTTAAAGCCCCACAAATTTATATCATCCATTTTTTGTTAAGTTTTACATAAAACCAATTTGTTGCTCGAATTTATTGGGCATGTGCGAAAGCAATTGGTGTTTTTTTTTTTCAAATATAAATTTGAGTCCAATATTATATAGAATCCCATCTATTGACTTACTCATTTATCACATCCTTATTATAATTTTCAGGCTGTAGAATAAGTACCTTATCTTAAATGAGTAATAATCGTCTCCCCACTCATCAAATTGGATCGTTGTCCCATCAACTTCCAGTTTAATTTGTCCCATTGTTCACTGTATATATCGTTGTTATTTGATTTTTAAAGGTTCAAAATACATTCTTAATATCTTATCACACATAAAACAAGTTCTTTCTGGTGAAATTCATCTTTGAGGATAAAAATAGATGCTTTTTCAGATGTCGGTCAATGTCGTTTCCGTATAATACGTTTACCACCCACATTTTATCACACGTTACAATAGGATCCAAAGATAGCTATTTTTTATCTGGCGAGCAAAGATCCACAGATGATCAGTTTATCTTGTAAGTTTTCGATGCTAATGATTGTAACTATCATTGTCAAGCATTTCAAGGCATGAAATCATGTTATTCAATATATGTACAGAGTGCAGCAGGGAAACTACCTTATTTCAAATTTCAACTATCTCAATGCATTGATCTAAACGGGAGCTACCTTAATAATATAATTTTTAAAATACAATAAATAAGAAGTTTACGTATTTTTCTATAACATGAAAATCATATTTAAACTAATATCTCTTATATTGTTTATATTATTGTTTTTTGAAAAAAAGTAGTTTCCCTGCCGCACTTCATATTTACCTAGACAATTTAAAGTCGTTATACAATCACATTTCATCATCAAATTTTAATGTCTTCAAGATTTATATTATTTTTAATAGGATATTTTTTAATTGTGTATTAGTAAATATAGAAGATATTCATAGGAAACCCCCAGGGAAATAATTTTTCATGTATCGGTTACATTCCATATACATTTATAGGGAGCGGATTTGGACAAAAACGTGAATTTTCAAAAATATCATAACTCTTTAATGAACCGTCGTATTAAAACCAAATTTGGAACGTAGTTTTGTATAGTGTTTTTTTAAATTTTTACTTGGTAAAACAAGTGAAATTTAAATTGTGGCTCGCGTACCAATGAAGAAAGTACTAAAATGCTGAGCAACGATATATCGTCGATTGTAAAGCTAACGAGAATTGCAAACAATGCCATAACAGCCAAATTATTAATAATATTTTAATTAAATACAATACTTTGTATTGTATACGCATCTCTGTAAACATTTTTAATTACCACAAGTATTGTTTGTGTATGCAATTTGTTTTAAGAGACGTTTTGCGGATGCACCATGTTGGCGCATATTGGTCTGATAAAGTGAAGCAGGGGCTACGGGGGCGGGGAGAGGAAGGATGCGAGCGCAATACAATGGGGAGACGGAGACAGTCGGTCTTTGAAGCGAGTTAATTATCTAATCTAATATATAAAAATTATTTTATCTTTGTTCGTATGTAATGCACTGCCATACCGTTCATTAGATTGCGATAAAATTTCGTCCAATTATTGTTAAAGATTGAGCAAGTAACATTGATATAGTATAATATAAAAAAATAAATGTTTGTTTGTTCGTATTTGATGCGCTTCCATACCGTTTATCCGATTGCAATAAAACCTTGTCAAATTACTGTTTACACTTGCGGAAATAACATAGGTATAATAAAAATATTGTAAGTCGATCTTCAAGACGAGAGCGAGTGTGCATATGCTTTTGGATCCCAGCTCTTCGGCACGCGCTACACGTGACCTGAGGCAATAAACCACGTACTGCGTTCCTTTTCAAATAATTATTAAGCGCTTATGGCATTGTAACGCATGCCGGGTATTCACTAGTTACTTATATTTTCATCTCCAAAAAAATAGAATAAATTTGTACCAAGTCAGTTAATATCATTTGCTCTCTTTTAAGTCAAAAAATTGATATGATGATATATGCATAAATACTTTTATTGTACTAATGTCAATATTTTTAATTTTACAGATTTGTGAGCCGATGTGGGAGGAATCAGTGACGAAGGACCTAATGAAAATGAGAAAGTTTTTGACTAAAATAAAATCGTTTTTATAATAATACTCAAAATAATGAAATTTCGGCGTTCGTCCAGTTTCAGCGAAACGCTTTAAAATATGACATTAAATCGCAAAGATATTAAACATATAATTTTTTTAATAAAAGTTAATAATTTTGGCGTGCTTGATCTCTGACGAATTTTTACTGATAGTTTGGGAGGGTCATTTCGATAGTTTTTTCATCGGTGCTATAATTATAATATTGTTGAAAAATTGATGATCAAACCGAATTTTAGAAGATTAAAATCATATCCGCGTAATTGGAAGATGTGCATTAAAATATTATCGTAGTGGTTTTTTTTAAAAAAAGTTTTAGGGATGTTCTTTTAAATTCTCACGTCAGTGGTGGCATCGAGTGCATGTTAGCATATTATCCTAAAAACTATGCACCGTGCATCTGTTCACGAGTTGGATCAGCGAGATCGCTACTATCGTCAAGTTGATCACACTCTTCCATCTCCTACGCCGTCCCACAACAAGATCCAGCATCCCCCGCCTTCCCTGAGTGCGACGATAGATCGAAGGAGTGTCGGGAATTCGACAGTGAGTCCTCCCACATTCTATTCGGTCGGCTTCGAGGGCACATTGCCTTACAGATCAAGCAGATCTTACGATCCCACGGATGCCATTGAACCGTTCCCCCAGAGGAGCAGTACTCTATCTCCGAGATCTCAAAGTGCTGCTTGCAGAGTTCCAAATCTCAGTTCGTCTTACGGCGCGTCTTCCAGTTCAGTGCTCCCAGTGGACTCGATTCCTACAGTGCCAATTTTACCTTCAAGCGCCCAACTGGATGCCACGGTGACTTGCCTCTGGATTCTGACTCCATTGACAGCGACATTTAGTGCAGTGATAGTTCTAGTGGCAATTACCACCAATCAGTGGTTGCACACGGAGGAGAAAATGAATAATCCCGCATACAATGGCACAGGTGATAAGGATTACCTTTCGAAGTTCACCGTGTCCGGACTGTGGAAGATATGCTTCACCAACCGTAAGTCTCTTTCGTTCAAACCACCGAATTAAATCATTTTAACATCGAACAGACGGGTTCGCATCAACCTGGCACTCGAATAATTACAGCCTGCGTAATTGAAATCGGAGAGCAAGTTCATGTAAAAAATCGTTCAATTTAGGAACCAGGCCCTATAATTCTGGATACGCTCTCTCGCCGCTCCGAATCGCTTAATCATGGATTTTTTGTTCTCGAAACTCGTAAATGTCATCATAAATTGCAACCAAAAATGGCGAAATTGAATTTGTGCGCTGAGAAACGACCGCATCGAAGTTTAAATTATCGAATTAAATGTATTGTCAAAGTGCATTAAAGACATTCATCATTGCAAAAGTATTAACACGAACTCATATTAATTTCGTTTTAATTGTATTCAAATATAGTGTAAAATATATGAATAAAGTGATCTTCCGATTATCATAGTCATTTGGAAGTTAAAGCGTTAAACAGGCCAGGTTTTGGAGTGTAGAAAATTTTGATTCATTAACGTGCTAAAAAAATATCCGCGCGATACTATGATATGTATTTGGTACACCATATGAAATTATGAAAAATTCTAAGCCTCATGTCGATATTCCAATTGAGTCGATTTGTAGTAAATGTAGCATGGCCAAGGAAAGATTAAGCCGTTCTTTTTTGATGATGAAAAAGTGAGAAAACAACAAATTCACAAAAAAATGTTGCCCAAAATATTTACCTTTTGTGCTTTCATGCGGGATGAGTTATTTAATTTAAAAGAATGGAAGATTTCAGTAAATCTTCAATACAAAATAATTTTTTTTAATCAATCAATTTTAATGGATCTAAGTGTTTCAATTTTATTTTTAAATAAATTCAACAAAATAAAATATTAATTAAGTGTTGAGACAATCCGTATCAATTTTTTACTCAATTTCTAATGTCTCTAAATTCGCTGATATATTATATATCTTTGCGAGCAATTTCCGTCAAAAGTGCGACGCGACGATACATAGACGTCGAACTACAATCAGAAATGATTAACCTTTTGCGGAGTGAGCAAATTTAAAATCGATGATTTCGTTGATGCCATAATCGCTTTACACCTATCAGCCTATCAGCGTAAGACAATCTTCATTTCAAGGCAGAGTCCATTATAAATAAACACTGTTGATAGCATAAAAGACCACTTCATTTCTTTACATAAACAATACACGAAAAATTGATTCATTCGCTCCTGCTTTACAAGGAAATTATAATTGGACAAAGACTGATTCAACAAGCAGCGACGAACAGCAAACAATTTAATTAAAAAACATTGTCGATAAGTACAAAATATTTGGTCATTTCTTTGCGTAAACAAATAACAAACTTGAAATCGAAATAATTATTAATAGATACATTTGAGAAAAAAAAAAGATAGATAGTATGCGGGGAAGCTCTTCGTCTCTTTCTTCCGAAATGCGCTACATTCTCTCTCTGTCTCTGTCTATCTCCGAGCTCAATATACAAGAGTGCTCTTTCTGAATAAGTGGAGGGGGATTGCAGACCCTGCGATGGTACTCCTTTAGGGGTTAAACTTGATGCAGTGATGTGGGTAATAGTTTCATATTCGGTTATTCCCAAATAAAAAATAAACGCAATCAGTTTATATTTCATGAAGTTTTTATTTTTTGAGTAGCACCTTTGCTAAAAATTTGCCAAATTTGACATAGCACTCAAACGATTAAAATCAATGTAGAACCCATTGGAACAATACCAGAAAAACTGATGTCTCAAACACATTCACAAATTTAATCTATCTTGTCAGTCCAAAAGTTCGTGCGCATTTTTGTTTTTTTTTGTTATTGTGTAAATAAAACACAATTTAACATTAGATTTCTAATTTATTAAAATTTGCCGTCGCTTCACTAATGTATTAGTCAATCTGTTACTAATTTTTGTAAACATCGGACGCATATTAGTAGCCATAGAAAATTAATATTGATAATCAATACAAATGTGCTGTCATTTTTTTTTTTTTAATTTTCGTGTAGCATATTTGCCAGATCTTCAGCGTTAAAAAATAAAAGTGTACATGGTGAACATACTTTCAATTTAAGGACGGCCTAGAAAAGTTAGAGAAAGTAGCATTAATGATGAACTCCGTTCAGGAAGTCTTTTTGGTTTGATAATGTAGTGTGGGCGATTTAACATCGCCTTTTAATTATCCAGATTAAAAGAGACATCTTCCGTCTCTCTTCGGGTGCAATGTGTTATTCTAAGAACGCCATCTCTTGTGGTCCTGCGGAGACATTGCAACTGCATACCGACCGATCGCTTCTTGCGCGTGTACCGTTGCCGGTTGGGTAGTGACGCGCAGGAGGCGGGAGTCGGAAGAGTCGTCGGTTAACCTTGGCTGCGGGAGGTCGTCCTTCCTGCAACCAGATCTCTCTCTTTGTCTCTCGTGTGGAATAAATAGTTAGTTAGAGAAGAGAGTCTCTCTATTCGACGCCTGTTTATTCCCATCCATTCGTCCAGCAACATCACGGCCCGATAGAAATAGTATATGATCTATTCTATTCTATTAGCTTTCTCCATTTATCCGAAAGCCTCAAAATGCCTTCTTGCTAAAATTTATCAGGTCTGTTGGCAAAATATTGATCAAGGTACATGTTTATATCATTTTTGTGAATTAAAATTTTTACCACGTAAAGAATTTTTCAATGAAAGAAATAAATAATAATATGAAGCGGCAAAGTCCAGAGAGTGTAGAGGATGAGATAAAACATCCCAGTCAAATGATAATAATTTATTTCTGATGAGCAAAGACACATGAGGTCTGAAGTTATCGTGATGAAAAACAACGCCTCGTCTGTTCGCTAATTCTGGCCGTTTTTTGGCAATTGCATTCTTTAGATTGTCTAGTTGGAAACAATATTATGTTGAATTTATCGTTTCACATTGCTGAAATAGCTCAGTCTACTTACTACCCGCTTCCAGTCCCACCAAATGCATATCAAAACTTTTTTTGGATGTAGGCCAGGTTTAGCTACAGTTAAAGCTTCTGTACCCTTGGTCTGAGACCGTTTACGTTGGATATTCTCATAGAGTATCCAACTTTCATCTCCAACCTAATATCTATTAGGAGTAGTATGTGTTCTATATATATATATAGCTTTCAAACGAACAATTATTTTTGATATAATTATTGTATCACGTTTTCTATCTTTCTCATTTATGTTTGAGAAAAGCTAAGCCAATTGTCTATAAAACACCATTTTCAATTTCTCCCAGTTATTATTATGTTTGTTTCGCTCTGAGATTTCGGAATGGCACTCGGCACAGTCCTCTTTCAGAATCAGCAGTATGAATGGACCGAATTAACTTTCAGTTAAGAAAGAAATAAGATTCTGCATTGCGAGCCATTCGAGAGGATGAAAGAAAAGCCATTAAAACTCCGTATTCTCATCCGGCCGTATGGGCACGGTAAGAGCACTTCAAATTTATTTGCAACCATTAAATGCTCAGCAAAAATACACAAAGTTTTTAGGGCCGATGTAGTTTAACGTCTGCTTTACGGTTTCACTTAATCCACCCCTGTCTTTTTATGTTGCAACATAAAGTGTATGAGGCAATCCTTAACCCATTGGCCATATCCCGTCGGCTCGACTTGATCAGGCGCCCTCGCCGCAGCCGGCCTGGACTTCTTTTACGATAGCAAATAAATGCCGGAAATAAAATTCGGCCACATAGCCAAGTCGGAGGAAGACTTCCGGGCCTCGAGAAATGCGTATCTTAATGCGTCGAAAAGCTTAGTGCCTTCGAGGAATCTGCTTTAAGTGGCTGCTCCTACCATCGCGATAGAAAGACGATCGATGAGGGAGTTGGTGTCTTCGACGAAGATCGAAAAATGAGAGTTTAGCACCACCAGCGATAAATTTATGACCCAATAAAATTTTGTCTAATTAATAAATGTGAAGTAATTTTAACTTTATTAGGTCTTGGGAGTCAGCGATTTTAGGGTCGTTCCTTTCTTTTACGACCTCTCCTTCGTTTTTCATTTGGGTGCCATCGGAAGACTCCCGGAAGCGTCCGTTTCATTGCCGATTCGACTTGTACATTTGTAGAGATCTGGCTGTTAAATTAGCATGACCCTCATTAGGTGAATCTGTGAACAGCATCTCGAAATTTCAGCCATAACACTTTACAGTGAACAGTCTCCGAGAAAACTCGCACGGAAAAAAAATCTCCAAGCATTGTATTTTATTAAAAAATTAAATAAATTCATAATTGATACTTAATCATTGATCAAAAAAATCGAAAGATCAAATGCGAATATGTAAGAAAAAGACCAAAAATCTATTGTCGCTCGAATGATTTATCAAGTTATAATACATGGAGATGTGTAATATAATAGCGGCAATAAATCCGAATAAGGCTGACAGATCTGGACAGTCCTAAATGTTATAAGACAGACATATATTCTTGGACTAATACAAAATATTATATAATTCTGTTTATCCAAAGATATGAAGCCCATATATGAAATTCTAGTCATACGAGAATACAGCTTATAAGTAACATGCTCGTATATATGCTCATAAGACTGAATGAACTCATTGGGGATTTCGAATAGTGTATGAATAATTCAATGAAGATAAAAAATATATCAATGATGATGATAATGTATGAATTACAATGGAACTGGCCATATTATAATCAGCATTTATCTTGAACGGTTGGATGAATAACTATCAACACTTGCTTTTGCTAGTTTTGTATAAAATGTAGTCTATAAATCTTTGCCATCGCATGTTGCATATGAACAATATCACTATTGACCTTTTAACTGCTAGATAATTTAGAGATATTAGGAATACCGTAAAAAGTTATTCAATTTATATATTTTACTGTATGTCCTGGTATATATTAGGTTGTCCCATAAGATTATTTCGCAAATGAATAGCCATGGTCGAAGAAAACCTGCGATATACTGTTCACTAAATAGCTAACAAGTTACTACTATTTCACTTAACTAACTCCATTACTACTTACTATTTTCCACAAATTTTTCAATTTCGCCATTGAAAAATTCTTTCGGTTTTGAGTCGAAATATGTATAAATATGATTGTCGACTTCACATTGCTTTATATTTTTTTTCCATACAAAAAATATATTAATTGTGATATGATATTCTATTTTTTCATACCCAAGTGGCTTTAAATTCTTAATATTTTCTTAAAATAATCATATAGTTTTTGATATAACATACAAGCGTTTTAATCTTAAATAGGAATTTAATACCGCGATATCAAGCCGACACGTTCATCCCCTTTCGAATGAGAATGTTATTTATAAGGATGCTTTGTATAAGGCAGAATCGAAATAATAAATAATGATTTTAAAGAAACTTTCAGGGAGCAACGTTGGGTTTAACAGCCCAATAAATATTTCAAGAGGCTTTCGCGTTGAAAATATCTTGAAAACGTTGCCGCTATAAAGCAACAATACTATACATATACACGATAAAATATTTATTTATGGGCAGACCTCCACGAGTTTTTATGAATATAAATGACCAAATGATAAACTTATGTGAAATCGAGTCCGGATGCTGGACGAAGCCAAAAGAAACGGCGTATTTATGCTCCGATAGACAAAAGAAATGTGTCCATCAATATACGAAGTCATCCAGAAAGTATGGTTACAACATTTATGTTGGATCGAAAAATGCTTGTATTCAAATGAAATTCACACAATACTTCATGAATATATTAAGCTATTTTTCAACGTAATCGCTGTCAAGATCGAGACATTTCTGTAGTCGGGGCACTAGGTTTTGTATGCTAGTGTCATATATCTTCAACGCCAGTTCTTTTTGAATTGTATTTTAGATATTTTTGTTCAATATTCGTATATTTATGAAATAAATTTCATTTTAATCTTTCCTATTTCGACATTATTTTGGCTTTTTTCGAATAATTCTTTCACAAATCGATCTTTCTCCGAATGCTCAGTTAATATTTCCACCTGCTTTCACTGCATTGTACACCAATATGAACTTATACAAAAGTTATTGTTTTTTTTAGAAGATAGCTAAAAATATTCAATATTAAAAGGCAATTGAAGAATATAAGATTGTCAATTTCAAATAGTTGAACTTATACCTTTCTCAAACACGGCCGATGTTTCAACAATTTGACATCTACTTTAGGATAAAATCAGCACATTCCTATATAAAGAAATCTAGTTGTCTGAAAACCGTGCGACCCACGCAATAGGACACGTCCCCAGACAAAGAAATCCACTGGTGTCAGGTCTGGATACTGGGCGAGACATGGAATAGGGTCGCCAAAAAAATTAATTTACACGACAAGAATGCCCACAAAATAAATCCTATTTTAAGGAATAAGTGTCGCCTTTGCAAAAATGAAAGAGGAAATGCTAATCTAGACAACTACAGTTGAAATAAGAAAAAATTGTAGTGCGTGCTTCTCCAAATAACTATTTATTTCACACGAGAGACAAAGAGAAAGATCTGGCTGCAGGAAGGACGACCTCCCGCAGCCAAGGCTAACAGACAACTCTTCCGAATCCCGCCTCCTGCGCGTCACTACCCAACCGGCAACGGTGCACCCACAAGAAGCGATCCGTCGATATGCAGGTGCAATGTCTCCGTAGGGTCACAAGAGATGGCGCTGTTAAAATAACACATTGCACCTAAAGAGAGACGGAAGATGTTGCTGTTAATCTGCTGAATTAAATCTGCTCAGATTAATAGCGCTACCACGTGGGGATGGTTAATCGCCTACGCTAAAATCTTTCATTCGTTTGCACATTTTATGTGACTTTGGAAGCTCAGAAGTAATTTTCTTTAATAAAAAATATATTGCAAAATGAGAAATTCCATGCTTTATATCAAAACGTTCTAAAAATTCTATTTCGACGACCCTGATACTTAAGACATAGGGTTTATGTGTGAAACTCGAATACTTAAATATTTTATCAATTACATTTTCGTTAATCGAATAATTGAATTTGCGATTATTTGAGACCCCTAGTTATGGCAAACGTCTCATCCCCAAACAGTATTATCAAGGAGACTTCGATTCGAAATTTCAGAAAATTCTCTGTGATTCATCACATCACAACTATAAACTTCCATGAGCTTTCGATGGATATTAGCATGGTATTGTTCTGTAAAGTCGAATGAAAAACATCCGTTTTCTGACAAACATGCGGGATCAAAACACATCTAACTATTTACATCCCTCCTACACACCAGATGTCCCGATTTCGAAAAAAAATCCACCGACTTCAGGAGCCCTTGTTATCTTATTTTCTAGATGACCCTTGTATACTTTTTCAAATGTCATTTTAATGTCAAAATATTATTCCAACAAATTCGCAAATTGTATAATATTTTATGCTTTTTTTAGCTACATTTCATCGCTTATTCAATAATTTAGTCACACATTTATTCAGAATCTTTCTAAGATTATTCATGATTCGTATAAAATATCTTGTTATAAAAACGAAGTAAAAATATTACGAAAACAAGCTTTCATTTGGAGAAACTTAGTGTCTTTAAATACTATCACCCAATGGAGTTTATTTAGAATGCTTCCAGAAATGTCATCTGTCATATGGTTTTGAAATGTTCAATTTAGCTCTAAATAGCGTAGGATACAAACATCTCAGTAAGAGTAGTCTGAGATGATATATTTATGATTGTTATTCAAACACGAAGCTGTTTAAGTGTGGATTTAAAGCATTTTTTCAAGATTTGGTGATAATCATAAAACCAACGCAAATTCTCGCAACATGATGATACAATATAAATTTATATACGAACGCAACAATGCCAAAGATGTTATTTGACTTTCATATTAAAGTGTGGCTTTGACGCACGTCGCGCGGGCTCCTGACGCCTCCCGGTACGCGGTCTTAGATTGCTTCCATCATCCTTCGACGCATGTGGGTCGGTATCCGCAAAAAATAATTTTTTCACACGATAACAATCGTGCTCGTTTACATATTCATCGAAATGTACACTCAACAATGGCAATTTCCCTCATATTTTGATCACGCGTACTGCCTCGACTTTAAGACCCGTCATCCCGGGAATATTTATTATATTCGACTCCGCGAAGTGGAAAACCTTTGTGTTGATAGTCGAATGTGCACGTAGAGCCCTGAGAAAAAAATTCGAAATACAAAGTAAACACCGCCCCGAAACACATAAGGAAAAAATAGTAATGAGTTTTCGATGTAGTCGGCATCAATAAAAACACAACGGGAAATTGCTTTTACACTGTTTTTTTATTATTCGGCGGGGGGTGAAAAACCTGTTCAGATGAACTCGCCTGTGGCACATCGAATTTTTATTACGGGTTCTGTTTTTCCTGGCGGGGGTGGGTCTGCATGGAAGTTTTCTCGCCCCCTTCGGTTGTGTCCGCGAAGGAGCGGATCCGTTCTAAAGCAGATGTGCGGTAAGATGGCCCACCTCGTGTCCAACTTTCGACTAACATTTGCAAAGAGATAAACTTATCTGAGGAGCTACGCCGCGAACAGGATAAACTTCTGAGCTTTCTTATTTTCCATGGAGGGCCGTGCTCGTTCGCCTAGAAAACAGCCATGATAGGCCTGAGAAAAAATGTACACGACTAACACATGCCAAAATATAGCCTTAAAACGAGATAAATTGTACTTTATTCAAAATTTAAATGATTATCTAATGTACTCATTCGCTTGGAACAGCCTAGCATATTGTCGAGTTTTATGTAAAATATAATAACTCATAAGCTGGCAGCGTAAATCGTAAGTTGGACATATCATTATAAGTCGACTGAATGCCGTTGAGTTTGGGGTTTAATTAAATTTTTAAAAATTTTCTTGATGATTTTTACCCCAAAAAATCATTTATTTACGCGAAAAACTTAAAAATTTAGCTTAGTTGTCTAAATAATATTATAGCGAGAAACATCCTATAATTTTATTCAGTTCGATCAACAACTTTTTAAGCTACAACTGGCGAACATTTTAAAAATGCAGTTTCGAGATAATCTCGCTTAAAGTTTCAATGCGATAAAACTATCAATTTTAGTGATTTATCGATCAACCAATGATTCCAGGTGCATATAATAGATCTTCAACTTTCTTAAAAAATGATTATCTTCGACTGACTGTTGTTTTTGGGTTATACGAGCTGTTTTTGTCTCAGAAAGACTCTTATGGTTCTACCTCGCTATCCGCGTTTCATCGGTATCTTCAGCAAAGACTTTATAATAGGTGCCAATAATTATATTTAATGTATTCATCTTCTTCAAAATGAAGCTGTAGTCGTTATTAAATATTCTAGCAACAATGCATGTTAATATTTCAATGATTTTTACACCAGAATGCAGGTGCTTGGAGCCAGTCGCCAAACCTTCGAGTTAAAACATTCATTAGCTTTTTGGGTATGGCCACCCAAGCATCTTTGAAGCAATTCATCCCTGGACAAATCTTTATAAATTGGTAAGAGATACTGTTTTATCTCTTGGCCAAGAAATAGAGTCAGATCTTCAAGCTTTGGATATTTTTTAAAGCAATGGTTTTCTACCATTTGTACCAGGTTTTGACTCCAGTCGGTTTCCCATGATAATGTCTTATTTTTAAATGCTTTAAACTTCTCTACCTTTCGTTCCTTTTTAAAGATATTTTGACACTTTTGCTTCGAAAATTCAATCACACACGACAAACTATTGAGCTAAACTCGACTTCGAGCAACTTCGAGCTGATTTCGAGCTACTTTAATTTCGCATACCTACAGTTAGAGATGTATGACATCATATAACATCTCCTATAATAAAACTAAACATACAAGAGATTTAAACAAATGTATTATGAAAGAAAAGTTGCTCAACTCCAAACACGTTTTTCCAAACACAAAAAAAACGATATTTTTGAGCTTTGTAAAGGGTTTGCCCCCCTTAAAATGGTAAAATCAGCCAAATAAACTATAAAGATTTATACAGCTATCGTTAAACAATGAAATAAACGTTTAATAGGCAAAAAAAAATGCTAAAAAAAGTAGATTTTCACCAAAGAGGTATATTATATCATTGGAAGACATTAAGAGACTGGGACTTTGAATTACAGGAAAAAATCGGATCGCCCAAAATTAATTCCAGTGTTTTAATTATTAGATCTGTATAAACAAAATAAGCTCAGGATTAAGATGATGGATCGAAAATGTTAATACGATCTGATCTTCCAAATTTTTTGATCCGGGATTTTTGACTCCATGATTTAAATTGAATTATTTAGTATATCGGTAGCACAAAAGATAATATTTTGTAGGAAAACGAACTAAATCTGATGAAATTTCAAGCTTTGATTGTAATAAATGATTTCTCTTATTATATGATGTCTTTCATCTTCCTTTGTGAAAGCTGTCTGATACCTTTACAATTCAATATCGGCATTGAAAGAGAATACGATAATCATTAGCGTATGAAGATATCATTTAAATGTAATACCTATTTAATGAAATCCAAAACCACAGACTGAACCACAAATAAGATGAGCAAAATAGCACGATGAAATTGATTATAATTTAATTTAACCTTTTGTCATAAATCCGGCAAAATTTGATGTTGATCATTTTGAATTACAAATGATTTAATTAATATGTTTTTCTTTTAATAGATTATATTACTGAAACATAATTAATAGTATTAGTATTATATATCCTTTTTCAAAGCCAAGAAATTAGAGTAATCCCGGCTTGAGACAATCTATCGAAAAAAGCCCCCAACATTTTTTTTCCCAAACTCCTGGAATAATCTTATTTCAGCCGTGTAGCCACGAAAAATACAAGTTAAGCTTTGTTTCTCTGTTAGGCCAAAATTAACAATCTCGTAGAACAGTGCTTTCACAGTCTGGTAGTTTTATACAAGGCCAATCGTTCAAAGGCTCTATTCAACAGCTTATACATACAAATCAGATACATCGACGGGAGGAAATGAAACCCCATCAAATAAAATTGTGTGCATTTAATTAAAGCACATTGTGTTTGTGTTCTTCTATTTTCAATTACGAATTCATATGATCGCCGGTTCCATCCATTAATTGCAAATAATTAATAAACCTGTTTGTCGATTTCAATTAAATGATTGCGGTATTAGCTTGCCGAATGTCTGATGTGATGAACACATCACATTCGTTGGTGATTTGCGTATGGGTATATTAAATTTGATTCAGGATTGCCGCATTTATCTATAACATAAAATATGGATAATAGCCTCGGTAGAAACCTATGGGATATTTATTAAAAAAAAGTTCATTTTTAAATATTTCACTACATTAACAAACTTGGGAGATTAGAAACATTGATTTTCTGCTTCTAAAAAATTAAATTCGGTAGTGATTAGTCATTCCCGAATAACATTCCCGTTAATATTCTTAAGATGACTGGGGAAGATTCTAATATAAAAGTACAATAATTTATTTTTGATTTTTTAAATATTTTTTATGTAATTGCCAAAACAGTTGACGATGACATAGCCAAGTTCAATACTAGGATATAAAGGATAAAATTTTGGAAAAATTGAAATGAATGCTCTTCATTTGGTTGAAAAAAATTCTAATCTTTTGAAGGATGTAAATTCTACAAGACCTAAAAATAAGGGAAGTTTGTTACAAGAGATTTACGTGTAGGTAAATTTATTGTAAATCCATTTGAATTCTTAGAAGATTACTTTAAAAAGATAAAGCAAAAGGCAAAACACAGGCTACTCTAAAGTACGTCTATCTAAAAAGTGAAATTTCACTAAAATCTAAATAAAATTTGCGTGATTTAAATGCACAGTCTTTGAATAAACTTTTTTTACAATCGCTACTTAAAATTTCATATTTTGTTCTAATGAAAATATTCTGATATAATATTTTTGGTAGCAACTATCACTGTGAAGAAAAATACTGAAAGAATGAAGCGTGGGTGAAGACAGAGACGGAGAGAGTGTCTCGCGTCTCATCATACACTTGTACTTAGGGAATCCAATCCCGGGATCCTGAACAGCTTTAGGTGCTCATGAATCCCGGGATTAGTAAGACTAAATCGAGACATTCTCGCCGAAATCTGGACGCTTGGAAACAATGGCGTAACTACTAATTGGCGAGCTTAGATAACGCCTAGGGACAGTACATATATGTTTTTCAAATTGTTATATTAAACTTTCCCTACCGGTGATGTATTTACTACACCTTGATTCTAATAATGGGAATATCGATATGAAATATAATAGATACGGGACACAGAATTTTTTTATTCTTCCGTAATATAATTACGAATCATATTAAAGTATTATAGTATATAAGTATTCATCTGCAGCGACAGAAATAAATAATTTGTCGATGAATCGGGAATTTTGCGAGTTTTAGTCCGTGTCTCAGCATAAAAGAAATTTTATCAGTCACTTTGATGATGATGATACGAAAATGGGGGCTTATGCGTAGGGAATCTAATCCCGAGCCAAAATTTCGATCCCGGGATCCCGGGATTGGGATTTTCAATATTTTAAGAAATTACCTTGATGAATTTGATCAAAAATTACTAATAATTCCATTTGTTCAATATAAAAAATCACTTGAAGGCCAAAGAATTTTATTTAGGAAGAATTACGGAGGAATACAAAAATTCTGAACCCCGTATCTATTATATTTCATATCGATATTCCCATTATTCGTCGAGGTGTAGTAAATACATCACCGGTGGGGAAGGTAAATATGTATAACAATTTGAATAACATACATGTACACTATATATGTATACATAGATTAGACAGTCACTGTCCCTAGGCGTCGCCTAAGTTTGCCAATTAGTAATTACGCCACTGTTTCCAAGCGTCCAGATTTCGTCGGGAATGTCTCGATTTAGTAGCCTTCTTCGTGTTGGTGAGGTGTACGATTTCTGTTAGATAAAAATTTCAATCCCGGGATTTTCGGGATTACGTTTTCTAATCCCGGGATTCTTAAGTACCTAAAACTGTCCAATAATTTTCGTTTAAGAGTGCACGTTTTAAATAAGGAAGTTTCTCTGCTGCATTATGTATAAAATTACAGTATTAAACGGGGTGGGGGAATATAGTACTACGTATCCCGACGAAAGTGTGTTAAGTATACAAAAATAATATATTATTAGTATTTTATGTTATTATTCGGGCGGATCAAAAGGATTCGCACACTTTTCATATATTTTATACTGCGCGCGCATTCTTATCCGAAATCGATCACGCACATTCTGTCCGCGTATTCGCTTCGCTTCTTTCTTATTTTTAGCCGCGATTAATTTTAGTAGATTCATGAATATTAAATAGTTTTATGAGCGATCGGAAGTTGAAGAATTTCTCTACGGGATATTAATTTAAAAATCACATTCCGTCGATGCGATACAAAGTTTTAAATTTCGCCCCGCGTCTTCTCCGGGCATTCTTCGCGTCGTTCCGCCGGAAAATCGGACCGAAGTTGGGCGAGATATTTTTTTATTGGGCCATGTTCCCGAGCATGTTGTATTACGTATCGTCCCATTTTTGCAGATTAAACAAACTTTTGCTCCTTGTGTACAAGGCTCTTAACTTTACGCCCAGGGATTAAAAAGTTTGTAATGTCTGAACCGCGCCTGGGTCGGGACTCTCCCCCGTTGTTCGGCGGCGTTGAAAAAGTTTCGGGTTCAATACACAATCTGTCGGTAATTTTGAATGAACCCGTGATATATATCCATGTGAGGGAGTCTAACCAACCTCCGCTGTGTAATCGATGGTTTTTTTAATTGGCCAACTTCTGGCAATTAATCAGAAGGGTTTTTACGTCACTTTGCTAATGTAGCAGGCCGCACGAACCTACAGAATAGGTGCGTTACCCCGAATTAACATTATTTTCTAGAGCGCACAACCAATTACAACCCCTTCCTACGTATATTTTTAAGCCAATAATATTGCATAAATTAGTTAAATAATTCCACTTCCTTTGTATTAAGTTCCTATTTAAAATCGGCAGCTCTGAGCATAAATACTGTGATGCAATAGAACAAATCAGGCAACAAGTTTTTCAACTAAGAGCTGTTTTCAGCACCAGAGCTTGTTTGTCGTGAAGTTCATGTTTACTAACCCGTTGATGAGTAATAACAATACAGAAAGAGCATTCTCTCACATTGATTGATGAAATTTGTAAATTAGAAACAGAGACGGAGAGAGTGTTTTTCGTCTCATCGTACACTCGCGCATCGATGGCAATGTCGTACTGTAAAATTAACCCTACACGTCTGATACATTTCTTTAATTATTTTGTCACGATTCAATTAAATTTGACAAATTCAACAAATTTATTATTTTGTTATTTAAACTGAAGAGATACATGTGTATTGTTTTTGTTTACGCGAAAAAATGAACGAATATTGTGTGCTATCAACAGTGTTAAGGTTCATTTATTGATATACAAGCTTTATTCATGCTGCGCGGTCCTGAGAGAAAAGTGGATTTGTGTGAACGATAATCGGTGGACATACGAATAAAGCATCTATGTTAACATCAATTTAAAATTATCACACTATTCAAAGGGACATTATCATTGATGTTATGTTCTATCCAGGAATTTCTCAGATTTGTCTAAAACATTACAATGTGAATTATTTTATTTTTAATTATACTCATCACTCAATGCATATTCTTAGATTACAGATAAATTATCTTCTGCAAAGTAATATACATTTATATACGGCTTTAACGGCCTTTTTTTTCAAATTATTATACTTTTTCAAATTCCCTGATATGCTGATAAAAAATTGGAACAAATCCATTTTAATATGTATGGTATCGTATCAAAATAATTGATTCATTTTATGACCAAATTTTCCAGAACGTATTTAGGCCGCAAATTGAGGTATGGGTGTTATCACCAAAACAAATATTGCATATAATATTAGCACCGTAATGATACAGCATATGTGTCATACCATGCCAACGAGTGTAATTTTATTAACTGATGATGTAGCGTGGTCGATTTATCATCCCTATGCAATAGCGCTGTAAATCTGAACAGATTTAATTCATCAGATTAACAGCGACATCATCCGTCTCTCTTTAGGCGCAATATGTTATTTTATCAGCGCAATCTTCTGTGACGCTGCGGGGCACATTGCGTCTGCAATACCGACCTATAGCTTCTTACGCGTGCACCGTTGCCGGTTGGGTGGTGATGCACAGGAGGCGGGTATCGGGAAGAGTCGTCGATTAACCTTGGCTGCGGGAAGACGTCCTTCCCGCAGCCAGAGCTCTCTCTCTCACATTGAATAAAAAGTTATTTAAAGAGTCTTTGTATTCGTAGCCTGTGTATTCCCATATTGATTTCTTATCATGTAAAAGTATCTTTATCTCATATAGCTTCATTTTAAATAACGGAATATCGCTTTGTTCCATATAAAAATGCATCGATTTCATACGAGTTTTCCTTGTCTACATATTGTTCCTGATCCTGGTTATTGCAACATATTGTGTGAAAAATATCGAGACCCATAATGGGCATACTGGTATTCTTCAATTCATTTGTAGCTGTTGTTCAGGATGTGTTTACAAATACCCGAAAGCTTTTATAGTTTCGTTTCCTTTGTGGGAATGGCTCGTATACATATAAAGGCGCTCGTTTTATATGCTCCGAAATCGATATTAATATCGGAATGGTTTAACGAACGCAGCATCCGTACCAGAAAAGCATTCCCCAACCGAAGTTAAAAGCTACACACACGAATGCAGAGCGGATTCCGGTTTGTTTGTTGCAGTTTGAATGCGCTTATAAATTTTCAGGATGCTCCCTAAATACACAAAACAGGAGACAGGGCCGTAAATTATCTCATGAATGCGAGAGTCCGAGAGCACAATGAAATAATTTAATTAGCCAGTAGAATGTGCGGACAAAATGCAGAAATCAACGGATCGCAGCCAGAAGGTGGTTGCTCCGAAAACAGCCTTTCCTAGTGGAGGCTGTGAGCTTGTGTTTGCAGAAGCATAATAACCGCATGAATATGAGGAACTATATCCACTTTCATCATCAGAGATGCATGTAAATTTGTACCGGATTGCCCCTAGTTAATATACACATTACTCTAAATTAAATCTCAATGTATTCACATTCGCTATTATTGCCAAAATTTATGGTTTTTATCCGCGCAAATTAATCTTGGGAGAATTTAAATTATGATTGCAAATGGTATGCCATTTTTTTTTTAATCATCTATGAATTGCTGTAAATATTATTAAAATTTTCTTAATGTAATAAAGCTAAAACCAACACATTCTTAAGCGTGAACCATCACAAGAAGGCATCCAGTTTTTATCAAGTAAATGTCAAACGATATCTTGATTCTAGCACGTGGATGACATTTTAATGTCATCTGGGTGAGCCGAAGTGGGAGCCTCTGTTGTGTCCCTACGCACTGAGCCCTTGCACGTTTATAAATTATATTTTTCTTGGTCGCATAGGAATAGTAGTGTTCGATTAAATACAAAACAGAAATTTTTGATTAAATTAAATTGATCAATTAATGTCGGCACACATTCAATATTGACGGCAGTGTAGCTCCTGGCTTTATATCTGTTTATCATATTGAATCCAGAATTTTATATATTCATCCGAAGCAATAAATGTGTATATCACCAGTAAAACGTACATGTATTTCGACATTGTCGATAGCTGTTCAAATGTTTGTCTGCAAGCGCTGGAATTTCATTAAACGTCGTTTTGAAGCTTCCGCTGTGTACCGCTAGAGCGCAGCAGCGGTGGCGATTTCAAAATGGATGACAGCTATGTACATTCAAGTACCGAGCATCAAAGTTTTCCAAACAAAGAGTGTCTTTTCCCGAGGGTATAAACATGATATCTTCATGACAACAGGCACCTGTAGACATCCCCCAGCTTTTATTGCATACCATACGAAAGCTCGTCCTCGATATGTCCTCTACATTTTTATCTCGCAAACAGCGCGATCGTCCCTAATTTATGTGAAAAAAATGGATTTCGACCCTTCGTCTCTGATCTTCCGCATAAAATCTCGAAATAGCTTGATAAAACCGAAAGCGTGTTTATTCCCTTTCCGTGTTACGATTTTATTTATCCGCGGGGTCTAAAAGCCTTTTTATTTTAAAATTTATAGCCCACAGCAAACCCCTGATACCAGAAAAAAGTTCAAGATTTTCGTACTTGTTATATATTGTATTATTTCTATAAATATGAAGAGATGGACATTTATCGATGTTCCTGTGTTAAATTTCCGAGTTGTCAACATCGAGGTAATTGATGGAGAACGATTGGGTAAAGAGGTACCTTTTCAGGATGAAACCTTCGGTAACTTTGCAGTTTACCTGTCGACATCGACGGACGTGACAACATTTGTTTTGAGTCGGGGGAAATCAAAGCAGCTCAAAGAAACGGCAATCATCAAACTTTGTCTCCCAAAAGAAAAGAACGCTTTGTTGAATCGCATATTTGCTCCGAGAGGAGTTCACACCACGAACATTCCCGATAGAGCAGATTCAAATTCAAAGAATGCAATGGACTATAAAATCGCCATTATTCATTCATATATATTTAATATACGATTATTGTTTTGAATATTCAATCTTAGAACGTATATTCTACTTTATATACAGGGTCTTTTGCATTAGGATCAACAAAACAAAATTGGGGGTTAAGGGAATTCAGTGGTGTCAGATCTGTAGACCGTGCGAACTACGGAATAGGGTACGTCCCCAGGTAAAAAATCCAGTGGTGTCAGGTCTGGGAAATGTGCGAGCCATGAAATAAGGAACGTCCCCAGACAAAGAAATCCAGTGGTGTCAGATCTGAAGATCATGCAAGTCACAGAATACGGCCGTCAAAGTTTACACGACTGGGGTACCTACAAAATAAAATCTAATTGAAGGAATAATAATGTAAAAATAAAGGGGAGATACTATTTTAGACAACTACAGTTGAAATAAAAAAAGGGTTTCATACGTATATGTAAATCAGAGGTGGTTAATTTGATAAAAAAAATGTAAATTTATTCTATAAAAACATCTTAATCCCTAAAGGAGTACTATCCCAGGACCTGGGATTCCCCCTCCAATTATTCGAAAGAGACAGACAGAGACAGAGAGAGAGCGTAGCGCAGTTTGAGAGACAGAGACGGAAAGCTTCCCCGCATACATTGCACGATTGTTTAGATCGTTAGCCCAAATTTATCGACCAATAATAATTTCGATTTCAAATGTGCTATTTGTTTATGCAAAGAAATTACCGAATATTTTGTGCTATTGACGGTGTTTATTTATTTAATTGCTTCCTGTTTTAATTAATTATTTTTTTAATTTTCCTGTTGTAATTTTGGGTAAATTTATCGGTCCATGTGCAAAATATCCTGTATATAAGGAATAAATGTGTCGAATTTTAATAATGAGTGTGAAACCAAAGCAATCACTGTCAAATTACAGTGTTACGGCTGTCTTTGTTGTACATTGGCAGTACGGTTGTGTTGGCAGATTGACGGCTGGTATGACATCAGTACAAGCAAAATATGCGTAACATTTTAGGGAGGTTGAACCCTAGTTTGGCATTGTGTTTATTTGCGATGTGTATTTAATATACACGGGGCCGATAGATGAACGCATTCTGAATATCAATAAAGTACATTTAAACGTGCTTATAATAGGTCATCCCGAAAGAAATCAATTTTTTTGTTGTTTTCTTCAAATCAATCTAATATATAAAAATGAATTGGGTTTTGTTCGTTCGAAATGCGCTGCCATACCGTTCATCAGATTGCAACAAAAAATTGTCCACTTATTGTTAAGGATTTCGCAAGTAACATAAGCATAGTTTAATATATAAAAATCAATGTTTGTTTGTTCGAATTTAATGCGCTGCCATACCGCTCATTCGATTGCGAGAAAGATTGCAGCATATCTTCATCATAATTTGAGGGTGTTGCTATTGCCATTAATTAAAGCTTCTAAATAAAAATAGATCTGTTAATCGTTAGGGATGACCTATATATTTAATTGACAATGTTTGTGGTCTAGGTCGCGATCAAGCCCTTATCAAGAAAAATCAATATTGAACGTGTTCTTCGTTGGTTTCAGACTTCAACATGCTTAAATTCAATAATAAAATAAGAAGATGTATTTTCTATAAGTATTATTTTATTACTTTCACTTTGTCTGGATACAAATTAAACTCAAATTGGAGCATACGAAAATAATGGATTTTTTTCGGGATGACTTAATATTTGACCAATTCAGTTGTGTGTTATTTGCTATACGTGGATAGCAAATATCAAATTCAGATAAAATGGCATATTTGAGATCGTAATACATCCGTTCTTTTTTAAATTTTATCGCTGAAAATTTAATAATAAAAAATATATACCTATTGAGAATGTCCATCATTTCATAACGTCCCGGATGGAACGTGCTGTACCCTTTTTCTTGCCTTGAAACCCAATCCCACAGATATTCGAAGCCTTTTCCAACAATGCAATATATCATAGAGGGAGAGTGCACCATGTGTCATAATTTCAAGCACGTCTTTTGAGACACGCGATCCTGGTAACGGTGAACAAGTCCTGTCGTCCTCTGGCTTCTTCGCCACCCTAGCTACGTGAGAAGCCACCCTGCTCCACCACCTCGTTATATTATTATGTTTATGCTATCGTGATTTGTTGTCATCACAGAGAAATACAAGAGCCGCAACCGAAAGCCTCCCCCGGGGGCTGCTGAGGGGTGGCATTCATATCGACAGCCCCGGGTACGACTCAACCGCGATATTGAACGCTCGTAATTTATTACGTCGCATCACACATTCAAGGATCGCAACCACAACGGTAAATGTGGCCCTTATTAATAAAATATATGCACGTATGAGCTTGCTGGAAATAGCAAATATTTCGCAAAATATCAACACATAGAGTCCCGGGATTGAAATCGTACACGCTGAAGGATACTAAATCGAGACATTCTCGCCGAAATCTGAGCGCTTGGAAACAATGGCGTAATTACTAATTGGTGAGCTTAGGCAACGCCTAGGGGCAGTGACTATCATGTACATATATATATTTTTCAAATTGTTATATTAACTTTTCCCAACCGGTGATGTATTTACTACACATCGACTCTAATAATGGGAATATCGATATGAAATATAATAGATACGGGGTTCAAAATTTTTGCATTCCTCCATAATATAATTACGAATCACATCAAAGTATTATACTGTACAAGTATTCATCTGCAGCGACGGAAATAAATAATTTGTCGGGAAATCGGGAATTTTGCGGGTTTTGCCCACTTTGATGTAGACCTAATATTATCCTGATTTCACTATTTTTAACAGTAAATATTAATACCATTTGTTAAGTTGGATGATTTTCTGATTTAATTTCACAAAATTTGATAACAATATTGATGAATTTGCAACACTTCCATATATTCTATCCTATCTAAATATTCATTCATTTCGATAATATTATCCTGGTTATAGCCCATTTGCATAGTTTATTCGAGCTAATGAAAAAAGTAGTTCAACGTTTGGGAGCATTCATCACATATTGTGTTAATTCAATAACCCCAAAACATAAGCATTAAATTATAATATAAACCACTTTTTAAACAGTTTTTCATATGTGTATTTTCATACAATTCAATATATATATTTTAAAACATATTCATTTTATAAGATCATTGATACATGAAAAAATTAATTAACGTCAAATAGCTGTGTTTATTATATAAAAAATCACTCTAATATCTATCTATTTAAATAACATGATATTGAAAGCTTTTAAAATGTATCTTTAGCTTTCCAGAAAAGACTTGTACTATATATAGGTCAATGGGAAATGAAACATTTCGTATACGTATCAAACGGCTTGAAAGCAACACCTTTTGAATATTGAAAGGTGTTATAAATCAAACTAACTTAATTATTAAACCACATGCTACATTAAGAAATAAAACGTAATATACATCAATTGAACAAATTGAAAATATATTTTTATTATAGTGCAACATTTCAAAATTAATTGCGAAATTAAGCCCTTAAGCTATTGATGAATTATTCATGGATTTTCAAAGGTTTTTTAACAATCATTCCGAAAGCATGAACAATGGAGGATGCAATTATATCAAATGATGTTGATAATATATGTTTAATTGCACAACGAATGTCCTATATATAGAACAATGGGCATTTATGAGATAACAAAGGCTTGTTAACGCCAACTATAGTCGGCTGCAAATTAATATCGAATTGATACGGCGATAAATTGCAATTTATGGCATGAATATTCTAAAAATTTCATAGAAAACTAAAATTAACTGTTATTTTAATTGGGCGTTTTTAGACAGATTTTAATTCATTCAACTACATTATTTGATTATCTAAGCCCCTTGTCAAATTTTAGCAAATTATTTATGATATACGTGTATATATGCAAAATATGAAATTTCTCTATGTGCAAAGGTCATCTATAAAGAAAGACCTGAGATGGTTTCGTTCTGAGACAAATTTGTACCAAAAATTGAAGAATAAGTGCAAAATGATCGCCGTGTGATGCTTGACGACTTTCACGAAGAATTTCCTGACATTTCTTGAAGTCTTTTTGATGATATTGTATCAAAAAAATTTGGTTACAAGAAATTGTGTTCGAGATAGATGCCCAGAATGCTCATTCTGGAGCACCGTCAAAATCACATGTATTTTTGGATCGTTTTTCATAAAAAAGTGGACCTTTTCTGGACTTTATTGTAATGGGGAATGAGTCGTGGATGTGGATGAGGTTTATGACACTGGCATACAAAAGCTGGTGGTGGTAATTTGTGAATTTTAATTAAATACCAGCATTTTTCGATCCGAAATAAACGTCGTAACCTTACTTTCTGGATGAGCCTCGAATTTATCTAATACTATTTATTCGTACAAATAGCAGGTTCTATAACATTGCGTCAGTTCTCTACTTTCGACGAGATTCTGTTCTGCCAATTTGATTTTTGATAGGAAAATATTTAAACACACTACCGACAGTAAGTTTGGAAACGCTTAATATTATATTTAAAAAAAAAAACATATTTGCATTGTTGAACACTTTCTTCTAAACATAATCACAAAATATAAACACTTTTTTCTGTATAAAAAAAATTGATTCAAGATTTTAAAATATATTTCCTACTTTCTTGATGGATATCTATATTTATTTAGTATTTTTTAAAGACACATTGCGTCTGCAATAACGACAGCTATTGCTCACTGCGCATAAACACGCATGAAATTGAAGTCGTACAAAGTCGTCAGATAGCCTTGGCTGCGGGAAGACGTACTTCCCGAGGCCAGATCCCTCTCTCGTAATTGATAAAGAAGTTATCTAAAACGAAAGTCTTTCTATTCGATGCCCGTCCACCTCGATCCATCCGTCTGGCTGTATAACGACCCGAAAGTAGAACGCGTGCGAACGCGGCCATTTCGAGGAGCACGTGGGAGCAAGGCGCCGCCCAGGGACTCTGTCCCAAGAGCGCTCCCGTTCCGCTCCTACGCTACAATGGTGTCAGAAGAGCGAAATTGAAATCTTAGAGTCCCAGTCTAGATACATAGCAAATATATAGGAATAGAAAATCTTAAAAAAATATATGATATTGACTTAAGTTTATATAGAAGATTATAAGAAAATGGTGTAATTTTAATTATTGGTTTAATAGACTGAGTAAAGCGTCAAGATTATGGTATTATCAGATGAATACAAATAAATTCTGTATGAGAATAGTGAGTTTAACATATTATATCAACAAAAAATCGACAAAACTCATTCGCGTAAGATGTGTTCCAAATCGAAAAAAACTGATATTTTCGAATCATCCATCAGATTTACCGTAAATGTAAATATTTAAACATGATTGTTTGTGAATCTTATCTGACCATAAAATAATTCGAACAAATGTGGTAAATTCATGGCTTATTTTCGGTACATTGTGGGGTGGTTACATTAATATATCGCGAACTTAAGATGTAGAATATTCTACAAAAGTTAGTCAATTCAAGTTTCGCATACGTACATAGAGCGTACATCTAATTGAGTCGAAAGTCTACATTCTCGCAAAGAACGTAATTGCTCAGAAAAGGCAAAAAGCCAGCGCAAGTCTTCATCGCATCATCCCTCGCTTCTTATTAATAAAACATGCTCAAGAATATAATTTGAACCATCCATTAATTACCCACATATTTTGTGTACTCGCCGAAATTAGACCTCAACAAAGTTGCTCCAAAATTTCCCAACATCCAAGACCTCAATGCTATTTAATATCTCCCGCCGTGGTTATCGTTCGGATTCCTAAATACATATGCTGATATAAATTATTCATAGGCTGTCTATCTTCATCGGAAGATCTTAGCATTAGTTATGGGTTCGGTTAGAGAGCAGAGGAGCAACCCGAACCGCTCTCTGATTGTTGCAATTTATCACCATAAACTCATTTTCATTGAGAATGTTTCAATTTTCATCATCTTGTTATATTATCGTCGCACTGTGCCCGGAGGAAGCACATTAATCTTGCTGATCATCAACATAAGGATGATTTATAGTGGTACAGATTTATGATTCATATTTCCTGGCAATTGATGAACGGTTATCTTAAGCTGTGAGCGCAATCAGACAGATAGAATCGATCGAATTAAGATAATTGAAAACATTTTCATTGGGGGTATAAATGTCGCAATATATTAACCCTTTAATGATCCATCGAATTATATATGCTTATTGATGGCCTCAGGTATCAAATTTAACACATGTTATATGAAAAAAGTGCTTTATTTACCTTAGCAATATGCGCCTACATAATGCAAACGCTAAACGTCTCGCATAATAAATTGCGTACATAAACAATATTTTTATTATGCTTATATTATTTCTACATATGTAAACAATAAGTTGACAAAGCTTTATTGCGATCGGATGAACGTTATGGTAGCGCATTAAATACGAACAAACAAACATTTATTTTTATACATTAGACTATATCTATATTACTCGCGCAATCTTTAGCAATAAGTGGACGAAGGTAAATTACATTACATACAAATAAAGAGATGAATTTTTATAGAGATATAAATAAAAGGGGGACCCGAAAATACTCGCGTATTTTGAGACCGTATGTTTGAGCTCAGTTTGTGCCCAGAAACATTAACGGAAAGATATTTATTATTTTTTTTTTGTAGAGTTATTGATAATATTGCGTAACAGATTTTTTTTATCGTTAAGGATAAAATTTCTAGAACCGAAGCTAACAAAATCCACATCCGACATTGTATGCCGCTTTTTTATTAGGGTTGGAATGCCACAAAGGCAAGTAAAACAATCTAAGATGTTTATGGTGAAGTGGTAACAGTCCGCAGATGCCAATATTAAATCCAGAAATTTAAATCTGGCAATAAAAGTTTATTTTTTCAAGTGAACGATAGATAAAATCCGTTTTTTACTAAATATGCGAATATTTTCGGGTCCCCCTAATATTTACCTAAAATGATTGTATTATGAGTTCAACGTTGAATAATAGTGTTATCAATACTTTAACACTAATTTAAGGATAAGAATAACACAAATATATTAATATCGTCATACATTCGAAATTAAAAACTTCTCCCCAAAACATGATTTTACGCACAGGGACCATATCTTAAAAGCTTATCTTTGTTTTTTTTTATATATAATGCTTTATACCGCCTAAGGGAAAAATGAGCTCCTTAAAAGCCTTTTTATGCCTGTTTAAAAATTATATGGAGCTATTACCAAGTGTTGTTATATTCTAGATGCTGATTATATAAGATTCAAATCCAGATTATGGAAAAAATAATATATCAGCGAATTTATAATATCTGAATATATTTGTGATAACTGAAGAATTGAATACTGAGACGTATTCAATTCTTCATCCTGAGTGTATATGCATGGTTATGAGCATGATTAGTCTGACGTGATTTTAGGCGGATGTATACGGAGCGTGTGTGTGTGAAGCGTGTCGTTTGAATAATTTTGATTATTTTATGCATATTTATTTTAATTGCTTCGAATTGAGCTCAAAAACATTATAGAAAATTTACAACACTCGGGTTATATTAAAAAATCGATTTTACACTTGACTTCAAGGTTTCTTATTATGCTTTGAGCAAAATTCATATCTTGAAGTTTGAAAGAAAGATGATGATAATGGGATTGAAGTGTCATCAGGATCTCTTTCTGTGTTTATCAACTGCGGGAGCCATAAAGAGGGTGTAGGTTTAAAAAGCTTTTCGCTATTTTTAGTACATATTTTTTTGAAGTGGAATTTCGCTTGATATTATAGTGGCGTATCCAACATATTTAATCGCATGGATGGCTGAAAATAATAAACTGAATTTTAAGGCAGAATTTTTCCTCTTCGCTTTTATCGCGTAACATAAAAAATAACAATATTCATTTCACGTCGAATATCAATATAATCTCCAAAATTAATTTCCAGATAAACACATAAATATATATGGAAATGGAGAAAAATATCCAATTTGCCGTTACTATGGAGGCACATTCATTGCGGGAAGACGACAGGACACGTCCCCTTCGGAAATTGTATATTTTATTTGGAAAACGCGCAAAAAGCTACCGAATCGCGAGCTTTAAAGCTCGAAATTTTTTAGCGGCTTGTTTTCGCCGTAGTTACAGGGCTTTTGACAAGTTATGCTAACTGCAAATGACCAGCAGAAGTTCAAATTAAAGTCTGTGAATTAAAACGGAAAAAGCTCCGCGCGGAGCTTTAATCCGTGTAAGCTTACTTAAGCTCGCTGAGCATCCAGAGCGAATCTGCAAAATACGAATGGGAGCGGATGGAATAATAGTTTTCGTGCTGTATTTATGTTTTATGCGATTCTTACTGGACAATATACTAATGGATGGACGCTTAGGGTCATATTTGCAAGGCATGAATATTTCATTGTCGTTTTTACAGCTGAAACATCCGTTCATTACAGAAAATAGTAGTCTTTAATCTGGCTCTTTGAATACTGTTATTTCTGTGTTGATGATAGTTGTACGATATACCCTTTTCAATATATACACATTATCATTTTATAAATTCTTCTTTATATATTTCAGCTTCTTTTCAGCCAATAAAAGTTAAGATAAACATCTTCTATTACCATCCGAATTTAAAAATTCTCTCGTTAATATTTCTTAATTGATATAACAAATCAAAAGGGATGAGCTTAATTATTTTTTTGCAAATATAAATGTCAATAAATATAA
The DNA here is from genome assembly GCA_008973525.1 of Stenopsyche tienmushanensis. Taxonomy (NCBI): domain Eukaryota; kingdom Metazoa; phylum Arthropoda; class Insecta; order Trichoptera; family Stenopsychidae; genus Stenopsyche; species Stenopsyche tienmushanensis. Next base: position 90,600 of record WACJ01000091.1, on the reverse strand, counting down.
ATCCTAGATATAATTTCAATGGCAAATAATGAATCTCTCTCGAACTGTAAGATTAAATTAATATTTTCCTTCAATTTACGCTAGTAAAATACAGACTACAAATCCATTTACAGTTAATATGGACAATGAAATTTTGTGCAAATTAAATATCATCGATCTAATTTTCACAAGGTTGAACGATGAATTTATTAGACTTCATGTAAAACTATGAAAATTATTTTTGTCTTAAATGTCAAAGGTTACTTACAGTTATCTTAAAAAGCTTCATTGGCATTTATCAATAAATAAATACAGAATACATAAAGTCCGACATCCCAATACAAGTACACTCGGGTCTGTTTTTATGCGATTTTGAAGTTATGCGGTTTTCAAAAATAATGGATACTATCCCTCATTTTTCTTTAGAGCACAAAGTTTTTTTTATGCGAATGCGCACTAAAAAAATCTAAAATTAACACTAGTGCAATTTACAATCGGTCATCCATATTTAGAACATCCAAATGTAAAAATAGTGTTTCTTCCCCAACCCAACACACACTTTAAATTCTTGTTGAAAAGCAATTTGGTACGAATGTGTTACAGGTGGTAAAATAATAAAAACTTCCACATTGTCAGCTGAAATCATTACTTTGGCAAATCAAATTGGTGGAGAAGGCTTTGATACTTCTTCTCAAAATGATGTCAATAATATGCCAGAAAAGAAACAGAAGACAATATTGAAGTGGAAGAAACTCCTGCCCCCTTTACTGTAAAAAATATACAAGTAACTAGTTAATCTATTTATTGTACATGACTCAAATTCTGAAAGTGCTTTCAAATTCCAGCACGATATATGTCTTCATATCACAAATTCTTTTAAAAAATATTGGTTAATATTCGCAAAGTTTTTTATGCGATTTTTGCTACTTTTAATCATATTGATTTGAAGTTATGCGGTTTTTAAAAATAACTTTTTTTATGCGGATTTTTTATATGCGACTCCCAATGGTTTCTGGATCGCCTAAATTGTATTGAATATTTTTGTAAGTTGGCAATGAGTACGGCGTAAGACGGTGCACAATTTATGATACAAAAAATAACTGCGAAAATATTCAAAAGTTCGTCTCCATCATTGATTGTGGGCCAGACAAGAGGCAAACTTTCAATAAAGCTGAACATCCAGGAGGAAGCTTTGTATATGTGGTTTCTTCAGAAAAGAAACAAGACAGCATGCATTTATTTCTGACCCCATATTGACCATAAAAGCAAATTTGATCCACAAGGAGATAACAAATAAGAAGACTTTGTAGCTTTGTAGCGATAACAGGTTTTTATTTTTTATAACTGCTATGACCATTGTGTTTATAACGTTAATTCTATAATATGAAATCGTGTTATGTCTGTGTATATCTCATCATTTTAATATTTTTTTGGATTACAAGTACTCTTTTCCAAAAATTCCGGACTACAAGGGGTCGGAACAGTACTCTGCAGTCCAATAAATTGGTCAATCTGACACAGCCTTGGAAAATGTTTGTCGGATTACCGGGGGTACATGCATATGCACATAAGTTAAAAAGCCTTTTACGCAATTTCTAATATCTCTATCTCTAAAAAGGGTCGTATCGCAAAAATATGCTCCGCGTCAGGCAAAATAAATGCTATGCGTAATCCGACGGAAATGTGTTAATTTTTAAAGTCTACTAAATGCACGCATAATTTGAACTCTTCGGATGAGATACTTATTTCGACCCCTAAACCATAAATAACAATGAAATATTTACTTCATATACGGTTGAATAATATTTGAGTCATTTATCTTAAATTGCTTGAAACTATAAGAGCAAATGACATCAATCATGAGTTATGTGACATGAATCACATACATAAAATACATAGCTTAATATATACTATGAGGATAAGAATTTTATTAAAATCCAACATCACAAGTCGATCGATTTCCAAAGACATGTCCTATGCAAAAACGACGAAACGTCGATGATATTCCAGCAGGTATTCATTCGATTACTTTTTTTTACACGACGAAAGGAAACCCTTGTAATAAGCACATTCCACCTCTGGGGCACGGATTTTGCTACGTTACAATATGATATGATAATAAAATTTGGAAAACTACCATCCTGGAGTAATGTAGTGTAAGAGGGACGAGCCCGAGGGACACAACCCAAATCACACGGAAGCTCTTCCTCTCCTCCAAGGTGAGAAAGAAATTCCGGCTCGGGCCAAAGGTCGCGGGCAGGGTCATAATTTTAAAGCAGTCGTCCTCGTGGTATTGAACCATAGAGTTCCTCCTAACCCTCGGCTATATACATAGGATCATGGGATAGAAGCGGGATGGCTCGTGAGCTATTCCGAGGGATACGGGATCACAGCCTTGAGCAGATCGCATTTAACTCGCAGGATGGGTCTCAATACTACCAGTGAATTATAATTCTGCATGATGGGCTGAATTTATGACCCATTACGAGGAATATTCAAATTAGGGCCCCGGACCTAATTTTAGCACGAATGCGTACACGCTCGATAAATTAAGGCAGATCATATTTGCGGGAGCTATATAAAAATATCGGTTGTTCCGCTGAAATTATGCCGAATTGGTCCATGAGCGAAACAATATTTTTCATCGCAAGATTTACATCCTTTTGCTGCAAAAATAATTGACGTCGATACACAAAGGAGGAGGCGGATAGACCCCGTGGGACATCGGCCAAAATCCCGGAAGGCCGACCAGTCCCAAATGTAATAATTTTGCCATGTCAATGATTATAAATCTTATAATGGCATCCTCAATACTAACTCAGATATTGCGGATAAATCGAGAATTTATTAATATTTTGTATTTATGACTTTAATGTAAAAATATAGATTTTGAAAAAAATCATTGTTATTTCATGGTATGAAGCACCCTTGGCAAGTATCTAACTTAACGCCCTCCCCTCTCAGGAAATTCAATTTATTTTTTAAAGTTAACCAATACTATTATATGCAATACATTACATACTATTATATTATATGTTTTAAAATAAAACACAAAGATAGTTCCAAAAGTACCCGACCTAACGTATAGACGACGGCTACTGTCGTAAAAAACACTATGATAGAAAGAAACTAGACGTTACGTCGCTTCCGCGATCGAATAGATCATAGAGAATGTCGCAAAATGCCCTGAAAAAAGACGGAGTGGCCATAAAGTTTGTATGGTCAATCGGTCCGCTTTTCGGACCGCTGATATGACGAATGAGCGGTTCGCGATCCAATAAAATGTTTATTTAATCTATTTTTGTGCTATCGTATTCACTTAATTTAATAATATTTAAAGCAGACTGAGTGTAAATCCAGGAATAAATAAAGAAAACGAAAATCAACCTAGCGAGACGACCACGCCAGAAATGCTGAAAAAATCCACAAAATGGTATTGGATAGCCTCGAATAAAAACACGCGAACTAACAGATATGGTAGGCATTTTAAAAATTGTGTTAAACCGCATATTGACTGAAAATTTAGACATGATAAAGCTGTGCGCAAGATGAGCGCGACGGAGTGGTTATAAAGTTTATATGCTCAGTTGGTCCGCTTTTCGGATCGCTGAATGAATGGCTAGCGATTGGATGTCATGCCTGAATATAACAATAACAAAGAAAAGATATATTAGACAAGTTAGTGTATATTATAAAAACGGACAGGGTCAATTAGTGTTGATGCATGTAAAGTAGAATGGTTGAGTAAAATAAAAACCATGTGCAATTCTCGACCGGGTCGGTATTCTGCGTTAAGTCTGTTTTGCTACGCCCTTGTTACGAATCTGGTTTTAACACATTAAAATAAGTAATATAGATATAATTAAATATGTTTACAAAAGAGCTTATTAATATCGCTATAAAATATAATATAATACAAAATGAAACTAGAGCGGGATGCATAAAATTGCTCTCGATGATACCAAGTCCATAAGAAGACACTTTGTAAACACTTTCTTCTGCTTTATTTTTATTAACTTTTGCCCTTATATTAAACATCCCTTGATGGACGTATACGTTGTCCTAAAACTATATATATATATATTGCTCTGGGGAAAAGTTTGACTACAAAGTTGAATGCGTCTTTATTCCATTGTGTTCGACAATTGAACAAACTGTTATTTGTGAAGGGGAGAAAAAATGAAATAAAAAGGAACAATAATCTCCCGAAGAATGGTTTCGACTGGAATCAAGCCAACTATTCCTTACTACAATGTAAGTACTTTGACTATTCAGCTGTTCTATAATACATTTTCATATCGCACTTGCAAACTGAAATATTTGTTTCAATATCATTTGTCGTGGAGCTGTATTAAACGGGCGAGAAAATATGCCGCGCCTTTTATGCAAACAATGGCGACGTAATCGTGTTTTCGACACGATTGCCAAATATTTTGTATGGTCGATTGACTCAATTTATACGATTTTATATTTATACGACGGAAAATAGCAAAATTAGCTTGAATGTCACGGAAAATGAAACACCAACGGACGGTTGGTCCGTATCCGTCGTACACATCAAATATATACTACGCGCATGCGCTGCGCCGCTTCTACTATGTGTATCTATATAGTATAAGACAGCCGCTAGACCAGTAGCGCGCCTATTTTATTATATATTACACAACACACATTTATGGTTTATTTGCATTTTTACACTGCATACTTTAACGTTGTAAAATAAATATTAGCTTGGAAGAGAATCGATTAAGGAAAACCCAAATATTGGGCAACATTTGCGAGTGATTTCTGAGAATATGAATAGAAAATAGGAACACGTTATTTAAGCGGAGATTAAAAACAACTCAATAAAAGTAGTTTAATGCTATATTATCCAAACATGGAGCTCCATTTTGATGCCCCAAAGCAGTTTTTTCAAAATTTGATGGCAGAAATCAATATATGGGTGTAATAAAAAGATCTTGGATATATAGGAAATTCTATGTAGTAGGCATTTATGAATTTAATTTAATTTCTGAAGAGAATAAGGAAATTAAAAATGAATTTAAAGAAATATTCTGCAAAAATCATAGTTATTATTTTCTAGGGCCATAAAAGACTTTTACCACCAAAAAGATAAGAATGATAAAAGCTCTCACAGAGTGCTTGACAACGTGCAAGTGCATTTGTCTACCAAGTTAAAGCCTTTATTCACACAAATGTATGCATCTCAGCTCTAGTTTCGAATATTATTTATTGAAATATTATACAGAGTGGTTTGCACATGGACTGAAAAAATATTTTTTTGTAACAGCACAAAATAACCATTTTTGTATTTTTGATTTAAATAAATAATTATTTTATACAATAAGTTTTAATAAAATTACTTCTGAGATTCCTTCCTGATTTTCTTCTCCTCAGGCGACACTTGCACCCCCAATTAGGATTTCTTTTGTGAGAAAACCTCTGTTGTGAAAATTAATTATTTTTGGCAACCCTATTCCGTGGCTTGCACGGTCTTCCGACCTGACACCACTGGATTCCTTTGTCTGGGGACGTGCACTATTCCGTGGCTCGCACGGTCACCAGATCTGACACCATTGGATTTCTTTATCTGAGGATTTACCCTATTTGCCGCCTTTGGACCTGACACCACTAGATTTCCTTATCTGGGGACGAACCCTATTAAAACTACACTAAGCTCAAAATAATTGTTAGTTATTTGTTTAGAGAATTTAGAAGTTGACATTTCTTATTCGTTTGCACATTTTTTCTGACTTTGGAAGCTCAGAAATGTATATTTTTTTAAAGAAATTGCATAAAATAATGATTTATTTAGATTAAAAATACATTGCACTTAAAAAATACATTAGATTAAAAAGTTATGAAGTTTTAAAGGTGAACTATTGGGTATTTTTTCAAAATGTTGAAAAAAATTATTTTAACCTTCAAACTTAGGATATAGGACTTATGTGTGAAACGTAACAAAAGAGTCCCTTAATCCCAAAAAAATAAAATATCGGCCATGTGCAAAACATCTTGTATAAATTTCTTAAACCTACAAAACTGAAATTATGTTGTAGCTGCATATAATAAGTATTATATGTTCTTAATATTGCAATATTTTGAAAATTACAATACTTCAAGCAATTTCCCGTGTTATAACTTTAGCCACGTCTACCGAAGTCTTAGCCACCTTATATCGAAAGTAGATGATGTTTATTTAACAATAATTAACATTAATTATTTGTAGACGAGAAAGTAGCGTTGTAGAATTTGATTTAAAGCCGTTATAAGCAATTATTCAGGCATCAAAAAAGTTTGGTAGACTTTTTTTTCAACATTGTAACATTCATGATTTACATTGTTTTACATGAATGTTACAACACTGTCTGAAATAAAAATTAGCTTTGAAGAAATGAGTGCAAAATTTCGATCATCAATCATAAATCTATTCTCTATTAGTAAACGATTTGCACCAAAATTAAAATCTCATTTTAAACTATTTAAATCGTTTATTTCTGGGAAAATCAATTAAATACGTTGGATAAATATGATGAATGCTACACAATCAACTGTTAAAATACTTTGGCGACACTCATGTTTTTAGTTATTAGTTTAATACACTGTACAATGCTCGGATTATATAATTAAATCATATCGAAATAACTTAAATGCAGGTTCATAGATAAGAAGCTTCAATCTGTCAAACGAAGTTTTAAGTGCCAAACGAAACTTTGTACGACAAAGATAGCTTTCCACTCTGAAAGCTTACACAGTGTACACGTAAAAGTTTCAATTAATTAATTCAAGAGTTCGTTCACTCACTTTGTGGATGTCAAAATTAAATTGTTACTGCCATGCACACTTATTCGGCTCGCGATCAAAATTCGATCGAATCCTGCATCTTCAGATTTCGCATTTCAACAATATGGCATCACCCGCTAGGATGAATTGATCCATAAAATTAAAAAAAACACACACACGATACATCACAGGGGAATTTCAGGAATATTTCATTCGGCCCCTTTGAACTTAATCAATCTGCTTTGCTTTGCGGTTTCCGTCGTCGTGTGGACCTTTCGAAATGGACGCCGTTATTTGATCCCAGCTACGTGTTTACAGCTGCTTTTTAATTAAATGCATCCGCTTTGATGGGGTAGTCTTTTTGCTCCCGGCGAATTTCTTTTGCAGTGCTTCGCCATCCGGTGGAAATCGACGACACTTTTCCGATATCAAAGGATTATCCGCGGCTTCTTTTTGATCTTCCACTCTAATGCACTGCATTGCATCAATCCACTGGGATACGTGTTCATATGTGTGTAATTTAACATCTGAGCAAAAACGTATCCTTAAACGTAGCTTCGATTCCTATGCTGGAAAAAATCTCTAATTAATGCGGGAAGCAAATTTTTGAGATATTTTCATCATTCAGTGCAATTGATATAGATAATTAAATACTTCAACAATACAATTGATCAATATCGGTGTCATTGCCAAGAGCTATATATTTTCAATTGCTCCAGATATAAATTATTTAAAATTAAATTCCATATGACTTTTTACAGTAATTGTGAAACTAATGTAGCGTGGGCGATATATCATCCCCGCATAGTAGCGGCATCTTCCATTTCTTTTCAGGTGCAATGTGCTATTTTATCAGCGCCACCTCTTGTGGCCCTGCGGAGCCATTGCACCTGCTTACCGACCGATCGCTTCTTGCGCGTGCATCGTTACCGGCTGGGTAGTGACGCGCAGGAAGCGGGAGTCGGGAGAGTCGTCCGTTGGCCTTGGCTGCGGGAGATCGTCCCTCCTGCAGCCAGACCTCTCTCTCTCTACCTGTGCTAGGGAATAAATAGTTATCCTGTGAAAAGAGTCTTTCTGTTCAACGCCCTTCGTATTCCCATCCATTCGTCCAGTACATCACAGCCCGATAGCAGAACGGACCCGTGCGGTAGCGCGGCCATCCCGACGAGCACGTGGAGGCGGGGAGCCGCCCGGGGACTCTGCCCCGAGAGCGCCCCCGCCTCAAACGTTACACTAACAAGGACTGCAAACAATGATCTTTTTTTTGCGAAGGGGGGAATCTTCAAAGGACCCACACTACCACCATTTTAGGGGTAGTGTGGGATTTTTACCCACTAAACCCCCCTCCTCTTCGGCTGCCTCCCGGTTACTAATTAAATATTGCATAAGAGTGGCAGCGATGTGTCCCTCGCGGTCTCTCCATTTGTCTCTTTCCGAATGTCACTCTTCTGTTGTTTGTCTTCTTGTACGTTCAGCATTCTCCTTCTATCGCATAGCGCACATCATGTATTTGCATCACGCATTCCATGCCATAGCATCCATTAAAATTAAAGGTACCATGTTGCTAAGGGTTGAGCGAGCTGATTCCCAGCTCCTCCCGTAGAATTTCCCTATCGGTGCTTCATGCTGGGCAGATAAATTTTGTGTGTGCAGTTTCATCATACTTCGCTCCGCAGTGGTGGCACTCTGGACTGGTCTCTTTGCCTATTTTGTGTAGGTAGCTACCAAAACAGCACAGTTGCTTGTGCGTGCTTCCTGGCTACTCAGGTTCTCAAGTTCGATATTAGCTTGTGCGTTCACCGACCTTTGGCGGAGTTGCCACATCGAGACTGCCACGCCACCAATGTGCTTTTATTCGCGTTATTCTTATATTTTCCTGTCTCTCGTAAGCGAGCAAGTCGATTGGCGGTATGGCAGTCAGTGCCAGGACGGCGTCTTTCGACACTGTGCGATATGCAGCAGCCACTCTGATTGCGCTTCTTCTCTGGACAGCGAGCTCCAGACCAACTCCTGGCAGCCACATCTTGGCCTTTCTTAGCGTGTCCTCGCAGAGATGGCAACGTCATCAGCGAAGGCAACCATTTTGCTTTCGTCCATTAGCAGTCCGTCGTATATTACGTTCCACAGGGCGGGTCCGAGCATCGATCCCTGTGGCGTCACTGGTTTTTCTCTTCTCTCCCTGTCAGCGTCTGCGTAGATGTAGCTCTCTACCATTTTGGTGAGGTATGATGGGGTTCCAATTTTATTCAAGGCCCTGATGCTCAGGTACCATCTCGCCGAGTTGAAGGCATTCTTAACGTCTGCGCAATCATTATCGTGTATTACTGGCTTTTAAGCTACAACACCACGCCTGTTTCACCGTGGCTACAACTTGGGTGATGGCGTCGATTGTGGAGCGGCCTACACGGAAGCCGTACTGCTGTGAGGAGAGTGCCGTTTCAATATGCTGCTGGAGTCGCTGGAGGATAAGTCTCTCCAGTAGCTTCCCCCAACTCATCCAACATGCACAGTGGTCTTTACGCTGATGGACCTGGAGGTGCTCTTCCTTTGGGGATGAGAACCAGCTTCTGCCTTTTCCATGATGCTGGGAAGATTCCTCCCGCTTGGCAGGTGTTGTATACTGTCAGCAGGAGGTTCGAGTAAATGAACCTTAACACCGTTGATAGCATACAATATTCGTTCATTTTTTTTTTCAAATATTGTATTGCTTTATAAAAGCACGAATGAGTCTTTGTATTCGTAAAATTTTAATTTGAATAAATAATATCGTATTAGTCACCTAGTCGCTTTTCTTAATATTTGAGAATATTTAGACGTGTAGGGGTAACTTAACAGCTCGACCTTGCCATCGATGTACGAGTGTATGATGAGACACTCTCTCCGTTTCTATCTCCCATTGACAATCTCCGCACTGAATTTGTGAGAACGCTCTTTCTGTATTACTTGAATCCGAACGCATATATGCGCCATTCCTAATCAATGGGTCAAAGTGCGATATCCGTTATCGGACATAAGCGATCTCCCTAGGAGACTTTACACATTTTACTTCCAATACTTCATAGACTAAAATCTTCCAGGTTCTCACGGAGCTGTTCTAAATTCTATTAACAGCCATATCATTAACCCTCTAGATGTTAAGCAACGATATATCGACGATTTTGAAAATTCAGATCACTCAAATCCTTATCGCTGTCCAATCTCAGAAATAAATGTGATGTTATAGTATCTGGATTTCGTAGCGTATCTTGAATGTTTGTTGTCAATGCTTCAAGTAGAGGGTTAGGGTGCAGGTACAATCTCATCTTGTAGCTAATGTTATTACTCTCAATTCCCTGTCTCATTGTGGCCGTGTTTAATTATTTGTTTGTCATTCTGTTTGTCACAAAACAATGGACATTGACTATCATATGTACAACTTTGGACTGAAAGCACTCGAGAATGTCAATATTGGAGGTCGATACGGTACCCCAGAGTTGAATTCCATACGTCCAAATTGCTTTTAAAGTGGCTTTGTTTAGCAATATTTTATTATCCAGGGACAGATATAATTGTAAACACATGAATTTATATAGTATTCCAAATTCATTCAAAAATACACAAATTGAAGAGTGTATTTTTATGTGGTTCATACAAAGACGATCAACTGGACGGCCAATATCTGGTCCATTATTGTGTTAAAAATTAATATCTTACAATACAAAATTAAATGGAAATTCTATCTTCAAAGCAAGTTCGAGCTGGCTTTAAAAATTCAAAGGACGACATGGTATCAGGGAACTTGAAATTCATGGGGAAAAGCTTTTTGTTGACATACCTTCAACAAACACATTGGAGCTATTTGTAATAAAGGAAGGATTCGACAAAGAGTTTATATACAATGTTGATGAGACCATTTTTAATTGGAAAAAAAACTACCCAATATAATTTTTTATATGATATAGAAGATGTAACCGAGTGTTTAAATTACGATGCAAACGATCCTGGATTCCAATTGTTGAAATATGATGAAATAATTAAAGAAATATATGTCTCAGAAGAACGAGATCGAGAACATGAAGGAGAAATATTGGTCCTACACGTACTGAATCTTTTCAGCATTAAGATGTCGCCATGAAGTTGCTTGATAACCAAGAAGAGGACTGATTCAGGACAACTTATATATCTTAGAATTACTTGCGATTTGACAGTTTCTAAAAGAAATGCTAGCAAAAATCGATAATGATTTTTTTTTGACAAAAAATAATTTATTATATGTCTATGTATATGTAAATCTAGACAGATAAAAACTATTATGATAATTTTCGATTATCCGGATTTTCGGTATCCAAACAACTTTCATCCCCAATTTGCTCCGGATAATTGAGGTTTTAATGTATTGTTAAATAAATGTCGTTAACTTTCGATGCAAATTGGTTAGGGTTTCAGTAGATATGTCGGTGATATTAAGTATTATTTACAGGTCTCAATTTTTTTATGAATGTCGACAACAACATAATTGCAGTAGACTGCCATTTTATTTACTTACAATATCCAAACAATAAAATGAAAAAGAATCAGCTTTGTAGGAATAATTATATAAATAATTTCGCTGCCTCCCGTACCATAAGACTGGTGGTTATGACAGCTGTAAGCTGTCATATAAATCTTTCAGCAAATCACTTATTATCTAAAGTTGAAATAACAATCAGAGTTATCCAACGAAAGCTCTCCTTATACCCACGTTCATCCTGTAATTATTTCAGATATACAAAACCCTTCAGTGTATAAAATAACGAAATTTTCCATTGAAATATGTAACAATAAATTTAACATTTGAAACATGCTCAACTTTGACAGCCGTGAACAACATACGAACTTTTATGGTGGGTTTTTCCCATTTTTTGATATCCCACCAATCGAACTTGCCGCTGTAGAAACGTACAAGTTTGCCGTATTGCATTATTAAAAATTTATTTTCGAAGAAATTCTTGCTACATTAATATTTAACGTTCCGATTCCGATCATATAAGGGTAGAATAATATAAAAAGGTAAAACTCTTATAATATGAGTACGAGGAAAAAATTCCCCTAGCTAGAAATTTGAGCGATCAAAACGATCTAGCATATCTCGATTTAGATTTCTTGGATTTTATAACAATATTAATGAATATTTATAAATATAAATGAAGGATAAAAAAATCCGAGTAATCTTAAACATATTAAAAAAAATATCTTCCCTGGAAATTTTAAAAGTACCAATAATCTTTAATAAATGTTGTTGTGATCCTCAAATTGTTCACGTCTATTTTGAATCGTCTGATCACTTTATTATCAACGTCGTCAAACAATTAACCGGGATTGTTACGGGGCAATAAACACGATTGCTCGCAATTGGGGTCGATTTCCCAGGAATGCTCTGGGATAGGTCGGAAGATTAATTGAAGTTTCAGACCGTTACATTTCGTGCAAATGGTGGATCGTTCCTCAGATTCGGTAATAGTATTCCTGAAACTAATAAACGCATATCAAAGTTCGAGTAAAACCACAAGAACGTGATTGAAACAACATCATAGTTGCAGCGACTGCACTCTGTAATGACGTTTCTGGATGTTTTGAGACGAGATCAATAAAGTGCAATATGCAGTCCGGGAATTCTATCGTTAATTAAATACTCAAAGCTATCACTATTTATATTATTGAGTCAGAAATTAATTTTCAGCTGTTGTTTTGATATACCCTTAGTTTTAGGACTTCATGCACGTCGCTCATACACACGTCAAGCACAACGTTAAGCTTTTCAGCTCCAGGATATTAAGTAAAACTTGGGTTGAGACGATTGATTGGAGCTATTAATACTTCCGATTTACATATTTATTAATACGATTAATATATTTTCCACCACTTATGCCACCCCGTCATATGATATGATTTTCTGCCCTAAAAATGTGAATACGTGTTTTTTATTAAAAAAATAAGATTTTAGGGGTAGCTACCATAAGTCAAGGTTTCAGATAAAAACGTTGTATGGCCACTTAAATATAAATCCGACTTATTGATTCTGATATGTTTATTAGTCTATTTTGAAATGGAATAACATGCAGAAAGACTCAGTACTTCACTATAGTCAATCTGCCTCTCCTTCTCCCATTTCCAAATTATTTCCTGCGGGTACGTATTGAGATTGAGCCTTGCCCTGCTCCTCATTTCAAATTCAGTCAGTTTGTGTTCTTCTGGAGCAGAAAATGGAAAAAAGATATGCTTTACCTAACTTGTCGCCATCATATAATGGTGATTATATTAGAAACTGTAGTGAGTCAATCGCTCGATCCGTTTAGTGCTCCTAATATCCAAAGGTTTAAGAAGAACTGGGACAAAATTGATCAAAGTGATTATAAAACAGTAATTTATGATATTATGTCCTCAAAAATCATAGAAAACGTTGCTTCAGACAGGATTTATTTTGCTCAAAAATAACTTCTAGTGTATCAACTTCGAGATGACTATAAAGAGTTACTGAATCTTTCCATCGCTTACTTGGGAAGAATTCCTGAAAAAGGTGTTTCATTTAGGAGATCTGCTGGTCTTCACCGTGCTAAATGGATGGCTAAAACTATGTGTTACTTGATTTTTTTTATTTAACCACAATTTAACCTAACGAAAAAGGAAATGAAAACAGTGAAAGATATTTGTCTTTTCACAGTCGTAATATATATAAAATACTGGTTTCAAGCCCCTGTCGGATATTCAGCACCAAGAAACGACTACGCTGGACAAGGCTCGTCTACGCTGGGCTGATCAGATCAGAAAAGACGCCGCACGTCTGGGCCTGGGAAATTGGAGGGAGGAGGCCCAGGACAGACGAAAATGGCGACAAGCGTTGTCGGTGGCCGAGGCTCTCTTATAGGGCTGCAGGAGCCACCAAAAGTAAAAGTAAGTAAGAAACGACTAACAATTATTAAAAGACCTGATGTCCTTTGGAAATATAAACCAAACAATGGCCAAAGTTGCCATGAAAAAAATACTAGGTTATTAATATGGTACTTGATGGAAGAGTTGGTATCTTTTACATTTTTGACGGCGAACTTTCAGTTCAAAATAAGAAAAATTTGGTAGATGCACAAAGAATCGAAAAGAGTAGAGGATTGCTCAAAAAGAAAAAGCATCGATGTCGAACACATCACTGAAAAAAACATTGAAAACTTTGTGACTAACAACTTTATGATTTTTCAAGATACTTCCAGATACATCACAATTTTTTAATAAACATGTAGAAGATAACTCTGATTTTGAGACTGCAAAGAAAATTGTCCATTTTATACATATATATATATATTAATTTATAATATATAGAATATATATTATTTTAACATTAAAAGTGTGTCCTTATTTGGATTCTAAGCACTAATTTTATACGTAAATGTTTTATAATAGTAAATACAAGCTAGTGATTAAAACAGTATTTTAATTTTTTTTTATGAAAATTCAAACATTGGTAGCGACTCCTAAATATTATTATAAAAAATTGAAAAAAATATTTAAATAGTTTTTTAAGGGTGGAAAAATAAATAAGATGTTGTTGAAAAGTGAAATTTTATTACTGAATATTAAAATATTTTACTTTCGTTAATGATTTGATACAAAAGCTTGTATAACATTGTTTGTTATGTAAATTTTGATCATGAAAGTCGTCCCTCTGTTCCTAAAAAAACTGAGAAACGTATCCAGAAAGTATGGTTACATCATTTATATAGGACCAAAAAATGTTTGTATTTAGTTTAAATTCTCAGAATAGTTATATAGACGAATATATGGAAACGTTTTTCAACGTAATCACCGTCGAGATTGAGACATTTTGTAGTCTAGGCACCGGCTTTTATACGCCAGTATCATATACCCACCAGTTTTTTTAAAATTGTTTTTTAGATTTTAGGGTGTAATAATACACCCAGGTCTTATCCCCTGTCACAAAATAATCCTGAAAAGCTTCTCTCTCCTGTGCAAAATGATTTAAAAATCGCGCGATTTTGACTATGCTCTGGTGTGAGCTTTCTGGATACCCATCCTGCACAAAACTTCTTATAACCAAGTTTTTCTAACACAATATCAACAAGGAGACTTCGATAAATGTCAGGGAATTCTTCGTGAGTTAAGGTCTTCAAGCGAAGCAAGCAAATTTCTTTTATGTTGAGACACGGACTAAAACTCGCAAAGTTTCCGATTTATCAACAAATTAATCATTTACGTCGCCGCAGATGAATACTTATGTACTATCATACTTTGATGTGATTCGTAATTATATTACGGAGGAACACAAAAATTCTGAACCACGTATCTATTATATTTCATGTCGATATTCCCATTATTAGAGTCGAGGTGTAGTAAATACATCACCGGAAGGGAAAGGTTAATATAACAATTTGAAAAACATATACGTATTATATATATGTATATATGATTAGACAGTTACTGTCCCTAGGCTTTGCCTAAGTTCGTCAATTAGTACTTACGCCACTGTTTCCAAGCGTCCAGATTTCGGCGGGAATGTCTTGATTTAGTAGCCTTCATCGTGCTGTTGAGGTATACGATTTTTGTTATATAAAAACTTCAATCCCGATTTTTTCGGGATTATGTTTACTAATCCCGGGATTCATGAGCACCTATAACTGTCCGGGATCCCGGGATTGGATTTCCTACTTCCAAGATAAATCTTGTAATATAAAAAGTTTGAGGAGGATTTGCATTAGTCGATAAAGAATTTGCCAAAATAAATATAGGTATTGGCTTATAAATTAGAACATTTTTTAAAGAAAATATAAGATGACGGTGCTTCTGCTGGAGAATGATTGATCTGATGGTTTTTGTTAATAAATTGCATTGAGAAGACGATGCAGATGTTGTCGACATCAAATATTTACCTATGTCAGTCTTAATCATGCAATCACTCCGTTTCGCACATCGTAGCAATCGATCACGGGCACTATACGCGTTGACACGCTTCAAGTCATATTTGACGGCGATGGCGCGTTGGCTCAGAGTCCCGATGCGAATGAATAGTTGAAAAGGCGCCGATAGGTGGCACTAGCGGCGCCCCGCCGCTTATTTGTATTCAAAGGTGCCGGTTCGAGTTATTGTTTTTTCACCCCTGCGGCGTTCCCGTTTCATATCGTAATTTGTTATTCACATTGGCAACCGTGTCAATAACTTATTTCGGCGTCATACGTTACGCGACTTTCGACGTAAAACGATAATATATATAGAGGGGTGGCGAGAATACGCGAAGAATATGAAAGCACTTACGAAATATAACGGCACCGGGGAGTTACATAACGCATGGAGCCTTCAGGAACAGCGACGGCTTCCACGAATCGACGGATCTCAAACTATGGTGCCGAGACAAACTTGTGGATGCCATTTTGGCGACACTACTTTTCTTTGAATGGGCAAAAAAGCGATGAAATCATATCGTTAACATTATCTTGTAAGATTGGCATCTTCAAATAATTTACATGAATTGGGACATTTCCGAGTTCCGAGTCTGATTCGCATGTTTTCAATTTATTGAAACTGGATGAAATATGTCTGAAAAGCTCGAAAATTGACAAAGGCAATTATTGAACACGGTTTTAATTATGAAAATGTATTAGTCTCATACATATTAATCGACTAACTATCATAAACATCCCCACAGGCCGTGTGCGTCTATAGCCGCAAAACATCATTTTAATGTTGTTCTATTATTCATCACGCCAACGAATAAGGACATATTTTACACCTAATGTGCATATTTGCATTCTTCAATATTTTTTGTTTGTATATGCGCTTTAGTAAAATAGAATTTATTGCATTATTTTTTTTATTAAGCTACTATTAATAGTTTGAAGATGTAATATACCATAAAAGTAGATCTGATTGAGGAATGTGAAACCGTAAGCTTAATAGGTTTGATGGTAATTCAATGAGCTCAATAGTTGAACAATGACACAATCTAGCAATCAAACACCATTCAAAGCGAGAACATAATTGTCTTTGTTCTGTCATAATAATGGAAGCGTATTTATAAATCAATAATGATATATAATCCCTTCAATTGTACGTTATTGCGGAAACATACAAATATTGGCGGAATTAATCTTAATTAAACGAGTATGAATTTTCAGAACAACGTCGATATCATGTAATTTTTTTTAATATTCATATCGTAAATTAAAAGCTCTCAATTAATATTACAGCACCCATAAGCGGATGAATTCACTCGTTTTTTCGATAATATTAAAGCTAAAGAAATAATAAGTAATATAATTGGTTATATATCTTTGTCTTATGTATTAAGTGTGGGTAGAAGATTATAATACGTGAGGCAGCGACACCATTTGTGAAATTAGCCACGTCTACCGGAGTCTTAACAACATTATATCGAAAATTTCTACCATTTATTTAGCAATAATTAACTTAAACTATTTGTAGACAAAAAAGCTGTTTTGTAAATTTTAAATTCAGGCCGCTGTGTATAATTGTTCAGCTTTTGAAAATTGTTATTCATGTCCACAGCGTTGAAAGCTTGGTATACTGTAACTTTCCTGATTGAAACAAAAATTGGCTTTGTAGAAATGGATGCAAAATTTTGATTGATACCTCTTGTAACATAATATTGGTAATACAAATTAGTTCGGTCCGTTTGTGGTAAAAAAAAAACTTAAAAAATGTCTTGTCTTTTGAGGCGTAAAATATTCCATTTAAGCATTTCCAAAAAAATTTTTTACGACTTTTGGAACATGAAGCCGTGCGTTGTCATGCAGAAGCTTTTTCTATCCATTTTTCATCCCCAGTCACAATTTTTTGTAAAAAACCATAATTTTGCCTTTGAATGGATTTAAATCGTATAGAAACTGCTAATTGAGTCTCTCCCAATGATTCAACAAGCTGTAGCAATCCTTGTAGCGTGGGCGATTTACCATCATCCCTACGTAGTATAGTATATATCTGGTGAATTAAATCTGCTCAGATTAACAGCGACATCTTCCGTCTCTCTTCAGGCGCATTGTGTTCTTTTAACAGCGCCATCTCTTGCGGCCCTATGGAGACATTGCATTTGCATACCGACTGATCGCTTCTTGGGCGTGCACCGTTGCCGGTTGGGTAGTCACGCGCAGGAGGCGGGAGTCCACAAGCATTCCATGTACATCAGCTGCATTTTTTTTTCTAATTAAAGCAGAAAACTAAAACCTCCCCGCAAATGCTGTCTAGTTGTGGGACGTTTCAACAACATTTTTTTACGCAAAAAGTATTAAACATAGTATTTTGATATTTAATGTGTTGACTAGGTGATTTTTATTTAACATAAAAATATTTTTTTAAGTTTGATAAAGTATGGTAGTGGGAGTAGGGGGGGAGTCTCGTATATCGGTGCGCGAGCGATGAAATTCTTCACCATGGAAGTCATAAGTCCTGAACAAATGATTTGCAGCAAAATAATTAAACATATTTTTATTTTCTATAATATTGTGTATAGCTTAGACTAAAACGAAGAAAAAATATTTAAAAATAAAAGAATAGTGAGCGATCAAAAAAAAAAATTGTGATTTTAACGACATTTTTTGCAGGTTTTTGTTCATTAAATCAATATTTTTGAATATTTTTAGATAATTGTAGTCTATACGATGAAGACATTTATTATACATATGTTTGTCAAATTTCATAAAGAATGCTTTTCTAGGGCGTATAGGAGCACTTCCATGAACTTAGAAAAAGAACGAGAAAAACGCGTTTAAAGTTTCTTCTCTCCTCAGCTTTATACGAAGCACAGCTTCTCCTCGTCGGCCTATAAATTTGCTAATTTTATTTATATTGACTTGAAATTTATTTAACGTATTCTTAAACATTGGTTCTTTCTGATACACGATGAAAAAAAAGGAAGTTTTTTTAACCAAAAGGTTTTTTATGAAATTCAAAGTGATATGAACTGAATACTATTGACAGATGTCTAACTTTTCGGAAACCATAGAAACTAGTTGTCACTGTGAAACATTTACAACAGCTAGAGTTATATTTTGAAGACGGACCGGTTTAATTCGTGTTCCTATTATTATGTATGAACAAGTAGCATAATAGCAAAACAATGATTTAATGTGAATGTTTTACACAATTTATGCAAAACTGTACTGCAAAACAATATTACGAATTTCATTTGATATAAATTTCATGAGCTGGGACAAAAATATGAGCCAAATTCCAACCACCACGGTCAACCATAAGAAACGAGTTTATTTATAGCGTCTGCTTAATTTACTGTGAAACATGCTTTATTTAAAAGATTTACGACATTCCGTTCCTTTAAAGGCCTAAAATACAAGGGATGGCAGCCCCGAGACAAAGTCGTCGACTAAAATATTCCATTCTGTATGAAGTAATCTTTGAGAGCTAACATTGCACCGCACAGAGTGAGAAATAAATATATACGGTCGGATGATAAAATACAGCTTTATTCAATCTACGCGTTTCCGGCGTTACAATGGATATTGTATCTTTAAAAGGATACCATATTTGAGCCCCGTCTCGTTTGCTTTCAACGCTGATATGATATTCGCAGATCCCCAGGGAGCTTTTAAAAGAACACGTTGCCTGCAGCGCATTGCAGTTAATGGCACAAAAAAGGAACGAGCCCCAATCGCTCGCTCCATTATCCGATAAGACGCGAGTCGGGAATCAATTTGCTCCGTGAATGTGCTCGATTTGACGTTTGACCTCTTCGAGATCGATGGCGTCCATCGGCGCTAATTCGACCGATATTTTTTGTGTCGGCGGCCAAAGAGCGCGAAGAGTTAATTGCGGATCTCGTTATCAAAATAAGGGACGGATTGGATTTAAAAGATGACTAATGTCGCACATCAGCGCAGAATCTGGCCGTTAACGGAAACGCCGCAATCCGGTTAACGGCCGTTACCGCGGCTAACTGCCGGTGGTTAACGGTTAACGGCCGGACCCGGATCGGACGTTATCAACCGTCTGGGAAAAAACAAATTTATAACGGCCGCTCTTTATTGCCGATGGAGAAAAATTCGTATGATTCATCGTGCGGTTTATTAGAAAACTATATTAAATGTGAGCGAAGGGCCCATATTTCGCAAATTTAGATATGTGATACAACGAAAGCGGGAATATTGCGCCATATAAAGTTTTCAATCTGCGGGAAGAATGGTGTAACGATAAACCTATCCTTATGCGACTTTATATTGCTTGGTAGCTTTCTGCCAAGTCCAAATGTAGACATGCCACGATATTACGGCATGCGCGATGACATATCGATATCTTAACTATTTTAGCGCCAAACGATAAAAACTATACCTTAGCTAAGAATATCGAGCCAATGTAACCCTTTGAGTGTTTTTAAATAAATAAACACTGTTCATAGCACACTTGAAATCGATCAATTATATCATTCACAATCGTACGATGTACGCAAGATATTCTCTCCGTCGCTGTCTGTCTCCGAGCTCAACATATAAAAATGCTCTTTCTGAATCACTTTAATTCGCTCGCAAATAGGCGACTGTACTACCATACAGGTTAACGTGATTTTAGAAGTCTAAGCAATAGAATCATCAGGAAATATAATATATGAAACATAAATTAATGCCAATTGTATTCCAATATTTGTTTAAATCATATACATAATATAAATCCATTGGAAAGGAAGCTTCTTGATCCCATCACAAAATAAATAAGGCCAAAAATAGCATATTTTGTTGCGCAACGCGTAATTATTCATTTTCTCATAAATAAAGGCGTGAAATTTTGGTGAGACTTATAACACAGTTTGATGATGCTACTCTAAATAAGACCCAATTGTTTGATTAGATCTTAAATTTTTGTAAAGGTCTGAAAGTCGAGAAACAGTCTGCTGAAAAAGTGTTGGTTACGGTATTTTGGAATTCAAAAGGTATTTTATATATTGACCTTTTACATGTCTCGATGAACTATAAACATACCCATTTATACTAAAAAAACTCTTGAACCTTTGCAATCTAGGCTTGGCCCCATGTGACTACCATACGTTTGGTCCATTGAAAGAATCATTAGGAGGGCAACGCCAAGTCTTTATTTTCACCCACCTTTATAGATGAATATCAAATTGATATATTTTTTTTAGGAAATTAATTGCCTTTTAACCTTTTTGGTACTCTATTTCCTATCAAATCGGTACTTAAATTTTGACTCACCGTCGCAATTGTGCATTAAATTCCTCCTTTAAAATAAACTTATCCATTAAATAAGAATTTTATATGACGACACAACGATATATCGACGTTGGCATTTGTCGACAAGTGTTAACAACGCCAATCACTATTCGGTCGTAAAAAGGTTGAAGTAAATGTCACTCTACATTGAGGCAACATATTAACAATTACTTCGTTTCGCTTTATTTTGTACATCTGTTGCATATTGCATGTCGATATTTTTTTGGATTTCGATCATTGCTCCAGTTTTTTCTGCTATTGCTTATACTTTCAATATTTAGGACCTCATATTTTCCCCAAATATATTTGAAATGCCCAAGCTTTCCTATAAATCTACTTACACTTGGAAATTTGGCATCATATTTGGCGCAAAATTTTAACTCAATATTAATTCCATATAGTCGTGAAATAATAGTCTTCTCTAGCGCACATTCTATTAAATGTAGATTACTGAGTAATTTATGGATTCATTATATTCATATCAAAAGATCAATATTAATCAACTAAGTCATTGTCTTTAAGAAGATGATCTCAATACAGTAACAATAAAATTTGAAGGGAACGATTTAATAATAAATATGTCAACATTATCAAGTAAATCTGTAACATTATTTTCAGTGAATGACTTAGATGACTGTATGATAAATTGCAAGTACACCTAAACCTTTTTTTGTGCGGTAGATGCGTTCCGCGGAAAATCGCACAAAAATAAATCGTAAAAAAGCTATGATTTACATAGAAAAAATGAAGATGCATTCCATGGATTTTAAAAACCGCATAACTTTAATATAAAATGTATCCAAAATCGCATAAAAACGATTTTCAATATGATTCAAAATCGCTCTTTTCTTCGGAAAAAATAATTATACCCAGTGTCATGTCATCATTGTTCTATGTAGAATTTCTCCTTCCAACAATATAATTCATAATCATTAAAGATGTCACTATAGTCTCTAACTCAAAAACAAACAATAAATGTTTTTAAAAAAATGTCATTTTTTGGCCTTATTCGTCACTAAAATAGCTATGAATCCGTAAGCAGTTGGAATTTTGGAAATTCCTTTGGAGGATGTATTTTTAAAATTCGAAACATTGGAAAAATGCAAAGAAAACGAAATCATTTTATCCAAAAAATTAAACCAGAATAAATATGCGGTGGTCGTAATTCAGCGATAGCAGATGCAATTTGATTTAGGCCCGATCCACACTATGGTGCCAGTAACGGTTCGATCTCGCTCCAGTCTCGGTTCGATCAAATATTCTTACACGAGAAACAATGGGAGTATTCACACTATCGTATCGCTCCAGTTCCGATCCGATATCGCGCCGGTACCGGTTCGTCCGAAAGAATATTTGACTGGAGCGAGATCGGAGCTGTCATGAGTCATGACCTCATTAGCACAACACCGATGTTATGAGTCGTGAGTCATACGTACCAATATCATCGGTCGTGCAGCGAAATGTTACGTTTTTTATCTAATTATGGCTGTCAATAAATCGTGGAATTCTTAAAAAGGTTTGTATTACGCGTATAATTTATAGAATTTGATTATAAATAATAGATAATTACACTATAATTATTTTTGCCAACTTTTCTAGAAGCGTTTTTTTTTGAGAAAAAAGTGTGTATGGTAAAATTGACGAAAATTTTAAAAGAATAATTGACTATTTGGCACTTAAAAAATATTTTACATACAAAGTAAAATGTAGTAAATTGAATATTTTTTTTTTTACTTATTTCCAAATGTCCATTCGACAATATTGTAAAAATTTGTCTTCGTCGTCTATCAAATGACGTTATAAAGTGTGATATTCGCCTTCTTTTTTTTCGTTAATAAATTGGGATGTATCCATATACTTATTTTTTTTAATTTTACATTGTAATTTATTTTATTTGTATCCTGTTTATTCAAAATAATAGCTATTATCGCTAATTCTTCAATTGAAAAATTAAATGCCAGTTTTTGCGGAGTCAAATTTATCTGATAAATTTAAAAGTCGTCCTACACCGACCATGGATCGAGACAGATTGAGTCTAATTCACACTATGGTGCCAGTAACGGTTCGATCTCCCTCCGGTCTCGGTCCGATCAAATATTCTTGCACGAGAAACAATGGGAGTATTCACACTATCGTCTCGCCCCAGTTCCACTCTGATATCGCTCCGGTACCGGTTTGTACGAAAGAATATTTGACCGGAGCGAGATCGGAACTGTCATTAGTCATAACTTACCAATGTCATGGGTCATTAGTAGAGATACGTGATTATCGCGTTTTGCGATAAATGCGATATAGAAGCGATAAATGCGTAATTGTTGTGAAAATGTTAAAACTTAGATGCGAAATTTTATTAACCTTTTAACTGCCTGATGCGCTGATGAGTCATTGGCAGTTAAAAGGTTAAAACTGCTGAATATTTTTTCCAAATATCGTTAATCTTGAAAAATTACTAAGACAATCCTCGCTGACTCTTTGCTCGACTCTTATCTATGGTCTATGATGCCAAACACTAATATAATATATGAATGGACACAAGAAGACTTTGACACCTGCCACAAGTAAAACTCGTCAATCGACCATAACAAATATAATAGATAGAAGACAAGAAAAATCGAAATTCACAAAAAAAAACCGTTTGCACGTGCCTCAAAGCCAACTTTCCCCGGAAAAGTTGAACCATCCTGCGGTGAAATAATATTTTCGGGAATATGTGATTTGCGATCGAGTGATTTTTCATGTGCAGATCAATTAAGAAGAACTTATATTCCATTATGTGGAGCAGATATGAAGAAAAGTCATGGAGATGACATAAAATGCCATTTTTGCATTCCCGCTAAATTCAAGAATAAAAATACTATTTTTTAACCTGTTAAATGCCAACGACTCACCGGCGCGTCGCATTTGTACGCGCTAATGAGTCAGTGGCAGTTAAAAGGTTAAAAAAATAGATGCTAAAAACACGTATCTCTAGTCATGAATCATACGTATCCACATTCTTTTTCTTCGTTGCAATTGTTTTTTATTTGTATCTTCATTAAAAAAAATGTGCTATTATCGCTAGTTCGTATACCGAAAAATTAAACGCTATTTTGTTACGAATTAAATTTATAAACGTTCTACCTCGACCGTGGATCGAGACAGACTGATTGTGAGACTAGTAGTGTTGACACAGCGAAATTTGATCGGAGCGAGATCGAACCGTGCCCGTGCCGTTATGAGATTAGTAGTGTGGACACAGCGAGATTTGATCGAACCGAGACTGGAGCGGGATCGAACCGTTACTGGCACCATAGTGTGGATCGGGCCTTACACAGTCCCAAATTATATTTTTTTCCAAATTTCACTTTGTGTTAATGATTTATTTCCTATTTTATCCAAAACATCTCGATACGTACTCTATATGAAATAAAAATTTGCTTTAAAAAAACCGCATAACTTCGAAACAAAATCGCACAAAAAGAGATTTGAGTGTATATACATTGTTCAGTGAACAAATTTGATGGCATTTGTTTACTGGTTTGCTTGGAGCTTGTGTGTTTTAATTGGTATAATCAACTGAAGCGCTTATAATAAATATTATATGTATTTAATATTGCAATACAATCAACTTTAGCCACATCTACCAAAACCTTAACTGCCTTGTATCGAACGTAGACTATGTTAATTTAATTATAATTGACTTAAACTACTTGTAGACAAAAAATCAGCTTTGTAGGCTTTAATTTAACGTCGGTATATAATGCAAAAAATATGCATAATAAAACTACAAATATGCATTAGGGTGTCCCATAAGTTTCTTTCGTTTTCATATTAAGAAACAAAAAACAATAATTTGTATTATATCAAAATTTATTGAATAATATATGATCCATTCTGTTCTATTACCTTTTTCCATCTCTCCGAAAGCCTCATAATGCCTTCTTGCCAAAATTTCTCAGGTTTGTTGGCAAAATATTGATCAAGGTACATTTTTATATCATTTTTTGAATTAAAATTTTCACCACGTAAATAATTTTTCAATGAAAGAAATAAATAATAATCTGAAGGGGCAATATCCGGAGAGTATGGAGGATGAGGTAGGTCAGGTTTAGCTACAGTTAAAGCTTCTGTACCCATGGTCCAAGACCGTTTACGTTGGATATTCTCATAGAGTATCCAACTTTCATCTCCAGTGACAAGTCTCTTCCAAAAAAGGTTGGCTATTATGTCGTTAGAGAAGAAGATCGCATGTTGAAATACGCTGAAGTTTATTTGAGTCAGTCAGTTAATGAGGAAGGCACAAATCTGAACGATTGACGTAGCCCAATTTTGTCAGATGATTATGGACGGATGCTCGTGGAATTTCTAACTTGTTAGCTATTTCGCGAACAGTATATCGCGGATTTTCTTCAACCATGGCTATGATTAAATCTGTGTTAATTTGCGAAAGAAACTTATGGGACAATCTAATATATTGGCAAAATTATGCTAGACAGACAATTATAATATTTTAATGCATAAATCACAACGTTGTTTATGCTGCAGGCATTATTCTGAAAATAAATTTGTCCCGGAAGTTTGAATAGCTCTGATTTGACAAATGGGAAAAGGGTTTGTTCGAATTTCATATTATGGCCATTCACATTTTATAGCGCTTTTCGATAGATGGATATAGACCACAACAAAGAAATTTTTCACCAATAAAATGGCTATGATTTTTATTTCACTCAAAGCACAAAAAGAAATGCCATTTATTTACTTCCATACGCATTCTGCGCTACCAGGCATTCGACCTAAAATTATTTTACGATTTTCGCCATTCACGTATGAAAAAAGAGGCCAAATAAATCGAACATATGGACGCACGGGCAAAGGAGCATCCCTTTGTATGAATCTCAATATTGATATTCAAGCAGCCCTCTGGTGTCAAATGAACGACTAAACAAAACACTCTCTGGATGCTTTAAATTTGGAATTTAATATATTGATAATGGCGCATGGAACATCGACGTTATGAACCAATTTCGATAAAATTGACAGCTTAAAGCAACTGCCCGAAGTAAAGCTTATAGCGTCCTTACTAGATGGCGTTATTGAACGACGTACGCCAGGAACCGTTAATTTTGGACGATTGTGTTCGATTTCCATCAAAATTCGACCCACAATTAATTTTTGGATAATGCGGCATGAATTTCGAGACGATATTTGGTACATATTTAAGACTTACACACGTTGTATGGTATTGATTCTGTACTTACTTCATGCTTTTGTAACATAATCCTATTAGCAACGTTAATGAAGATTTATTTTATCCCCACATCAATATCATCATGTTCAAACGAAATTTGTTCCCCCCCATTCTCATTTATAACCCTTATAATGAACGCTTTAAAGCCGGGGAGATAAATTATTTCCAGATTTTAATGAAGGCGATCGAAACTATTAGCTCGGGAGGATGATACAGAATGTACGAAATACGAAATGGACATCTCGGTCTTAAGCAATTATTTTTTGATCGCTAGCATAACTATATTTGCATATTAATAACAACGACCATATTGCAATGGTCAATTTATATATTCTATGTTGAGCTTTTGCATTCGGCCACTTTACATCAGACCTAATCGAAATGAAAATGGTTTTTCACCCAATTTTCCCAACACAAATGCTTATAAATGGTACATTTATTTTGCTCTTCAGTGTTGATCCTTATTTCCAGTTTTTGTCTCTGAACTGTCACAAAAAATATCCTCTTCAACCCTTTTCCGTTTTCTTTATTTAGCTCGTCACTGCGGCGTCTTAATCTCTCCCCACAGAACACGTCCATTATATAAAGTATTATACATAGAAAATTATGTCTGTGAATTTGTATTAATAATTAGCAAATATATATTTATTTAAGAAAAACATTAATTTATTTATTATTTTATTTAGGTTGATGATAATCTTCAACGCTAGATGATTTGTCATGCAAAAAAATTGCATCGAATAAAAAGCTTTTTGATCCCGTCACTGAAGAAAGAAGGCAAGAAAGAAAGAACTTCTAGATGATGCTAAGGCTGTTTAAATAAAAACGAATAATCATGCGTTGCGCAACAGAGGATGCTACTTATCGTCTTCTTCCTTCAGCTACGAGATCAAAAAGCTTCCTATCCGATGGAATAAATGTATTCGTTTACTCACTTTAAGCTTTTTTCTTCCTCATTTGAGATCATTTTTTCGTAATTTCTTCCAAAAATAATCCTACGAACTTATTGAGTGAGTAAAAGTTACTGATAATTTAAACTAAAAATATTAAGTTAAGCATTTTAAGCCTTTTAAATAGGTAACACTTGATTTGGCGAGCTTGTGTACACTTAAAACTTTTTTTTGTGCGGTAGATGTGTTCCGCGGAAAATCGCACAAAAAAGCTATGACTTACATAGAAAAAGTGAAGATGCATTCCATGGATTTTAAAAACCGCATAACTTTGAAACAGCTATATAAAATATATTCAAAATCGCATAAAAAAATTAATTAAAAAAACAGGAAAACATTAGAAACGAATTCAATTTTTTTAAAAATCTAAACCAGAATAAAGGGCGTAGACGTAATTCAGCAATAGCAGATGCAATATGATTTACAGTCTCAAATTATAATTTTTTTCCAAATTTCGTTTTGTTTTAATGACTTATTTCCTTTTTTATCCAAAATATCTCAAAACATACTCTTTATGAAATAAAAAAATGTTTCAATAAAAACCGCATAACTTCAAAATCGCACATAAAATTTCGCACAAAAAAAGGTTTGAGTGTATATGCGTAAAATTTTCAGTGATATGTTTGCTTTCGTTCAATAGCAATATTAAAAGTCAAAATATTATAATTTTCATAAAATACTTTTACAGTTAACGCTATAAATACTGCGCGCACATATCCGAGCGTTTCATCACTTCAACTTTATGCACGCAAAAAAAGCCGCGAAACTTTATTTTTATTCAAACGTATTTATTTAGCATGATTTATATTGATATCAGCGATAAAATAATGATTATCGACTGGTTTTATAAGATCAAAACTCATATAAAACTTGCCCTTCTTCTTAGATTGTGCCTTTTTTATTATCCGTTTATTCTAATTCTTTCGGATGATGCTTCAAATCATATATTATGAATGCATTTACTGTTATAAATGTATCTATTGTTATTGAAAATTAATTTTCACTGACGAAGTATAATTTTATATAACAAAAAACTAACTGACTTTCATTGAAAAAAATATTCCTAATTTAATTTCAATAGCCATAGTTGTTTTCATCGTCGATATATCGTATCTTAGCGCTCTAAGAGTTAATAAAGTTATAGTTATTTTCGCTAACATGAACTATTTTAAGCTATGGACTAAAATGCATTAAGGTTAATTGATTGAAGAAAGATTTTCTAAAAAATTCAATCTCATCTGATCGACACACTCAATGATACAAATATAAATTGGTTCATTCCTATCATGGAGCAAAATCTTTAATCCTCCGGCGTTCGTCCCGAATAATCTATAATTTATGATTTCCTATCAATTTAATCAAATCCATATCCTCGGAAGAGTGTCGTTATTGAGGATTCGCAGTCGAGCCATTTTCAGCACGATGGGCAAATATTTGAGCTTTTCTTTTTCCACTTTACCAAAACGTTTTGGTACATTCCGAGGACATTCGGATTTCATTTTTACAGCGTTCTCTTCGATGATTCGTTCGCGTCCAATGAAAAATGGCTTTGTCTGCAGATTTTTGACTCTTTAAACGGCAGACATATGCACGATCGCCCCCATTTTTTTTAAATAAGGCAAAATTTTAATAATATATATTTCTGTTTTCAGCTGGAGAAAAAAACTTCGTGTGCAACAAAATAGATTACTTCCCAAAAGAAGAATACTCGCCGGATCCAAACGACTCGACTATGGCAATACCATGTAAGTAATAATTGTATTTCCTTCAAATTTGTTAAAAGTCATATTTCATAATAAAATCAAATGCTGAAATCAAATTATGTACATCAATCGATTGAATCAAGCTTTTTTGAAGTCGTACATAATTGTTGAAAAAAAATTTAAGGCACAAATAATTGTTATTTATCTCATTATTTGCTATATTTTCTCATCTTCAGATTTTATCTCAGACGATCATATTTTAAGAATCTTCTCAAAAGCTCCATTTAATATTTCTTTGTTATTAGCAGCAGCTTCAAGTCACTTGAAATTCATTCTCCTTCAAGTTTCAATCTTTTTTCGAAAAAGGATCTCATTTTTTCCTTAAATTGCTACAAAATATCCTTAAAAAATATGAATATATACAACAATAAATCTAAATTTTCCAATATAATTACGTTTGGCAGCTTAAAGTAACATAGCGAAACCATTCCAAATGATGTTAATTTGTGTTGTAAATAACGAGATTTAATGATCTTAAAAATTGTATGCATGAAAATGATTCTGTTTTATTTACAAATTACTCATTTTAACCTATTTAGGACACGATTATCACAAAACGCAACTTTAATGTTCGCAATGTTAAACTAAAATTTAAGCATTACTGTTTATAAATCATCAAGTGCTTACTTTTTAACAAGCAAAAAATCATGATAAATCTGGATGACAATCGATAAAAATGTATAATATTGGAGATGTTATGTGTGAATGAGATCTTGTTCCCTTATTATAACCTTTCCTCAGGTTTAAATCTCCAATGTAAAAAAACAGCTACTATAAACGCTAAGTGTACTCTTGTATAAACGGGGGGCCCCAAAGAGGCAAAATCTTGTCCAAGGTAATGCTTTGTTGAGATTAAGATGAACGAACATTTGTAGATCCATTCACTATAAGTTCATCGAGAGTAAAAGCAAAGTTACGAGAAAATGAAAGCTTGAGGGAGGAACAGATCTTCCCGCGGCCAAGACTCTTGGACGACTCCTTGTCTTTTTTAGCGCATTTGCACACCTACTTATATATTTATAAGTTCTTGCACCATTCGGCTTATAACACATATTTAAATTTCTAAAATTTATTTTCTGGAACTCACAATAAAGTTATGTATTACACGATGCAGAATCATAAGAAAAATTATATTTACGAAATGTTTTGCGTATTGACCGAAAATAAATTTTAGGACTTAAGGGAGACGTTTTGCTAGATTTCACACAAAAGCCCCATGTTCTAAGTATCAGGGTTTTCGAAATAGATTATTTTTTAACACTGAAAAAATACTCAAAATTTTGCCTTAAAATTGTAGCGACATCTTCTGTCTCTCTTCAGGTGCAATATGTTATTTTAACAGCGCCATCTCTTGTGGGCCTGCGGAGACATTGCACCTGCATACTGACTGATCGCTTCTCGCGCGTGCACCGTAGCCAGTTGGGTTAGCCTTGGACGCGAAAGGTCGTCCCTCCCGCAGCCATATCTCTTTATTTCACTCTCTCATGTGGGATAAATGGTTATTTAGGGATAAATGGTTATTCGATGCCCATCTATTCCCATCCATTCGTCCAGCAACATCACGGTCCGATAGAAGAACGAACCCGTGCGCTATCCTGACGAGCACGTGAAAGCAGGGAGCCTCCCGGGGACTCTACCCCTGAGAGCGCCCACGCCTCAATGTTACAAAATCATCAATTTTTTATTCTTTAGTTATAATGGCACAAAATAACTGTTTTGTATTTTGCAATATATTTTTAATCTCATTGAATCATTATTTTATGCAACTGGTTAAAAAAAAATGCTTCTGAGCTTGTCACAAAAAATTTGCGCACGAATGAGAAATGCCAACTTCTAAATTATCTAAACGGAAAAAAAACAAATATTTTGAACTTAGTGTAATTTAATAAAAAAATTTAGATTATACCCTTTCCAACGGTATGTTACATGTCATACAAATCATTCAATTAGTCGTTAAGATTGAAGAGGTTCCAGTTTGGCAGGGTGAGGGTTAAGAAAATATTTTGTATGTTTATGATATTTTTATTAAATTTCTTTTTCTTCTTTTAGGGATTTCTTTATTTTGTGACTCGCATGGTCTCCAGACCTGACACCACTAGATTTCTTTGCCTAGAAATGTACCTTGTTCCATGGCTTGTACGGTCTCCAGACCTGACACCACTGGATTTATTTGTCAAGGGACGTGCAAAAAAATAATTTATACGGTATAAGTGCCCACATAATAAATCCTAATTGAAAGAATACCAACCTTGACACTTGGGACACAGGACCTATGTGTGAAACGTAGCAAAAGACCCCCCTAACCAAAACACCCTGTTGTGTACAAAACACCTCGTATATTCAGATATTTTAAATGAATTTTCTATTTGAATCAATATAATCTGAATATTTAATTATAATTTATTTGCTAATAAGTATTTATTACACAATGTAATACAGCTCGATGAGGCCTGAATTATTTCATACTTCCTTGTCGCGTCTTTTTGATAATTTTCAATTACGCATATATTTCATTTCAATTTCGTAGTTCACCGTCGCCCTCCAAACGAAGGCGTTTCTTTCATCAATATTGATTTGATTAGTGTAAATTGAAATTTATATTCCGTAAAAAGTGGTCTTCAGCGAAAAACATTCACATTTTCAATGCAAATTGGAATAAATAAGCAAATTTCATCCCTCCGGTCGAACTTGGAGCAAAATCCTTGATGTTCATTTTAATCTCGATTTTTGTCTCTGGGGCCATCACCGACTGTCTTTCATTTTAACTTAATAATCAAAGGGAGCTAATTCTATGGTCACATCTTGAATTCATCAAGTAAATATAATTCCGAGTAATGGCATAATTTCATAAAGCGGCGCCGTAATTGAAAGATGAAAAATGGAGATTATTATTTTATTATCCCCGTGATTTATATTAGGGTCCATATTTTTTCATCGTCCACGGTTCATTTTTTTGCGCTGGTAAATTATAGCTTCGGCGGTGATGTATAACTTCTTTGGCGACAGGGGGTTGAAAAACACATTTTTCCGCGATATGCCCCCGCGGACACGGAAAGTCGCAAACAAAATATTTTCATAATTTATCGGTTAGTTTTTCACGTCACCGAAGTGCCTCGTCATAAATAAAAAGGTCGGCGAATAAGTAATGATCTTTCTTGTATTTTTCTTCTGACCCTTCTTCGTCTGTTACTTCTTTCGCTGAGGACGTCCTAAGTAGGCTTCTCTCAGTTTTTTTTTCTAAAAGGGATGAAAGCCTTTTGTGGATGCGGTCATGTTGGCGAAGTGAGATCGCGAATTGAATAAAAAGGTCATGGGGAATGAAATCCAGAAAAAATGCTAACGACTGAAAATGACCTCGTTCTGACCTACCAGATACGTGTGCTTGTATAAAAAATAAATTTAAATCAGCTCATATATTCCGTACGAAATTTTGACAGTCCGGATTTATTCTTTATTTGCGAGAAAATTACAGTTTTTATTGGTCCAGGAACTCAATGTTTTAGCCTTTGGATGGAAAATAATATTTTCGCCAAATAAATGCGAATATTTTAATAAATATATGAGATTTTTATACAAAAAAGTTTATCAAAGAACTTTGGACAGCCAATTAATTGACGTGACCGTTCGTCGATTGACGCATTAATTCGAGGATTTGGATTTGGATGAAATTGATTGTGTTAAGCCTTAAATTGCTTTTAAAAATAGGACACGCATTTTGACACAATGAATCAATAGTTCACGCTGGTTAGCTCATCAAAGATTGCAATTTATGCTGATATTTAAACTAAATTCGAAATATATATATATATATAATTGCCAGATTTATCATTAGGTTCAGTGCCCAGGACCTCAAGATTTATACAAGTTCATGTATTTAAAAATGAATGAATTAGCATGTCCCTAGACAGAGAAATCCAGTGGTGTCAGGTCTGGAGGCCGTCCGGGCTACGGCATAGGGTACGTCCCCAGGCAAAGAAATCCAATGCCGTGCAGATGACGAATTATAAATGAGGTAATACACTCAATCATTCTGTATGGAGCCCCGATATGGCTTGAGTTGCTCAGATATAAGAGCTATAGAAAGAAGTGGCCAGAGTCCAACGGCAGGGAGCGCTCCGAGTCACCACAGCATATAGAATAGTATCCAAAGACGTGGTGCTTGTGATCACTGGAGCCGCCCCGCTGGACCACGACCAGAAACTGAGGGAAGCTTGATTGTGAGGCTTGAATACCCCAGAGGAACACGCTGAAACAAACACTCGAGGTAGTTGAGATCAACCTCGAGAACGTGGTCTACAGCATGATGGTAAGCAAGAAGAACTCCCTCCCGACGCAATATGATAAATAATAAACCGAGGGGACAGAGCAGGGTAAGGGAGGGGTTTAGTCAGTAGGAATCTGACACTACCCTAGGATCAAGCCCCAGGGTGTCTTATGCAAGATTTCCCACAGGAAAAAAGTCAGACATCCAGTGGTGCCAGAAAATAATAAAAACATCATAAGCATAAAAAGTGTTTTCTTAAACAAAGAAATCCGGTGGTGTCAGGTCGGCAGACTTTGCGAGCCATGAAATAGGAAACGTCCCCAAACAAAGAAATCCGGTGGTGTCAGATCGGGAGACTATGCAAGCCACGGAGTAGGGCTGCCAAAATAATTATTTTACACGATAGAGGTCGAAAGTCAAGAGATAGCGACGCCTTTGCAAAAATGAAATAAGAGATGCTACTTCAGACAACTACAGTTAAAATAAGGAAAAGGTGTAGTGCATGCATACGAAGCAGAGATGGCCAATTTGAACAAATTTTGTAAACAAATTTAATAAAAACATCATAAGCATAAAAAGTGTTTTCTTAAACATGACCCTGGTAAACTGGTAACTCTTTAAGTTTAACGACGCATTAAATGAGTTTTTGGGAAAAAAATATATTTTGACAACCCTGACACTAAGGACATTAAGATTATGTGTGAAACGTAGCAAAAAAATCCCTTAATCTCCAAACATTTTTTTTCGGTTCATGTGCAACAACATTAACTGATCTGATTGCAAGATTCTGATCTTTATCCACCTTGCGGCGACTCTTCTCCGGTTCGTCGATCGTACTAAGAAATTCGTCCTTATTAAAACGTTATTAACAAACTCAATTTGTAGCACCAAATTTGCATTAAGCCAAAAAAAAAATTGTAGCGAAATAAGTCTGAATACTGGACCTTCTATTGGATTTGATGATTGATTAAATTAAAGTCAAGCAAGAAGTCCAAGTCTTAAATTCTTATTAATATCTATGAATGAGATCTTTTTTCTATTGATGATTTAAGATTTTTTTTCTTAAATTGTAAACCATTTGAGTCGTTTTTCTTCTATCATATTGTAGCTATATGTTTTTTAGATTTAGCACCATTCCATATTTTTAAAGAAAATGATCGCTTCGAGTGAAAAAAAATTGAATTAGGCCGAAACGCCATTAGTTTTTATCCATAAAAGGAGCGAGTTCCTCACGCGCGTTTATACATACAGTGTTCCCAATTTCCCGTTTGCGATTTGGTCTCATCCCTGGAAATTGGACTATAAAAAAATAGGAAGGCTTTAATATCCCGCAAATGATTCCGCTAACGTCACGTAAAACATTACTCGGAGTGGCGTAAAAGTTTAACAACTCTCTAAACGTGATTTCATTTTAATTAAAATTTATATCTTCCAGTGACTTCAATCTCACGTCAAGCGGAAAAAAGGAAATAATAAAGGGCAATAACAATTATTTTTAGCAGCCCTCCGGTATTTGGGAATTCGTCGCGCCCTCGCCCTTAATTAACTGTCTTTCGAGTGTCCGTATCGGCGCTTCCGAAATTAACCAAATAAACTGTTAAATATTTGTTGGCTTATTTATGTAGGGGGAGTCGCTGAAGACTCGATTAAAATAAAGTATCGGGATTTAATTCTTTAAGTGAGCAATTTTATCGGAAAACACAGCGCTTAAGTGGATGTTGGATGTATGCATGATGGCGAGCGCAAAATAATGATGTCGTTGAGAATGCCATTTTCCGCTTCGACTTTCTGGAGGACTCGAATGATTTATGAAATCTGCCTGTTGTTAATATCAGTCAGTAATTTTATACGAGCAAGTATTAGTTCATGGCTTAAGGGTTCAAATTCAGATTGTGAGAACAAATTGTCAAATATTTGTGATTAATCACTATAAGGAGGAAAAAATATTCCCATCTAGATAACTTTATCCTAATTTAATCACATGTAATTGCTGTCGAGATCAAGACATTTCTGTAGTCAAAGCACCAAATTTTGCATGCCAGTGCCATAGTCATCCCGCTAGCTCTTTTGGATTGTCCTTTGCTTTCTGGGGTAAATTGATCTCATCCCCCATTACGATAGAGTCCATAAAAACTTTCTTCCTTCGGTGCAAAATGTTCTTTTACACAACATCTTGTTACCAAGTTTTTCCAACACAATATCACCAAGGAGACTTTAACAAAAATCAGAAAGCATGATAAGAACGCGCGACGATCTCTCCATCGGAAGAATTTACTGTGACTGAACAAAATGGCCGATCAAGTTGATCGTTTAATAATATGCATTGTGTCCTCGACACTTTAATAAAAAAATAATAATAATATGCATTATGTCTTCGCCGTGAGGTAGATTTTCATCTGTTCGGGAAAATTACTCTCAAAATGTTGGAAAATCACATTAACCCAGTTCAGTCAGGATGTACCAATTACAAAGTTACCAAAGCTGGGGAGTCGAAATATTAATAAATGGTCAATCCTACTCCAATTCTGCTGGCTTTAATATACAGCAAGTCCATTAAAATCTTAATATTACAAAAGCAGACAGTGTTTGCAGTGCGAAAAAGTGATTGATTCCAGACAATAAGAGAATACGAAAAGGCAATTAAGCAAGAGCCACCAACTTGGTAATTATAATTGGTTTTTAATACAATACATCAAATTGTGCAGACATTTTTGACATTGATGATTGCTCAATATTTTAGCCATCCTTAATAATCTAAATATACATTTATGCAGACTTTGTATTAATTTAATAAGTAATTTTTCAATGACGACAAATATCATATTGATCCTTTGTAATACAATTTATGTCTCTTTGGCCCATACCATAATCAATCAGTGACATTATATCAGGCTTTTTTCTATAATAAATAAAAGTATATAGAATATAGATATTGTGTTTGATCTAAATCCATTATTACGTCCCTCATACGATATTTTAGGTTGTCGTATACTTTAACGAATATATTGTTATTTGGCTCATATAATAGTAAGAAAATTAAGAATATGCCCAAAGATCGAAAAAGATTCGTCAGGTTTCATAAATTAATTATGAATAATTCCTCGGATATCCTATCGATTGCACAAAAAAATTTGCGGGTCGTCAATCCAGGTTTCGGAGACGGAAATGTTTTTTGTTTTAACGAAAACCATTGAAGTTTACGATTTAATATGTCACAAAGAACCCATTTTTAATCGCAGTCACAATGCAGTACAAAAAGGGATGAATTTTTTGTCTTGGTAACAAAACTTTACACGTGTTTCTTCGGTATCTTTTTTTTTATTTTCAGAAACTTTCACTATGGCTCTCAAATATGTCGTCATAAAAATTTAAGGGTTTTTAAGTTCTAGGGGTATTTTTCAAATATCAATTACCCGATATAAATTTTAAAACCAAAATCGACACTTCGTAATGTTAACACTTTACCGTAAGTTTCATTTATGACTTTGGGCATTGACATTTTATCATCAATATTTTTTTTATTTTTTCTTGTTAGTAATATTGAATTATAGTTCTTTAAAAAATACGGAAATGTTGTTTGGACACAAACTGAGCTCAAACAGACGTCTATTTAAAAACGGCAAGGACTTATCAATATATCTAATTTTTACAAGAACCTTGATCATGTTTTCTTCAAATTCTTAAAATAACGTCTTATGATGATTATGGCACTATATGTCAGTGTAGACATTGTAGTTAATTCCTGGACTCTAAATCATAATGATATGTTATATTATTCCTACATATTTGTGATATTAGAAGTAGTAAGATTTCTGATTGATTTCGACTAAGGTTTGAAGATATAAATATTACTTAACAAAAGATCTTCACTTATTTGAATAATCGTACCCTAATCTGACCATATACACTAAAACCTTTTTTTGTGCGGAAGATGCGATCCGCAAAAAATCGCAGAAAAATAATTCGCACAAAAATAAATCGCACAAAAAAATCGCATAAAAATAAATCGCACAAAAATAAATCGCACAAAAATAAATCGCACAAAAATAAAACACACAAAAATAAATCGCACTAAACACACACAGTTTTATATATTTTTTTAAATAGTTAAAAAATAAATTTTGACATAAATCTGGTAGGAATAATAGAGGGTTACATAGAAAAGATTTGTATCCAGTTTGAAGTAAATTAATGTATTAAAACTTGAGATATGATGTCAACCGTGTTGAAAAAAGTAGTTTCGAGAAAAAACGCGTCAAAAGATTTCATTATGGTAGGACCGGCAAGTTGCCGCGTCACTAAAATAGCTATAACTCCGTAAGTACTTGGAATTTTGAAAATTTCTTTGGAGAATCAAAACATTGGAAAAATGCAAAGAAACGAATTCAAATTTTTCAAAAATCTAAACCAGAATAAAGGGCATGGTGGTATTTCAGCGATACTATATGATTTACATAGTCCCAAATTATTTTTTTTTCCAAATATCGCTTAGTTTTGATGATTTATTTCCTATTTTATCAAAAATATCTCGACACGTAGTTTTTATGAAATAAAAAAAGTAAAAATTGCTTTTAAAAAAACCGCATAACTTCGAAATCGCACTAAAAAAGCCGCACAAAAATAGGTTAGAT
Organism: Stenopsyche tienmushanensis; assembly: GCA_008973525.1. NCBI lineage: Eukaryota > Metazoa > Arthropoda > Insecta > Trichoptera > Stenopsychidae > Stenopsyche > Stenopsyche tienmushanensis. The sequence continues at coordinate 52,787 of WACJ01000091.1, read as the reverse complement.
TGAAAAGATAATAGGAAATATCAAATTAAAATAGTACGATTATAAATATGGCTCCTTAAGAATAAAAATACTACATTTTAACACCCACTATGAGTAGTTTAAATTCAAATAAACCAACTCGAATTCAGTTCATAAATCTATTTTTTTTAATTTGAAATTTTGTGATGTGCTTTATAGCCGCACTCCGTCCGACCATAACTTTTGAGATGCTCTTCGTCGTGAAATCTTCCGTTTTACAACTCCTTCGCCATCCAGTTGAAATTCCAGAAAATTCGCAGACTGATATAATTCCCTTAACGACTTTATCGTTGCACAAACGTGCCCGACATAGCTAATACGGAGATCCGCATATTAATATTCAGTGCATCGCTGAAACTAAGCTCCTCGCGGGAAATTCGACCAATTTATTCGATATATTGATAATGTAAATAATTTTCAGATGCTGTGATCAAATCGTCGTTCTTCCTATTGCTGGCGACTGCAGTTTTGTTCGCTGGGTACGTGTGTTGTGCCATCGGTCATTGCGCGCGTCATCGTAGAATATTCACATTTTCATCGGGGGTCCTCTTCATAGTTTCAGGTAACTGATTTATTTCATAAATTTAACATCATTATCAGCTTCATGGAGTCCATTATCAGACAAGACAAATTATTTTTCATTCATCAAACATAATACATAGCCTTAAAATGTATAAAACGGAAAGCAGCTACATAATTTGTGTAATTGTACCCACAAAGCTGATTCCTTCTCATTTTGTTGTTTTAATATTGTAAGTAAACAAATAACAGTCTTGATACTTCAATCAAGTTTCCGCACTAAAAATTTAGCCACGTCTATCGAAACTCTAGCCATTTTGTATCGAAAATAGACAATATTTATTTAACAATGATTTACATAAACTACTTGTAGACAAAAAAGCAGCTTTGTATATTTTAACTTAAGGCCGGTATATACAATTATTCAGGTTTCGAAAATTGTTATTAATGTTTGTAACATTGAAAGCGTTGTAGATTACAACTTTCCTGATTTACATTGTATAAACAAAAATTAGCTTTGTAGAAATGGATACAAAAATTCGGTCGCTCTCTGCCATACTAATATGTTCGCAGCAACATTTTACTTTGAATCATTGCTTTTTGTAATGTAATAATAGCTGCATCATGTCGTATGAAAACACAATAAAAATGCATATAAAAAATAATGGAAACTCATACAAAGTATTATAAAGCATTCCAGGATACAAAAAAATATCACAAATTCAAGTATAAATCTAAAATTGTGTTAGTTGTGTTGAGTTGTCGAAATAGAGCTCATTAGAAGAAATAGAACGTCCCTATACAAATAGTAGACAAAAGTGCCCAAACAAAGAAATCCAGTGGTGTCAGATCTGGAGACCGTGCAAGCAAGAGAATAAAGCCACAAAAAATAAATTACACGTCAAATGTGCCTACAATCATTTAATTAGTCGTTATACTTGAAAACGTACCAGTTTTCCAGGGTCAGGGTTAAGATAATACTTTCTTTTGTGAAGGATAAATTTATTCTTTTGGCAGCCCTATTCAGTGGCTTGCACGGTTTCCAGATCTGACACCACTGGATTTCTCTGCCTGGGAATGTGCCCTGTTCCGTGTTTCGTATGGTCTTCAGACCTGAAACCATTGGATTTCTTTGTCTAAGTAAAGAATTTATAAAATGACACTTCTCAATCGTTTGCATATTTTACATGACTTTTGAAGCTCAGATGTAATTTAAACGAATTGCATAAAATATTTTTTTTTTAATCAAAAATACATTGCAAAATACAAAAACAGTTATTTTATGTTATTATAACCACAGATTAAAAGGTTATGGTGTTTTAAATGTGAAATTTTGGGTATATTTTCAAAATACTTAAAAAAATATATTTCGATAACCCTGAAACATAGAACATGTGTGAAACGTAGCAAAAGAACCCCTAATCCAAAAAAAAAAAATTCGGTACATGTGCTTCAAATCTTCCTTATGATTCCGCATCGTGTAATCCGTGTTAAACGAAGCCGAATGATGCAAGAATTTACAAATACCCCAATAATAAAAATATTTCTGATCTACCAAAATATTTGGTCTTGAAATGGAATGGGGGACAGCTATACGCTACTTCGCTTCTATGCGAGTAGGTGTGCGAATGTGCTAAAAATAAAAAGAAGTCGTCCAAGAGTCTTGGCCGCGGGAAGACCTGTTTGAGTCATATTGAAAATCGCAACGAAAATTATCACCCAGCGATGATAATTTGTAATTAAAATAATTAGTATTTCTCTAGTTGATCCTTAAAATTTTACCAATAATGCAAAACGTCCTTTAAATTTTTCCAAAAAAAAAAATATTGTCTTCCTGTTTGTTGTTTTCCTGTTTTTTTATTAACTTTTTTTATGCGACTTTGGATGTATTTTACATAGCTATTTCAAAGATATGCGGTTTTTAAAATCCATGGAACGCATCTTCACTTTTTTTATGTAAGTCATAGCTTTTTTATGCGATTTTCCGCCGAACGCATTTGCCGCACAAAAAAAGGTTTAAGGGTACTTTAATTTTATAAAAACATTTTATTATAAATATTAAGTATTAATGAATTGATATGAAGTACTGACTTCATTATTTTGGCGTTCACACTGTTGCCGTACCGAATAGAAGGCCTTTTCGTTGTCTATAAACTCTCATCAAAATGGCTTTTCATATTCATATGTGCTTATCCTCAGCGGTAGCCCTCGCTAAATGACTTTATGCTTTTTAAGGACTTCTGTGTCGGTTTCGACAATCGTTTAATGCGGTCGGTTATCGGGGGCTTGGTTGACCGCCCTTAACTACCGGTGGGACAGAATTGCTTTCGGGCGCCGCAAAAACATATTTGCATAAAAATAATTTTGCGAATTGGGTATAATAGTTCCGGGAGCGCCATTACAATTCCTCGTTAGTCGTCGAGGATGCAAGGATGCGAGGTGAATAGGAAGGAGCGAGTCCCGGTTGGCACCCGAGGTTGCCGTCTCACTTATCTTAATGACTTTCGCACAATTTCACCCGCGGGCCTATTTGCCCCGAGTCGGGCGGGAATTCCCGAGCAAGGACTGCTCTCCAAAATAGCCCCGGGCGCCCTGATGCGACGGGCTCATGTAACTGAACGGAATTACATTACCTACCAAATTACAACCGAGACCCTTATATTTATTCCGGGGGCTCTCTTGCTCATTCATGGGCGAATGATGAGATTTTGAATACTTTATGGAGTGACAAACACGTCTTATCCGAGTTGACACTTTGTTTTCACAATTCAGCGGGGTCCCCTTTCTCTCAACTCGTCAGAATCTGGAACACCTTCCTTAATTATTTTGGGCAACTTTCACAAACAGCCCGAATTTATTCATCGTGTTTTCTGTGTAGAGTTTTTCTCCGGATTTTTAATTTAAAAACATATTTTCATAAACATTTTTAGCTTGTCGTATTTTTTAAAAAAACATTTTACACAACTATAATACCTAAGGGCAGCTTTATAGCGGTAAAGTAATAAGCATTTCTGTGTATTTCTCTTTTCATATTTTTTACTTTATTTCATATAGTATTCCCAAATGTCGTCAAAAGTAATTTCGAGAAAATATAAAATATTATTCGATTAACATTACAATTTTAAACACTATGAATCGAGTTGCTTATTTGAGCCTCATAATCTGAAGTTTACAGCGAATCATATTTTCACTTAACAATTTATAGCATAGCTCAAATAACTAATGCCATATGTTCATTATAAAACATTGTATGGTCACTTAACTATAAATCCGGCTTATTGATTCTGGTATGTTTATTAGTCTATTTTGAAATGGAATAACATGCAGAAAGACTCAGTACTTCACTATAGTCTTCCTCTCCTTCTCCCATTTCCAAATTATTTCCTGCGGGTACGTATTGAGATTGAGCCTTGCCCTGCTCCTCATTTCAAATTCAGTCAGTTTGTGTTCTTCTGGAGCAGAAAATGGAAAAAAGATATGCTTTGGCTAACTTGTCGCCATAATATAATGGTGATTATATTAGAAACTGTAGTGAGTCAATCGCTCGATCCGTTTAGAGCTCCTGATATCCAAAGGTTTAAGAAGAACTGGGACAAAATTGATCAAAGTGATTATAAAACAGTAATTTATGATATTATGTCCTCAAAAATCATAGAAAACGTTGCTTCAGACAGGATTTATTTTGCTCACTATAAAGAGTTACTGAATCTTTCCATCATTTACTTGGGAAGAATTCCTGTAAAAGGAGTTTCATTTAAGAGATCTGCTGGTCTTCATCGTGCTGAATGGATGGCTTAAGCTATGTGTTACTTGATTTTTTTATTTAACCACAATTTAACCTGACGAAGAAAGAAATGAAAACAGTGAAAGATATTTGTCTTTTCACAGTCGTAATATATATAAAATACTGGTTTCAAGCCCCTATCGGATATTCAGCACCAAGAAACGACTTGGTGCTGAATATCCGACTGACGAAAAATACTAGGCCATTTATGGTACTTGTCGGAAGAGTTGGTATCTTTTACATTTTTGACGGCGAACTTTCAGTTCAAAATAAGAAAAATTTGGTATATGCACAAAGAATCAAAAACGTAGAGGATTGCCCAAAAAGAAAAAGCATCGATGTCGAACACATCACTGAAAAAAGCATAGAAAACTTTGTGACTAGCAATTCTATGATTTTTTTAAGATACTTCCAGATACATCACAATTTTTAAATAAACATGTAGAAACTTGACAGGATAACTCTGATTTTGAGATTGCAAAGAAAATTATCCATTTTATACGGGTAGTGAATGATGTTGCTGAGTGTGGTGTTGCCTTAATGGAAGAATACAATAAATTGTATCAATTGAGAATCTATTTAAATGTCATATAATCTATTTTTGATGATGTATCACATGAACGTTCGGAATTCGTTAAAATTCCTTCAAAATTACTTCTAGTGGCAAAAAAATTGTGATCTGAAAATTCATCAGCATTTATTAGTTAATATTTTTTGAAGACTTTTGCAACCAAAAATATATGTTTCAGTCAAAACCTATTTAATTACAACGCATTTTTCTAGTTGAAATTAATTTACACGGATGTTATTAACTTGAATTTACTGCTGCTAGTCAAAAATTAATTGAGCTGAAAATAGTTTTGACTAGATAAAACGCGTTTTTACAAAATGGCTCAGTTAAAACTGTTTCGACTGAAAATTGATTTGATAGATTAAAAAAGTAGGGAGAAATTTTAGATTTTTATTAGTCTGTAAATACAATAGTAGCTAGTCAAAAAGATAAAATACCAACTTGTAACGAAGATACAAAAAATTGTAACTAATGTGAATCGACAATCCTAAACAATAGCAGCAATGTTCTTTTAATAAAAAATAATTTTGGTGATACTTTCATTAACAATTTATTAATTTTTAATTGAATAATTATTCCTAGACATGTTCATATAACTAAAATCAATTTTGAATAATTTTCAATTCAAAATTAAAACTAGTTCTATCTAAAATCGCAGTAAATTCTAGTTACAACTAAGTACTAAAACGCGTTTTAATTAAAAACGAGTTTTGACTGTAACATACGCACCATGGTTATCTGTCCGAGTTTCATTTTGACATGGATTTTTATTCACATTCCTTTCGTTTACACGGAACGCACCGTTAATTTTCGTTTCGCTTTGAACTATTTGCTATAAATTGAATTAATTTGTACTTCGTATATATTGTGGAATGTCTGGTTTATTTGTCGAAAATTCGTTTACATGAGGAAATTATTAATTATTGGATATTCGTGATGGACGCTGATGCATTGATGTATTCATACAAATAAAAAATATCTCTTACGGTTAACACGTATCGTAGCACCCACTGGTGACTGCCATCGATTGTTATCAATGCGCCATGGCAGCCATTGGTGACTGTCAATGATTGACTCGAAGAAAAGGTTCTCATAACTCACAACAAGCATAAAATGCATAGCAAAATATTTACATTTTTTTTAAAAAAATATATGAGGGGTATTCAAATATAACCCGGAATTTTGCTGTATAAATTTATTAGTGATATATAAAAATACAAATGGATTATCTTATAATATAACCTCTTCATCCATTCTACGAAAATGTAAGCCAAAATTTTTATTTTTTATAAAATATTTTTTTGAATGCAAAAGAGCAAGATTTTTTAAGGCTTTGCTATCAAAAAAAAATATAATTGTGTTTTGTGTGAAAAAATAAATATACTTTTCCTTCTTTCGTCGAAAAAATGTAAGTTTGCCAAGACTGATTGCAAGCTTCAATGCTTTGGGTTTTGGGCCGAATCTTCGTTATCACGATAAAACACAGATTTACACATAAACATAAATTAGGGCCGGTAGTAGAGGAAAATAAAAAAATGTACGTGCACTTAATTTTTATGGAAATGAAACCCCAAAAGGCGTTGCCCCGGTTCCAGCCCCCAAGAAAAACGTCAGCAGCTCTCATTACCAGCGCGAGGATCGTATATTGTGAGTCGAGAACGGGGCGGAGGCCTACCTTGCCAACAATAAAAAATACAACCTAAGACCGCCAATAAGAGAACAAATAAGACTTTTTATTGTGTGCCTGGGGGATATTTGTGAATTTTATTAAATTTGTAATATCGGACCGCAGAGGGTCGTAAGGGGGGTCGCTGCTATCGCTTCACTTCTTTTTCTGTGCAGACGGATTAAATCAACTCCCCCCCTTTGTCGGTTTGCTTCATGACCATACCAGCAAGATGCTGCTGATTTTCGCCAAGAGAAAACGTGCTTTTTTCTTCTAATTTTCGCAAAGCTGGCCCATAAAGACGCCATGAAAGTAATCTTATTGCGTATTACGCACGGGGCACAGTGAAATTTAAAATCGGCGCCCTTTGTGCCTTGTCTTGGGCCTTTGTGGAAAAAGAACGCGCTGATATTGTGTCTCTATAACAATCGCGAGAGTTATTTATCCGCGGCTCCATTATGAGAACGGGAAGTGACTCCAGGTTTATTTTTTATTTTACGCCGCCTTCCTTCTAGAATGTTAAAATTAAATCGAAAATCGCCATTAACGATGCCATCTTATAGGATGTGTCGGAGAAGCGATTGGCAGAAAAAGTACGCAAATTGTGTTAAAGAGAAAAAAGATATATTACCTCTGCGAAAATAGAAAGAAACAACTGAAAGAGGAATGAAGGAGATATTTTTAAGCTATGTTGCGTAAAACGATTTTATTTTTTTTGTCAAATTGTAAGGTAGAGAGAAAAATACTGGAAAAGCGCAAGCGGTCTTGCGAAAATAGATAATGGAATTGCCGTGCAAAACTGTCAGTTTTAAAATTTTTATCTTGTTGGGGTAGTCTAAAACGTAAACTTTACATAAAGGTAGGATAAATACGCCACTCTAAAACGAAATATACGTACGATGCCACGAACGTTTATTCCGGGATGTCTGATTTCCAGAACAATCGAACATCCCTATGACAGGCGCACAATGTCCGGATTGTGATTTTGAAATAAATTGAAAGGCTTAAAAACGACCTAAAATGATTAATAAAGACTGTATAAAAGAAGTAGGTATAGCCACAATGAGACAGCCTCAGTTACTGACTTAATCTTGCATTAGTTATGAGCGAATCTTCAAAGAATCTCCAATTAAGGCTTGGAATCCGACCAAGCGTCTTGGTCGCGGAAGGCTCGATCTTTTCGCCGGCTTCTATCATTTCATCTCGGCGGAATAATAAAGACCTGAAGCCAACAGTCATATTTTCGGTACATTCATCTTTGAGCAGACTCAGAGAGGATGTCCATTTGGATATATAAGCGTTAAAGTGGAGTATGATTTTTTTGTGACCTTTTACAAATCGATCTTTCTCCGAATTAACAGTTAATATTTCCATCTACTTTCTCTACATCAACGGACAACGGACGGTAACGGACACCATGCGAGTCACAGAATAGGGCACATTCCCAGACAAAGAAATCCAGTGGTGTCAGGTCGGCAGACTGTGCCAGCCATGAAATAGGGCACGTCCCCAGACAAAGAAATCCGGTGGTGTCAGATCGGGAGGCCATGCAAGCCACCGGAGTAGGGCTGCCAAAATAATTATTTTACACGATAGAGGTCGAAAGTCAAGAGATAGCGACGCCTTTGCAAAAATGAAAGAAGAGATGCTACTTCAGACAACTACAGTTAAAATAAGGAAAAGGTGTAGTGCGTGCATACGAAGTAAAGATGGCTAATTTGAACAAATTTTGTAAACAAATTTAATAAAAACATCATAAGCATAAAAGATATTTTTTTAGCCCTGACTCTGACAAACTGAGTCTCATTTGTCTGTAAATTTTTTGTGATTTGGAAGCTCAGAAGTAATTTTCTATAAACAAATTGCATAAAATAATTTACAATACAAAAACAGTTATTTTGTTTTATTACAACTACAGGTTTAAAATTTATAACGATATGAAGGTATTTTTGATAATTTTGGGTATTTTTTCAAAATACTTCAAAAAAAATCTATTTCGATAACCCTGAAACTTAAGACATAGGGCCTATCTGTGAAACATAGCAAAAGACTCCTGTACCCCCAAAAAAATGTATTGGTCCATATGCAAAACATCCTGTATATATCGTCCTTAATTCAAATCATCATCATCATAGTGCAGCCACTGACAGTCCACTACAGAACTATGGGCCTCTTCAATATCCATTTACAGGAAGGGATTACATCCATCTCGTCTGTATCATACATTCACCTCCTCATTCGCTCGATATTGAAGGTAGCATTACCACCGAGCTTTATTTCGAACGCTCACCCAACGGATATCCTGAGTGAACGTATTGACGGAAGCTTTCGCGAACGTCTCGATAAGGAGTTTGGGGGGTTTGTAAAGACCGGGTAGTTTTCATAGGGAGGTGGTGAAAAACCACTCTAGACGACCCTTTTGACTCTACTGGAAAGGGCTTTCTGGAGTACAAGGAGTCCAGTCCCCCCTTTCTTCGCGAGGGCGTTGCCGGGGTAGGGTGAAGACAGACGTGACGCTTAAGTGCATCTCGGATTCGCTCCTACACCAACTGAGGGTGTATCCCCGTCACCGTACAACTTACCCGAGCGAATTCGAGACTGAGTGGTTTCGCCATTTTTTCAGGTTGCCCCTCTCAGTTCGGCGATTATAAAACGATATAGAAGTCAACGGAAGACAGTGCTGTTTACGTTGCAAAGTGCAGTTTCCCATATGCATCTCGTCGAGGTCGTCTCTTTGATGTCTTTCTAGTCCTTGTTCCGTTCGTAAAAAATCTTGGTTCCGAGCCGGTGCGGTTCGTCGTGCTCCATATTGTTGGGTATGGACTGTGTCAGAGCTAGAGAATGGCAGGTGAGCCATGGTTTGTAAGTAGTGCAAAATGGTGTTAGTCATGGTTAGGCTGTAACAGAGTGTTAGTCAAATTGTATTAGTCAAGTTACAGCCATGCTACATCCAATCATTCGAACCTCGGGCGTTCAGTGTTGGCCGATGACAATTAGACAACGTACAATCGGTCAATCTGAAAGCAACTGGGAAATATGCACAGCTGCAACAAACAAGTGTAGGTCAGGTATCTATTAGTATCAAATCAGATCAAATCAAATCAAATCATATATTTAGGTCAGTATCAATAAGGTTGAAAGATCATGTAGATGAGATTTTTTAGTATATGTGTAGTTAGAAATAGTCAGGCGGTGGGACCGCGAGCCGGTATTATTCGCATGGTTATTATTATTTTTTTTGTGTAGTTTTTATAGGTGCATTAACTGATATTCCAAAAATTGTGGGTTACCCGTCAGTCTATGGCCAGTGGTTTAGGTTACTAATTTATCATGTGAAGGCTCAACTTGTTTCCGTGCTTAATCTTTCCGTTTCCAGTTTTCAATGAATATTTTTCCCATTTTTTTCCATTCTGCTCTGTCTTGTGCTTTTTGTATCCATTTAATGCCTGTTATTTGTTTTGTTTCATCTACCACCAATTGACGAATATAATATTGATGTGGTGTGGTTGGTCGGGGGAGATACCACACCAGGGTCACCATCATCGGAGGCGCGCTCCGGTAGACGCTCGCGACGCGGGAGGAGAGTGCCTCACCCTTCCCTTCTTTGGGGAATGGCGCACCATCCTAGCTTCATTCTATAATTCAAACTTAAAATATCATATAAACTAGCGTATTAATATAAAGCTAAGAATATGCGCTAAAACATGAAACAAAACTAAAATATAAACAATTTAAAATAAAAATTTAGACTTAAATAACTTGGCCGCGGACCGCGGTAAAAAATTGGGGACACCTGTCCCAGACTCTCTGAAGTCCACAGAACAAAACCTATGGTGAGGGGAAAGAAAAAAAAATTGAGGGGGGGGGGGGAACCGGAAAAAAACAAAAAAAAATTCGAGGGGGAATGGGGCTCGGGGGGCCCGGGGGGCCCGGGGGGGCGGAGGCGCCGCAGGGCGCAGCCCTAACAGCGGGCGCTCACCGCCGGCGATGGGGGCCCGTTCCATAAAGTGGGGACGGATTATCGTGGCTATACCACGACGATGTGGCTATACCACGACGAGTGTGGCTAAATCACGAAGATCGGTCGCAAAAGGCAGCTAATGACCAACCGTGTGGCCGCAAGGGGGGTGCCGATCGTGTTTAAATGTTACAATCAAATACACGTTTACACAAATACAATCAAATACACGTTTGAGGACGTCACCTGTCCCAGACTCTCTGAAGTCCACAGAACAAAACCTATGGTGAGGGGAAAGAAAAAAAAATTGAGGGGGGGGGGAACCGAAAAAAACAAAAAAAAATCGAGGGGAATGGGGCTCGGGGCCCGGGGGTCCGGGGGGGCGGAGGCACCGCAGGGCGCAGCCCTAACAGCGGGCGCTCACCGACGGCGATGGGGGCCCGTTCCATAGAGCGGAGACGGATTATCGTGGCTATACCACGACGAGTGTGGCTAAATCACGAAGATCGGTCGCAAAAGGCAGCTAATGACCAACCGTGTGGCCGCAAGGGGGGTGCCGATCGTGTCTAAATGTTACAATAACCGACTTAATATACGTGAAAATAAAAAATCAAAGAACTTAGTCTACTTAGGCCTAGAAAACACAGATAATAATGAAGCTAACGGGTTAGAAAAGACACGAACAGCCGACCCGGGGGGTGCCGAACGGCGACGCGGCCCACGTTTGAGGAACGTCGGCCGGCAGGAATTGTGACAATTTACAGATTTGAAAAAAAGATCGATAAATCGACTATATCTTCGTTAAAATTTCACCAAATGACACAGGATAAAAAACACAAAGTACTTAAACACTAAGCGGTGTCAATGCACTGAAAACTGGAGCGGAATTTCCACCAGGAAACCGGGAATAACGCATAAATATATAAATAATAATCGATACGAAGACATTTCGAACACAGTACAATGCTATTGAATTATCAACGGCAATGAATGTTCAAAAATATATTTTTGGCGCGTTCCAGAAATAGAAAATCATAAGAAATTGATGTCTTTCGATGAGGAATCCTCTCTTGGAAGGAATCTTACAATATGGCTTAAAATGTTCAGTCAAGTATACAAAGACGATAAAACCCATAGGAATGATTTAGATGGTTGGACACTAGGGAAACATCAGAAAGAAAGAAATCCTACTCAAAGCCTGATTGCCTGCATTTGATATCTTGCTAGTGAAGAAAAAAAAATGATTTATAACCCACAAAGAAAATGTTCATGGATAGATCCTACATACATTTTTTTTAAATTAACTATTAAAATTGAATGATCAATTTTAGATTTTGTTTACTCACTGCTTAATATAGTCTTTCAATTGTGACGCTCAAAATTTGTCAGATTATAACAACCATGTTCTTAAAATAATATCCGTCATTTTATTTACACATTATTAAGTACTATATGGCAAATTATTGTGAAATAGTGATGAAAAACATGTACAAGTTATCAAATTTTATTTTCAAAATCAGTGATTTTTTTAAATAAGTGAGTCGCTTATTCGACGTTTGGCTATCAACACCTGTACGTCACCGAAACGCAAGGTCTGTTGAAAACATCGCTGCTGTGCGTGAGAGTGTGCGGGAAAACCCGATACAGGCAATTTCTCATCGTTCACAAGAGTTTGGACTTTCTGCAACTTCAACTTGGTGCTAGTTATGATCTGGCGGAATCATTGTCATTGTCATCAATGACGAGCGCTACATATCGATGATAAGCAACTTTTTGTTATTTAAATTGAACGATATAAATAACAGCTACACAGCAAATGCCACGATGAACATTCTTATCGAGGAGTCGTCGATTAGCCTTGACTGTAGGAGGACGTCCTTCCCGCAGCCAGATCTCTCTCTCTCTCTCTCATGTTGAATAAATTTATCTAAAGAGGAGAGTCTTTCTGTTTGACGCCTGTCCATCCCCATCTATCCGCCTGGTCACATCATGACCCGAAAGAAGAACGAACCCGTGCACTAGGGTGACCATCCCAACAATGGCGAGAGAACCGCTCAGGGACTCTGCCCCAAGAACACTCCCGCTCCTACTTTACAACGCCATAAAATATACTTTTAAATAAAAAGAAATGAGTGGATTCTCACAAAAAACTGATTAAATTTTATAAACGACTCTTGATAGTAATTGAAAGTCGTAATTTATGATTTTTTTTTTGTTGAATGTGTTGCAATCTTCGCGAAAGAATTTTGCAATTACATTCAAACCATTCATTTGAAAAATGTTGACGTATTTGATGATGAAGAAATAACTCTAAAGTGCTTATTTATATCATAAATTTTATTGAGATGGCAAATTTATTAGCATGGTCTCAAAAGAGGATGACAAATTATTCTCTTGACATTGGCACAGTGACTTTGAAATAATTGGATGTTGATTGAATTATAAATCATGAAAATGTCGTGGGATCAAACACAGTTTCCTGTGGAAACACTATGATTTTCCATCATAAAATTTTCTATCCTATAATATTTATGATTAGGTTTATTGAAAGTCCTATCGAAAATATGGACAGTGTCAACACAGTTGATCTTTTATTGCGCGATACTTCAAGGGCTCGCTCAAAAAACGTGTCACATCCGAGAGCAAACATATTTTTACGATTCTTCCTGATATTTTTTTCGAGTTTATGCGGCAAATGCAATAAATTTAGTCAAGTTATATGCCCTTAAACAAAATGTATGGCAACTTGCAAACATTTGCAACCCCCAACTGTCACCACCATAAACAATAGCTTACAGGCGGTCCTTACGAGGGCCGACCCTCGCTTTATTCCCGATAAAAATAAAAGCTCACGTGCACCCGTGGAACACTCCACGATCCTTCCAATAAAATAAATAAATATTAATTAATTTAATTAAACAATGCCTTTGATAATTCAAGCGGTGCGATATTCATTATGGCGGCGGTTACTCTTTAATTATCTCCAGGATATCCGGAGCCCCCAACAAAGGACATTTTTGGACCTTCGCTCTCCTAAACATTTAATTGGTAATTTTATAACGGCCCCCGTTGAAGATGGGGAGCGTGCCCTTATCAAACGATTTATTCAGTTATATAATATGTAGAGTCTCGGTTATCCTGTAATAGGACACCTCTGCAATCATGGTATTTTGCTATTTCCGCTCACCTCAAACCGCCCAAACCCACACAATTGAGACCTGATTGTTAACGCTCATAATGAAACGGGATGGTAAGGTTGTCCCTATTGCTGCTTAATGAAAGCCCACTGATAATACAAAAGGTCGATCTGAACTAATTAAAAATTAGTTTTATCAATACCACGAGAAGACCATTAATTTGCCTAATATCATAAAATTTGGTCAACATAAACACATTCCATCCAACAATCTTCAAAAGATATTTTCCTAAAGAAAATATTAGAAAATATAAATAGCTATGGTTGAAGAAAACCCACGATATACTTTTCGCGAAATAGCTAACAAGTTAGTAATTCCACGAACATCCGTCCATAATCATCTGACAAAATTGTGTTCAGATGTGTGGCTTCCTCATGAACTGACTGACTCAAATAAACTTCAGCGTATTTCAACATGCGATCTTATTCTCCAACGACAAAATAGCCAAACTTTTTTTAAGAGACTTCTCACTGGAGATGAAAGTTGGATACTCTATGAGAATATCCAGCGTAAACGGTCTTGGACCAAGGGTACAGAAGCTTTAACTGTAGCTAAACCTGACCTACATCCAAAAAAAGTTTTGCTATGCATTTGGTGGGACTGGAAGGGGGTAGTTTATTATGAGCTACTTCAGCAAGGTGAAACGATAAATTCAACAAAATATTGTTTCCAGCTAGACAATCTAAAGGATGCAATTGCCATAAAACGGCCAGAATGTGGTAAAAAATTTAATTCAAAAAATTATATAAAAATGTACCTTGATCAATATTTTGCCAACAAACCTAGGAAACTTTGGCAAGAAGGCATTGTGTGAGAAAGATAATAGAACAGAATGGATCATATATTATTCAATAGATTTTGATGTAATACAAGTTATTGTTTTTCTTAATATGAAAACGAAAGAAACTTATGGGACACCCTAATACAACAATCTTCCCGACATAACTTTATTAAACAGTTTTTACTTTTTCAGATCTTGAAAATCAGAATAAACCTGGATCGATTCAATTAATATTTCCAACGTCCCACATTTTCAACGAATAACTTTTTCATATTCAATGTAACATTTAAATGAGACTGCCAAAAATATGTTATTGGAAACCGGTAAAACCGTTATATTTGTCGAGACTAGAACCGAAATTGAACCGGTTCTAAAATATCGACATAATATGCGATTGTATTCATTTGATAATACTGTATTCTTTACTCCTTGTTCATCCTGTAAATTGTCTCATTAAATCAAGAGTAAAGATAATATTGTTATCAACCCAAATTTCTGCATGTAATTATTATGTATTTGGTTAGGCTTATCTCTTCATATATATTTACCATGTGCCCAAGCTGGAATTCCCAGATTTAAATTTGTTTCCTAGCGCTATGTACTTTATGCAGGGACTCCCGAATTTCCAGCTAATAAGCACCAATTCAACGTCCTTTCGTTTAATAAGTTATACTATTATATTTATTATCGTTTTAATTATTTCACCTTTAGTTAATATATTAATTGCCTGCATAAAAAAATGACAAACTCAAAGGCTAATATGATCTAAAATAAAAACCTTAAGTTTAGGTGGTTTAGAAAATACAAAACAGTTTGATTGCGGATTTGGCATTTAACCCCTTAAGTGGATATGACGTATATATCCGTCAAGACCAAAATCCATGCAAAGTGAGTATGACGGATATATCCGCATTGTGAAAGTTAAGCAAACCTCAATGGAAGATGACGAATGTGTCCGATTGCAGTGTTGTGTACGTTAAATGTAAGAATGATTAATCTCGAAAACTGATTTGTTCGAATTTGATGATATACTATTTTTGTATACTAGATATGACGTACATATCCGCTGGCGGTGAGAAGATCGGTATAAAGGCAGAGAAAAATCTAGTTTTTTTAATTGAAGGTTGGTATTTGGGGCTATTTTATTTTTCTCCATAGTTATCTTCGTAAGAAATACATTTATTTCATCGCTACTAAGCTTTCAAAACTTCTTGGATCCGTTACTGAAGAACGAAGGCGGCCGCTCCGAAAACTATTTGTGCACGTATTGTTCGACCACAGCGTTGTCTTGAAATCGTTGCCCTCCGAATGCCTCTTTCAATGGACCAAATTAATGGTAGTCACATGAGACTAAGTACGAATAAGAAGGACTGTAGAAGAAGGATAGACGACAGAACGAAAGCCAGCGTCTTACTGGTGTAGAAGGTCTTTGATGACAGACCATGTTACTGGTGCCGTTGTGTTCCAGGCTTACCCAGACTAGTCACACAGAAATTTTCATCCACCACTCCTTTAAACCCGCTAGAAACACTACGCACCTCAGAGCATTCAGGTGCCCACCCCTTTTGCTCCGCGCCCTCCAATGGAGACGAGATTCCCATATGAAGGCCAGCTCCAGATCACACGAGGGTGCGTTGTAGAAAGAAGGACAGAGGTTATGCTAAGTTCAAAAGAGATATTTAGCCGGATCACTCAAGTCCAACCTCAGTTTGAAGGGGATTGCAGCAGTTGACGGACTGCAGGGGCTACCCCTTCCCTATAGTACTCGTATTGATTTGGTCATTTTTAGTACCTAGCCACGGAGACGAGTCAGAGGACAGTTAGCTCAGCTGTATTTGATGAGCAAATCGACGAGCCTACTTTCGCGCACATCTACTTCACATCATTACCCCAGTGTTTTGACCGTTGCCCACGGGCGTTGGGTTGCCCTCCCCCCTCCTTACCCTGGGGTTTTATGTGTGGGTATTGTGGAGCTTTACACTCAACCTGAAAGAAGAACACAAGATCCTCCCCGACCCGAGCTTTTTTATTGGTCCTGCTATTTCTTCCCTACTTGTGACCACTTGCACTTTGAGCGCGGGAGGATGAACTAGCTTAAATATGAAGATTCTTAAGACTAGCTATATAATACATAAATATATACGCAATATAATAAATAGCTCTAAAATATATGCATTGTGGGGAAAAGGTGTTTGAGTTCATCTCGCGACCCGCGAGAGTCTACTGGCAAACAGGGCGAGAGACTCTACGACCCTATCCAAATTGTAGGAGGCCCCAGAAATGCATTTTCCTCCAAATTTATTGCAAAAAACCCTGAATATCCTGAAGTTGGAGGGTCATAAGGTTTCCGTGTCCAACCGGTCCAATCTTTGGACCGCTGATATGACATGTTCATAGAACTTGATCTGCGTCCGTGAACGGATCTAAAGGACAGTTCAAATCGGTGTTCTTCATTTTTGCTGCGATAAGCAACCTCAACGTCATTAAGCAGCTGATAGTAGTAGACCGCATTCACCGTCTGTTTATTATGTAGAAAATCAACCAATAAATTACTTTAAAATTCTTTCTTAAGTGAGTAAGTAATGGAATTAATAAGCTTCGTATCTAATAAATTTTTTTCTAATGTAGAAAATAATGATACTTCCATTTGTATTTTTATATATCACTAATAAATTTTTCAGTAAAATTCCGGATTATATTTGAATCTCCCTTGTATATAATAATAATAGAAAAAATAAATATATTAGGGTGTTTTTTAGTGTCAGCGCTGTTTAATCACAGAAGTAAATTTTCTGAAAATATTTCATTAATAATTGAAAATTCGAGTGCTGATCGTGGTGAAATCGCACCCCAACGATAGCAAATTGGATTTTGGCCAAATTTATAGTTGCCTGTTTATATTATGGGAGCGGTTACGGCAAAACTTTGCCCGTAACCTGATAACATATAAAATATTAGCAACACATTAAGCAATAACTGAACGTGACGTATTCAACCCGTCTTATGAACACAATCGACGGAGCAATCTCGACCCGACTGCTAGATTTCCATCCCCATCGGGGAATTCCCATTAATAGCCGGGAGCAGGGCGACTCCCGAAACTTTGCTTGTGAGTCTTGCATAAATTTTATATTTACAACGTACGTGGGTCGAACTTGGCACGATACATCCCGCCCGCCGCCACCCCTTTCAAGAAATAATAAGCGATACAAATTGAGTTATTCGTTTTAATATCATACCTTTGTGCCGGGTCGTAAATATCGCAAATTGTATATATTTCATAAGTATTTTACGAGGCGTACTTTGATAAGAGCTTGTTTCGTTTAGCGGGAGAGTCCCGTTTGATCTCATGGGAGCGCGATCCTCCACAGTTAATAATAACGCAGTTATCAGGATCGATGTTTTGTTCGAATTGCCTACCAGTTGCCAATTTCTTATAATGTTGTTCACTTCATTGATTCCCTAATTTTGTACGCGTATTTTTTTCAATATACAAGATGAAAAATTCAGGGTTTACTCGAAAATAATGAGCGAAAAAGATTAATTTGATCGACATAATATACTTATTGACTCCAAAATGTATTCACACAGGGAAATCCTTTTTTTTAATTTTTATTTAAAATATCATCCTATAATAGACAATAGTCCAAGAAAAAATATCTTCATATAGCTTTAGAAGCAAAATGCTATAGAAAATTAGGTACACTCAAACTTCTTTTTGTGCGATTTCGAAGCTATGCGGTTTTCTTAAAGCTATTTTTTTCGAGTACGTATCGAGATATTTTGTATAAAATAGGAAATAAATCATCAACACTAGCCGTTGAATTTTTTTAAACAATCGCCATTTTGTTATATATATATATATTTTTTTAATTAGGGACTATAATGACAACTTTACTAATTATGAATTATATTGTTGGAAAGAGAAAATCTACACAGAACAATGATGACATTGACTCTGGGTATACTAATTCTTCCGAAGAAAAGAGCGATTTTGAGTCATATCGAAAATCGCAACGAAAATTATCACCCAGCGATGATTTCTCTAGTTGATGTCTGGCATTTGAAATGCCAGATATCAGATATTCTGAAAATTTCATCAATAATGCAAGACGTCCTTTAAATATTACCAAAGTTTTTTTTTATGCGATTTTGGATATATTTTATATAGCTCTTTCAAAGTTATGCGGTTTTTAAAACCCATGGAATGCATTTTCACTTTTTTTAATGTAAGTCATAGCTTCTTTTGTGTGATTTCTTTTTATGCGACACCGCACAAAAAAGGTTTAGGTGAACCCATAAAAAAATTGTAGATATTTTGTTAACAAGTCAAAATGACTAACACGCGCGAGGGGACAGAGACTTAACGTATTTTACCCGTTGCTTACATAAAAAAACGCCGCAAACAAAGTGGACGCATTAAGAGGGTTTTATATACAGAGTGCAGCAGGGAAACTACCTTATTTTAAAAATTAATAATACAAACAGTACAGAAGAAATTAATTTAATTATTTTTTTATGTTACAGAGAAACATTTAAAGTTTTAATTTATTATATTTTAAAAATGATCATTATCATTAAAGTGACATTCATTCTGATCAAAGCATTGAGATGCTCAAATTTTGAATCTTATTCCTGGCTTGGGGACATAAATTTTCACATATTGGGGATAATTTAAATGGAGATATTTAAAGTGAGATCTATAATCGGCGGCAAAATTATCATAATTTTATAAATATATTTTAATTACAGTTCCCTCATAGGTGCCCTGTTCGACTTGATTAAAAATTTCAGTATTTAATCCCTCAGGATAACAAAGGCAGGCAATTCTGTTTAATTTGCTCCAAATTCATACACATTTATATTAAAAGTGTAGTTACAAAGCCATTACACTAATAGATGGTTCATCTAATATTGATTTATATAGATACCCGTTGTTTGTATTTCAGTGAAAACGCTTAGAATACAAATTAAGTACAAACTATTATTGTAATTCGATATACACTTTACAGACATGAATCGAATAAATAATTACAATAGATTGATTGTTTTGGAGATTTTAACACTTTTGTGTACTTTTTACAAATTTTAAAATTGCATATTGTTAAATTAGGGTAATTGAGATGGGGGCGCACGGGTCCGCTCTTCTATCGGGCCGTGATGTTGCTGGACAAATAGATGGAAATAGACGGGCGTCGAATAGAAAGACTCTCTTCTCTAAATAACTATTTATTCAACACGAGAGAGAGATTGAGAGATCTGGCTGCAGGAAGGACGACTTCCCGCAGCCAAGGCTAACCGACGACTCTCCCGATTCCAATATTCTGCGCGTCACTACTCAACCGGCAACGGTGCATGCGCAAAAAGCGATCGGTTGGTATGCAGATGCAATGTCTCCGTAGGGCCACAAGAGATGGCGCTGTTTAAATAACACATTGCATCCGAAAAGAGACGGAAGATGTCACCGTTAACAGCGCTACTACGTGGGTATGGTAAATACAGTAGCTATAATTGATCAAAGACGACATCAATGTCACAATATTGTATTTTAGCAACGATATGGATCGCAAGGCCGTCTATCTAATTATTTTAAATCACTATCATTAAGGCCATTCATATAATACAGACATCAAAGATTATCATTTGAAATTATGTAAATGAGACTAATTAACGCCGTCACCTGTTCCGTTAGTGTTATTCATATTAAAAAATCATAGGTTGCTATCAGATCTCTTTCGCAATACGATGATATCAAACGTGTACGGTGTGAAGATCTCGAAATTGCACAGCATCTTCCTCGACAGCCAATGTTGATTGTGGGCGTAAAGAAGGCCGAGCTAAGAATAAATATCATTCCTCGTAATAAAAAAAGTTTTTTTTCCGGTACGTAAGTGGCGTAAATTGCCATGGCTGTTGTGTTATTAGTTTTACGGCTCTGAGAGAATCTTGGATGAAAAATTATTTAGTTATTTTGTTTCCGAGGAGGGCGGAAGTAGGCTTCGTCAATTGCGCCGGAAGAAGTTCCTTTCGAGCGTGACTTGCTGCAACTGGAAGCTTGCCAGCATTGTCTTTTTGCGCCCTATATTATTGGAGCCCCATTTTTCGGCCAGCGTCTTAAATGTATAATATAAATCAACTTTATCAGGGCAACAAATATTAAGACTATATTATATGAAACGTTTATTCTTCTTATTTGACGCCGTTGCCTTTTTAAAGAATATAAAACCTGAGGGCGCATAAAAATAATATGTATCATTATAGCACGCGTGGGAATCGCTTCGACGGTTGAGATAAGATTGTACCGAATGTTTCTCGCAGCTCACTGAAACGCGTGCGCAAAACCGCAATAATATGTATATGCATATAGCCATGCATACACTCGCAGTCCTACAACTGAAAAAAATGTGCCTACACAAAGAATGCCGAGCCAATTTGCTCGGAGTCGATAGAAGTCGTCGGTTAGCCTTGAGTGCGGGAAGACGGCCTTCCCGCATCCAGATTTCGTTCTTCCTTTCTCGTGTGAATAAAAAGTCATCTAAAGAAGAGAGTCTTTCTGTTCGATATAACAGAATCATAAAAGAAAACGTAAGAATGATATGCAATACTTCGAACCGTTAAGTTTTTCATTTTGGTTTTCGTTCCGGCTTAGTCCTAAACATCAATATAGATTACGCTACGATTATCGTTCTGAGAATAATATCGGTTTTTAGTTTACGGTTCAGCTCCGAGTGATTCAGTTTTGATATTTTTGTCTCCTCAGAGTTAAAAAACAATGCATAACACTGGAAAATATATTCAAATCTGAAAATCCCAACCCAGATACATAACAAATAAGAGTAGCAGCAGCAGCTCTTTTTGAACTATATTTTTAATTCTGGGATGTAGTGATAGACAGACGTCTCATCCCTCGTCATGATAGAGTCCAGAAAAAAATCTTCTTCCTGTGAAAAACGACCAAAAATTCACACGCGGTGGTTACGCGATTTTGATGGTGTTCCGGTGTGAACATTTTGGGTACTCATAGAGCACACAACTTCTTGTAATCAAGTTTTTTCGATACAATATCATCAAGGAGACTTTGTAGAATGTCAGCAAATTCTTTAGAAATCACTGATGTTTCCCCACTCCTTGCCTCGTTGTGAATAACAGTACGGCCTTTTCTGAATTGCCTCTCGGCCTTGTCATCAGATATTTAAATTCTAGTTCGAGTTGATGTCCCCATGAGCCCCATTTTCGTATAACACCATCAATGTGACTGATAAAATTCCTTTCTGCTGAGACACAGACTAAAACTTGCATAATTCCCGATTTCCTAACAAATTATTTATTTCCGTCGCTGCAGATGAATATTTATATACTATAATACTTCGATGTGATTTGTAATTATATTACGAAGGAATACACACATTTTGAACCCCATATCTATTATATTTCATATGGATATTCCCATTATTAGAGTCGATGTGTAGTAAATACATCACCGGTAGGGAAATGTTAATATAACCATTTGAAAAAAATATGTGTACTGTATATATGTATACATAGATTAGACAATTACTACTCCTATGTGTTGCCTAAGCTCACCAATTAATAGTTGCCTTGGTATAAAGCATTTTAAATTATTTATAAAATAATATTATTGAAATATTCTTGTCTTATTATATTTATAACCAATTATTTTTATTATCCTAATCTTATTGCAGCTTCATATTGATTCATCTTTTGTCTTTTTATAATGACACAAAATTTGTGTCTCCTGAACCGTGTCTCAATACGAAAATCAATGTCAGAAGGCGACTATCAAAAGGTTGATAAAACAATTTATACAACTTATAATACTTGTTGACATTTCCATATATTCAATATTTTATCGGCTGACCCCCTTCCCCCCGTCATTTTCAGTTTTCAAAAATGTATGCTTTTACTTCATAGACTAAAATCTTTCAGATCCTCATTGAGCTATTCTTAGTTCTCTTAACAGCCATATTATTAAGAGCCCTTTTGATCAATCGCTCTTCATTCTGGCATTTTCAGAAGTCGCTTTCAAGCACTGCTTAATTTAAGGGTCATCTCCAATCTATTGTCTTCTCACGTAAACTGCTTGATCCGAAATTTAGCTCTGTATTATGAACGAGGGGGTAGATCTTTGCTCCAAATGAGAAGTGCTCCAGTGAGTCCGTGTATATAACGTGTTAACAATTGTTTCAATAGCGAGGCAAATAGATGATTGAACGCCCTCAATAAATTTCTAATGGAACGCTTTAAGTTCCCACGGAAACACAAATGGCCGATGACTTACTATCAAGCATATTAAATGTTGAACTATCTTCGTATATCAACAAATTTGAGCGGTTTCCAATCGTCCGTTTGATTGAATACTTAAAGTCAACTCCGTCTGTTCAATAGAGACTGATTAATATTTCATGGAGGCATCGGCATCTTATTTTGGCGAAAAACGATCGTTTCGCCATTGATTTGCGTCGATATTAAAATTGAATAAATATTTGGCCGTTTAAATGACGATCTGAAGTTTCTAATGAATTCCCAAAGTCTGCTGTATAAATATCAGCGCTCAACTTCAAAATGACTATAGTTTGGCAAACTACCGACAATCAAACTCGTGTTTACAGGGCATTCTCGGCTGCGAATAACCTCAAGAGTATAACTTCTCAAGTTTTGGTATAAATTTAAATCGTAAAACGCTCTTTATACAGATTTATAGCGTTCATTTCGTTTCAGCAGTATGACGCTCTGTACGCTCCGAACGGAGTCATAATGCAGGTTGATCCTCGCCGAACTATTTATTTTCTGACTGCACTTCGTCGATGAAATTTTGCACATCGACTTAGAAATGAAATGCATTTAATTGACTATGGAATTTAATTTAAATCGGGGCACAACTGGAGCCTTTCATCGGAGGAGTATATCCTGGCTCGAGTGACTCCCGGTTGAATTCAGCCGTAGTCCGCATTCAACTTATTTGGTCCAAGTCAATAGCTCTCGATGTCTATTGCTCTATTTGCACTTCTTGCTGGAAGCAAGAATCGCAGACATGAAATATCCCAGTGGAATGCTGTTAGCTTTCCACCATGGTATCCATAAGGGTTCGCATTCAGACTATATAGGTCAAACCGGCTGTTCCCTATAACCAACTACAGCCAAATAAATACGAATGATTCCTTACATTGCTTGTAGTTTTTCAAGTAATTGAAATGGTCTATGTCCTTTATAAATGAAGCTTTCGGAAAGCTTTATTAATGAGCTTTTAGTATACAAATAAAAGCTTTTTTTATTAAATAAACTAGCGAATACCCGGCATGCGTTGCAATGCCACACTTAAAGATGTAAAGTGTATGTATTTTAATTCAGTTTATTGGATACTAGAATTTATATATTTTTAATTACACTGAAAAACGGGTAAAAACGATCGCGTTTAGTAATTATTGAGAGGTCGTTTTGGTGATGCTCCTTGTGAGCATCCTCCGTCCAGTGTAGTGTTGGGTTGTGCATTGCCGTCGCTTCGTGGTAGATTGTTTGCACTTTCAGATTTTTTTGCTTGGTTATTGGTGCCTTAATTTTCGATAAAATTGGTAGCCAAGTTCTGGGTATGCCAGTGCCGTCTTCTCGTCCGTTCAATACGGAGTTACTTCGTTTTTAGATTTCCATCGCATCTCTCGCAATTTTGATGCCGAAATTTTCGACGGTTACTATGGTTTTTGTATCGGCAAAATTGATGTGATGATTGTTCTTCATACCATGTTTGTAATTCAATTTCAAGACTGCGTTCTGATGCACTGTCACCCCGTGGGTGATATATCTATTGGTTTGTTTAATGTACGATATGATGAAGGCTGAGCATTAAATTACGTAAGCTCTCTGAATTTCGTCTTTCACTTTGTTCTTTTTGTTGGACAAAAAACTTCCAATATTTTCTTCCATCTCAAAGATTCAGAGAAATCTAGATAGAAACCTAAGACACGCTCGCGTCAAGGAAGCGGCATTATTTAGATGGCAGGAGAGGTGATCTGCGTCGGTCGTCGGCCGCCACCTCTCACTTTCTTCCTCTCAGTTAGGCACCACCTGAGGCGACACCTGGGCTTTCAACAACTTCAGAGTGTCCATGCAGAGATCCGTCCATGGATGCAGACCATGTTCTGTGAACATTTTCGGGCATGGCGTCCGATCGCGAGGCGTTCCTTCGTTGTGTCAGTGGTCCGAAATTCGGATCAGTTGGACACGGAAGCCTTGTGGCCATTCTCTCTGATTTTAGGGCTTTTTGTAAAAGTTTTGAAGGAAAATGCATTCCCAGGGCTCTACGATCTTCACCTAGGGGTCCTTGCGACCGGTAACAATTAGTGGGCTCGCCACTAATTGTTATTTCTTGCATTTTTTTCGAAGCCGTAAGTAAAACTCAAAACTCTTCCCTACCCTATACAATACCCTATTTATTCAATTATTTTTTTCTATTTAATTTTTAAGCAGTTTTCATCTATATATTTATCCTAGCCTAGAATTTCAAAGTAAAATTAAAATCTTTAGCTAGCTTCCTCCCGCGTTCAGAGCTCAAGTGGCCGCAAGAAGTGGAGAAGGAACGTCTCCATGCAGACATGGAATTTTAATGTGACGATTTTGCACCATGCTGTGCATTTTGCTCGCGGGCTGGTATGCTCCCGAATTGGGGGACCAATCACACAGCTCGGGTCAGGGGAGGCTCCCCATGTTGTTGTTATATTCATCCCAAAGATTATGCTTATGCCGTGCTAATGAAGTACTTTTAGATTCAAAATGTTTTTCCGGACGGTGTGCACCGTCTGGTAATAAATAATTTGAGCGTGAGCAACCCGCATACAGCTGTCCATGTGTGAAGCATGCACGCATACCCTGTGTGTTTCTATTTTTTGTTGATGCTCACACCGGAAACTGCACACGTTTCAATTCGAATAGCATATCAGTCGGAATCGTTGGGCCATAACCTCTTTTTAAATTTTGCATTTCAAACTGTAGCTTCGATGATATTATTCATCTTTTTTTTTCATTAAAAACCTGGTTCAGTTGCTACATGTCATGGCGGATTTCTGTTTCAGAGAAGAACTACAGGCACGCCAATTTTCAGTAAAATGTCCAATTCAAATATATTTTTATACAGAATGATAAACTAACTGAATGTCGTCCTTATGTTTTGTTCGTGTGTTTACGTGTCATTTAATTAATGCCTTTACATACAATTCATATCAAAAAATCACTTTTGAATTTATCTCGCTGATAAACGTACCACATATTGAAAACCACTGTTTTGTTTGAATATATCGGTGCAGTAAGCTCTTTTGGAGGCACCACTAAAATTTTGTTTCAATCTATTAGCTCGCTTTAGAATTATATCAATTTTACGAAGGAAGTAGAGTTTCATGAATTTTAGCGCGGAACACCCGAACTGTAAATTGTTAAAGTTTTTTTTTTAATTTTGATGTTCGCATTCGTCCTTAATATATTTTGAGGCAATGATAGCACCTCATATCGTGTTGAATCCTGGAGTTTATTTCGCTATTGATTGATTTGTTATGTGTGAAGATGCATCCAACTCGCTTTTAGAATACATGAATGAGTGATTTGTTTATTTATTGATTTGGATGTGGTTGCTTAGCAACACTTGCTTAGTTGGAAAGCTACGCGATGTATTGGTGTGGGAGTGAGAGGTTAGGATGCGTGCGCTCTCCCTCACTTGGTATAGCGACTGGCGAGCCGCCGAGCACCACTATGCGCCAGCCGTCCAGCGCGGCCTTGGCTGACGTATCCGAGTGCTTCAACGGACATTAGATTGATAGCATTATCGTCTCTCGGCATAGTTGACAAAAGGCTTTGTTTACCTTAGCAAATTTTGAACAGCCGGACGGATGGACGGACACACATTGATTTATATATATATAGATGTATGATAATGATATTAAACTTATATAAATTTAAGCAAAAGTTTTGCAATGTTTATGATATGCCAATGTAAAATGTTCAATGAAATATTAATTTATCGATAAACTATATATTTATAGACTTAAATATTGTCGAACGTATTACACAAAAATGCGCGAACGGATTATAAAGCGTTAATGAATGAAAATTCTTTTAAATATGTCATTATAATCTTTACAGCACGACCATCGATGTACAAGTGTGTATGATGAGACGCAAGACATCCGTCTCTATCTTCGATTCACAATATTCACACTCAATGTGCGATAATGCTATTTTTACATCACTTGAATTCGTACGCAGCATATGCGGAATCTTCATCAACGGGTTATAATATAATTTATGATATATCAAATGTTGAATCAATCGAATAATAAATCCTTTTGATGATCTAAATTGCTTTATAGACATTTCAAGAAATTGATATAAAGAACAGACTGTCAGTCGGAGCATAAAAAATAAATTTAGAGCTCATTTAAGAACATTGCCGAATGGATTTATTTTACGTCCGATGCTTACGGAGGCCATTAACTTTTGTCTTTTATTACGGCCGATGAACAAGCTTGAAATATGGTGATCCGCAAAAAGCGCAAATCACAATACCGTCATTCAAATGCGAATCGATTCTAAGCTATGTGTTTCGGTCGATGTCTGAACGAAAACCCTTGATTGTTCGTGGCTAAATTATGTTTCCTCCGCTGAAAAAAAAATATCATCGACTCGCTAAGGGCGGTGATCTCCGGTCGTGATAATGTAAGTTCGGCAACTCGGTCTTCTTTATTATGAAATTCGCGTCGTAATATTCGCATAACTCGGCAGATTCCGCGAAAAAGTTCGGTTATCAATCAGTGTTAGTGAAGAAGACGTAACAGAATTTGAATGTAACTTTTCACATTTTCCTCCTGCTTTAAAGAGCACAAAATAAGGTAGAGCAAAGTTTTCCTCAAAGGGACCTCCTCCTTGGAAGCATTCAACGTTCAACTTCGACCATTTCGCTCTGAATGCGTTCTAAAGAAAAATATTCCACTGTATCCAAGTCTGGGAACGACAGCCATCTTTCAAATGATTTTCATTTTTATTCGATTTCGAGCGAAGCCTTTGTGGATCTATTTTCTTGTCTGAGTTTTTAATTAAATTCCTGGAATCATTGGCCGTGTATTCTTAATGAATATCAAAATGTGCAGACATCTGATTGCACGATCCTTGTCAAAGCACAATACGCCATCCAGCAAACAAAAGAACAATACCAGTACTGGTAGTTTTGTCTGCATTCTCTTTTATTGTAATATCTCATATGGCTTTCATTTAGATTTTAGCAAACATATTTGAGGCATTGTTTTCTTTTATGCAAAAATAAAGAATCAAAATGAATCCCTATTCCCTTAACATCGTTTTTTTTATATAAGCTAAAATTTCACTTCTGACCTCCTCAATATCAATATTCATAAGAGAAGACAACATCCATTTCATCCATATTATACATTCACCTCATCATACGCTTGATATTGAAGGCAGCATGACCTACGCAATTCAAATTGAACGACCACTCAGCGCAGCGAAATCAAACGGATATATTTTTTTAACAATGATTTCAAAATTTTATTTTTCCCTAAATTTGTGGTTATGAAAAAAAATGCGCATGTAGTAAGTGTATACACGCAAAAAGAGTCGACTGATGATGATGACCTTGACTACGGGAAAACGTGTTCTTGCCGCTGACTCCCAAGCGTTCTCGCAGTTGGATTTATTCCCTCCGAGCAAAATATAGATTTTGGCCAAAAACTCGTATTTTCATCATCATTTAATCTTTATCCTCCTTATTGAACTTTCTACGATACGTGAGCGGAAGCTTCGCATCTATGTGATAACACTTTAGCGATAAGATACGTTGAAGCGATGAATAAATACAAGTCTTTTTTATGCGATAGATACGTTCCATGGGGGAGTAGCACATAAAAAATTCGCATAAAAAAAATTTGAAATACATATAAAACTGAAGGAGAGGTTCCATTATTTTTAAAAATCGCATAACTTCAAAATCGCATTAAAAAATCCGCATTAAAAAAAACCAAGTGTATTTGACTCTTATTTTAGATATAGCTCCTATTCAAACTATACAATAAAAATACCAATAAATTCTATTCTGTCTATTAATTTACCTCAGCATACGCTCAATATTAAAATGCATGTTTTGCAGAATTATTGTACCGTTAAAAAGCTTCAAAATATTGGTGTAGTTATATAATTTTTCTACTCTTTTTAAAATTAATTATTATGAAATTATGGAACCATTTTGGAAGTCGCCTTCAAAGGTCTCAGTTATCAGTGATTTATTAATGAGTTATGGCCAAATGATACATTTTAAGACGTCGACATTAAAATATATATATAATAAATCCGTATCGTAGCGTGCATAATTAAATATTTATAAGCTTTTAGGCAAAATTTAAATTTTTCAAGGCTAATGTATTAAAATTTCTTCTCTCGACTGAGCACTTCAATATTTTACTTTTTGAAAGCTTTTACTTGAAACGACGTTATACGAGGGTCATCTAGAAAGCAAGGTTACAAGAACTCCTGAGGCATGAGGCCGGAGGATCTTTTTATTTCCAAGTTGTTGCACATTGCGTGTAAGAGACCCTAACGGTTCGTTTGTTTGGTCCCGCATGTTAGTCGGCCATTTTGTTCAGTCACAGTAAATTCTTCCGATGAAGAAGTCGTCGCGCGCCCTCCTCCTATCTATGTGAAATCCACATAATTATCCGTTTTTTGATTTTGCAAAACAATACCACCGCGAATATCTATCGGATGCTCGAGGAAGTTTAGGGTTGTGATGTGATGAGTCGATCAAATGTCACGAAGTGGGCTAAGTTGTTCAGATAAACTTTCCAGGTGGGTGTTAGACTCCACGATGCCCGCCCATAAAACTCTAGGTGAGAGCTAACCCTTTGCCCGTGGGCAACGGTTGAACCCACGGCTGTGTACCCATAAAGGGCTGTGTGGAACGGCCGATTACATTACTTGGTGGAGACTGACCACTATCCTCAATAGCCTAGGCCAGGGGTCGGCAACCTTTTGGGTCGGAAGAGCCAAAAATTACAATTTACAAATTTCAAGTGTTTAAAGAGCCACAATTTTTTTTCTTGCCAACAATAAATAGTAATCGCATAAATAAAGTTTTTTTAGTAAAAATAATCTATTTATTCATATATAAGTAGTATTTTTTAATAACAAATTAGATAATATATATGTAGTATTATTAGATAATATATATATGGTATTATTAGATAATCACTTATTATTTAAGTTAAAAAATCAAAACAATTAAACATTTACTTACAACACTAACTTGTACTTCAATAACAAACAATTGAGCAAACAAATTCAATGGAAGCGATGGTTTTGCATGGTTATTCAAGTAGAATTTTTTTCTAAAAAATGTAATTTGTACTTAGAAATAAATAAAACAATAACATAAATTTGAGCAAATAAATTTAATGGAAGCGATGGTTTTGCATGGTTTTAGAAGGTTTGGATAAATTTGGCTCATAACTTGTTGTTTTAAGTTTCAAACACGACCCTAAATTTTCATTTGTTAGTTGGCTTCTTACTTTACTTTTAATTATATTCATGCAAGAGAACGCTTAGGCCCAATCCACACTATGGTGCCGTTGACGGTTCGATCTCGCTCCGATCCCGGTCCGATCTAATATTCTTACACAAGAAACAATCAGAGTATTCACACTATCGGATCGTTCCGATTCCGTTTCTTGTATGAGAATATTTGATCGGACCGAGACCGAGATCGAACCATTAACGACACCATAGTGTGAATCGGGCCTTACTCGTACAAATATGTCGATCTGAAGATAGTCAGGACTCCAAATGCCAAATTCTTCACCTCACTGTAGCAATCTGGAAAACTATTCTATGCGTCGAATATAAGTGCCTCAACTCGCGGCATTTCTTTTAAAGCTGTCCACTTTTATTGCGTTACGTACATACATTTCTGGACCTCCAACTCTTCCAACTTGCTTTTCAACTCTGTAAATTTTCCACTCCACAAAGCTTTACTTTTTAAATCGATCAATTGCGTTTCTAGATTCAGTATCAACTCCAAATGGCTCAATGTAGATTTCGTTACTATTTGTGTTGAGAGGACTTACTATGAATGCTAGAATGGCTTTGTTGGTTTTGAATTGCTGAAATCTGTCAGAAAATTCATCTTTAATTTTTTTTATAACTGTGCTGAAGTAATTTGTGTCAACAATCGCACTGGTTTTAGTGCCATATTGCTTTAGAAAATGAAAATGAAGTAATTAATCACTCTGAATATCTTCTGCAAAAATAATTAATTTTTTATCAAAACAACTCAACTTTTCTATCAAAACATAGGTTGGGTTTTCCTTTCCTTGCAGTTTTAGATTCAGATCATTTAATTGCGCCGTGATATCTACTATAAAGAAAAAAAATTGCAACCATTTGTCGTTCTCTAATTCAGGATGATTAATATATTTTTCTTTGAGGAATGTGTTTATTTCATTCAAGCACAAAGTAAAACGTTTCAACACCTTAACCTTGGAAAGCCATCGCACTTTATTCTGAAGGAGGTCGGAATACTGAGTATCCTTTTCCTTCAAGAATTCTTTAAACTGACGATGGTAGAGTGCTTTTGACAAGATGCTGTTAACAATCATGATTACCAAAGTCATGACCTGAACTATTTTGGCCGGAAATTTTTGGGCACAAAGCGCTTCTTGATGTATTATGCAGTGAAACGTAAGTATTTTGTGGTTTATTTTGCTCTGAAGAATCGTTATTGTCCCTATATTTCCTGTCATACTTCTGACTCCATCAGTTGCTATCAAAAAGATTTTATTTAAATCGATCTTATTATCTTCGAGCCATTTTTGCACGTTATTCGTTATATCTTCCCCTCTAGTTTGTCTCAAGAGCGGTAGCAATCCTAGAAGTTTTTCTTTTTACCTGACAAAAAGAGCCACTTTTGCTGTGTCTTTTATGTCGCAATACTAATTTATAGCAAGTGATAAAGCAGAAGCCAGTTGAATGTCTTCCACCTGCAAATATGTTACATTTGAAGACATTTTAGCTATTCTATCTTGTACTGTTTTAGTGGATATTGGCAAATCTTTGGTTTTTTTTTCAAGATTTCTGGTTTGTAGTGAAGTTTCTCTCTAAATTTGATTTCGTATTGTGTGCAAGTTTTTTTGTGGATTGATGGGAGGCCATCTGAGTTGGATATGAAAGCGAACGACTCCGTCTAATCCCGATTGAATTCTCGATGCTCT
Organism: Stenopsyche tienmushanensis; assembly: GCA_008973525.1. Classification (NCBI taxonomy): domain Eukaryota; kingdom Metazoa; phylum Arthropoda; class Insecta; order Trichoptera; family Stenopsychidae; genus Stenopsyche; species Stenopsyche tienmushanensis. Next base: position 21,020 of record WACJ01000091.1, on the reverse strand, counting down.
TCTTCAGTTCTTCTCCCTTTTTGAGTAGATGCCATGCTTGGAGTAAAACTACGATAAAGAGCCGCAGCTTCACGTCCAAAGAGCCGCATGTGGCTCGCGTGCCGCAGGTTGCCGACCCCTGGCCTAGGCAAACAGGGGAGAACGGTTTTAGGCTGTTCGAACGGCCACTCGTCTCCATGCCTAGGTACTACAATTAACCGAACCGATATGAGTACCATGTGGAAGATATAGTCCCTGCAATCCCCTTCAAACTGAGATTGGACTCGTGGTGGTCTATGACACTGGCACACAAAAGCTGGTGTCTGACTACAGAAATGTCTCGATCTCAATGGTGATTTTGTTAAAAAATAGTTTAATATATCTGTGACGTATCCAGGGAATTTCAATTAAATACAATCATTTTTCGATCCTACATAAATATTGTAACCTTACTTTCTGGATGGCCCTCATATATTGATTTACTTGGCGTTTATTCAACATTCTACGCTAATGGGATCAAGAAATGTCGCCGGTACGAGATATTAAGTCTGCAGAGGTTTTCTATAGATTAAAGACAAACAATGTTAATATGGACCAGAACGATGTATTTGATATCAGGGAATATTCCGAAATATATTCCAGCACCCTCGAAGGAAATTAATTTGAAAACTTTTCTCTAAAAATTTATCTACTCCTGTCGGCAAGCGTAATTCAATAGTGAAATCTTGCTGAGCGATGTTCTTTCGCAGAGGAGGCGAACCGGGAGGGATGATTAAGAGACGAGAGGGTGAAGTCGTTGAGAGAAAATAGGATATTCAATGTATGGGTATTTCATTTTGTATCAAAAGATTCGGGGTACTTCATGTCATCCCTTTTTCAGCATTTTTATAGACGTCTCATATTAGTGTACGTTCTTATTTTGTCTGGAAGATTACGTTCGCTCTGAAACAACTTTTAATAACATGTCTGATTGTTTGCTCCTTTTTCATGAACCCCAGGATCGTCGGGGGAGGTGGGGGAATAATTTTTATTCGGAGATCGTTCCTGGTCTTCGGCAAGATGCCGGGCAAGGAAGTAGCTCTGGCAGGGGCAGGAAATGAACCTCAAAACAGATTTATGTCTTTTCATAAGCGCTCGTGGTCACAAGGGAAACGATACCATGGCGTCTGCTATTACTTCATGGGGAATGACTTTTTTAATTCCGACTTTATTTATTCTTGTATATTAAAAAAAAACAATGATGCCATCATTGCAAAAATTTAATTTGGCCGTCGAACCTGGACGGAAGAAAAGTTTATGGCGAAATGCAATTTTATCTCGGCTATATAATATCATTTTATAGCGGCTCGATTTGTATGACTCGACGCAATAAAGCATACATATTGACCACAATATTCAGAATTACCACAGTATGATCACTTAAATCAATACGATCGACTACAATGAGATTGAAAATTATGTGGTTATAATTCATCCGCGTAAATGTGGTAGAGCAAAGCGTCGGTCGACCATAAATCGTTTTCTTATCGCTCTTAACAGTAATAAAGCGACAATTCAATTAAACCTTTTCTTGTCAATTTTCAATGTTAGACAGAATGTTGTTTTTGTATTATCATCTATTAGATCCATGTTGAATACGTTATATAAGGATATTTTCCTAAAGTTTCAAGCCAATCGAAATAATTTAGCACCATCAATGTAACTAATAAAATTCTTATCTGCTGAAACACGGAATAAAACTTGCATAAATTTCCGATTTCCCGACAAATTATTTATTTCCGTCGCTGCAGATGAATATTTATATACTATAATACTTTGATGTGATTCGTAATTATATTACGGAGGAATACAAAAATTCTGAACACCGTAACTATTATATTTCATATCGATATTCTCATTAATAGAGTCGATGTGTAGTAAATACATCACCGGTTGGGAAAAGTTAATATAATAATTTGAAAAACATATATGTACCGTATATATGTATTACATAAATTAGACAGTTACTGCCCCTAGGCGTCGCCTAAGCTCGCCAATTAGTAGTTACGCTACTGTATCCAAGCGTCCAGATACAAAAATACAGAATAAAAAAATATTTTTTAAATTTTAACAAAGTACGGTAGTGGAAGTGGGGGGAGCCACGTATATCGGTGCGCGAGCGATGACATTCTTCACCACGGAAGTCCTAAGTCCTGAACAGATGATTTACAGAAAAAAAATTAAACATATTTTTAATTAGTACAATATTGTGTATAGTTTGAACTATAATTAAAAAGAAATATTGTAAAATAAAAATATAGTGAGCGATCAAAGTAAAATAAGTGTTTTTATCAACATTTTTTGTAATCAATTGTTCATTAATAAAAACTTTTAAATATTTTTAGATAATTATAGCTCAAACATTAAAAAAATTTATTGTTCATATGCTTGCCAAATTTCATAAAGAATGCTCATCTAAAACGAGTGGGAGCACTTCCGTGAGCATGAAAAAAGTAGTTTCGAGAAAAACGCGTTTAAAGTGCCTCCTCTTCTCATCTTCGCGCAGCGCAGCTTCTTCTCGTCGGCCTATAACTTTGTGAATTTAATTTATATCTATATGAAATTTGCTCATAGTGTTCTTAAATATTAGTTCTTCTTGATAACGACGAAAGTATAAATACCTAAATCACATATCATACACAGATGTAGGAAAATTTTGCTCCACAATCCAGATTTTAACCCGAACCTTTTATTATAAAAATCCAAGACTAATCATATCAACACTTAGTTCTATTATATCTAGGCTTTGTGACTAGAAAATACCTTCATTTTTAAATCACACTGATTATTTTTTCCTAAAGAAAAATAGAATGGAAGATATTTTAATATCCTGCAAGTATTGAATCGTCAGAAGCAAACTTTAAAAAATCAATAATACTTGATATAATATCAGATCATTAAATTTAAGATAAAAACTTCATTTCAATTGCAAAATTTATTCATCTTCTATCTAAGTTTTATAGTCTTTGGGCTTCATTGCTGATGTAATTTTTATTTTGATCGACAGACTTTTAGACTAAATTACTCGTTGTTATTACAAACTTTTCAAGATTGAATCCTTTCAGTTATTAGTTTAAGACATTTTAATAATAATTATTTAATAATTCTTAAAGCTTATATTTTATTCAAATTCATGTATTTTAAATTCATTTTCCTACTAAAATGAATATTTTTTAATTAAAAAATATTGTCAGGGTAACAAACAACTCTTTTCATTACTTGTCAATGAAAAAAATATTAGAGGGTAGCTCCATCAGCTTTAATAATACAATCTTTTATCATGGAAAAGTTAAATTACTCGTATGAGTTTGCCGGAAAGACATTTGAGAAGTAAAGTGTTTGTATTATAATTTAAATCTTGTTTTCTTGAATCAAAAAGGCTCATACCTATTTATTAATATTTAGTTTCCGGAGCATATTTTCGATTTCACGACAATACAATTCAGCCTTATGTCCGGTGCACACGAGCGTGGTTTCTTGTGTATGCTAGTAAACCATGCATAAAAAACCACGCTCGTGTACCGGGAGTTAATGACTTCCTTTAGTTATACAGTAATATGGTATTCATTGACTTTTTTGGTGCAATGAAAGTTTGACGAATGTCCTTTGTGATTTATTTGCATTCACCTACAGTTCAAATATTTTCCTGTTATCGTATTAAATCCATGTTTTCATATATGTAATAATATATGTCTTTGCTTTGTTCTAGGTCTTCTAATGCTCGTCGGTCTCATCATGTACATCTCTGTATTCAAAGCCGAAGTTGGATACAAAATGAGACAACCATCCTTCAGCCAACCTCCAGTGCTGACGTATAGATACGGCTATTCTTTCATCCTATACGTCTCCAGCTTCATCACCATAGAAATGGCCGGCACTTCGGCCGTCTTTCTCTACATTTATTGGTACCAAAAAGACTGGCTGATTAAGCTCTCTGAGAGGACGCACGACAAGTGTTCACCGGGGAGCGATTCGAACATAAGTTATACTAATTTGGAACAAGGATCGATATATCCTTGCAAAAAACATCCCCAAGCCTACACCATCCAAAGATCGCAACCGGTCGGAGCAGCATGCGAACCATCGACGTCGAGCGCCTACATAAGTCCATCAAAGCAACGAAGATATTTTTTCGATAAAGACTCGTTGCCTTCAGTCTCTCCATCTTGCAGCCTCCATAGAAACAGGAGCGTTTATGTTTCAACTTCCTTGCGGGACGTCTCCCAGCCGAGTTGCTACGAATTTCCTCCACCACCTCCAGAATTGCCTTCGACATCCTACGGCGATCCTTATTCGAATGGTTTTACAGAGATACCCAATAGTACCACCGTAATCGGATACAGGAACGAGTCTTACATGCCTAGTGTCGGAAGCACAAGATCCTTGCATGTCGTCGGCAGCAATACCTTACCTAGAGATGCCACGACGAACACCCTTTCCACCACGGCCGACGTCATCAACCCTTGTGACAGTTTTGGCTTCAGCGAAGGAGCCGCTGGACCTCTTTTCACAGACGACTTTTCACCCAGTGCGCCTAGGGATAGCGAATTCGTCACGTTCGATCTGGAGAGGCCTCTGGAGATGAGGCCGTCTAACTCTCAGGGTATTTTGCAGCCTATTAAGAAAGACTTTGGAACCGGAACCGATAAACTTAGAAGAACGACGCCTGTATAAAAAAAATGGTAGATCAATCGTATAACTTATAAAGGTGCTCTATTTTGACGAGACACTTGAAAGTGATAATAGTATGTAATTTTACAATAAATCGTACAGTACGCATATTGGACAAAAATAATTTATTCATGGATGTCCGAGGCTTCCTGTTTATGTGTATTTCACGTGTATAATTTGATGCAACCATAACTATTTAAAATATAATTTTACACGGCGAAATAAGCCTACATGTCGTTTTATATATGGTAATGTGTGCGTAAAATTTGTAACGGATTAATACAATTTGGAAGCCTTATAAATACAAGTTGCGACAGGAAATCTACCTTATTTAAAAAAATAATAACACAAATATTATAGACGATATTGGTTTATTTATTTATTTAATGTTATAGAGAAATATTTAAAGTTTTTATTAATTATATTTCAATTCAGATAATTTCTGTTCTGATCAATGCAATCTTCAAAACTCGATTATCTCAATGCATTGACTAGATTGAAGGTCTTTTTAATGTAACAATTTTTAAAACTTAATAAATATAAACTTTAGATATTTTTCTATAATATAGATAAAAAATTAAGCTATTATATTTTATATCATTTGTGTTATGAATTTTTAAAATAAGGTAGTTTCCCTGCCGCACTTTTTTATCATAAACGAGTGATTTTCAATGGAAGCAATATACATTCACAAAACATTTTTCATTTCGATTGTCTTAAATAAAACGTGAAGATCGTCAATTAAATTAGATTAAAACGCATTATTCTTAAAAAAAATGTGACGTCACAATTTAAATTTGATTGCATACTGATTATATCTAAACATCAAGTACACTATAAAATTGTATGATTTGATCCTACGAATAGCAAAATTAATAAGTCCTTTATACTCGCAGGACGCGTACAAGTTCATCGCATATAATATGCATAAGTCGGCAGTTATTACAACATGTTGCGCAATGTAAGATCCGGTTGCTTTATTGCCAGACCCACAGTACATTGCGTCCCAAAACTATTAACATACACGAAAATAATCACAATTAATTTCGCTGGGTTATCATTACGATGAATTAAATAGCTCAAAGCAAGAATTTTATCGCGCCGTCTGTGAATATTTTAAGGGCTGAAAGCCTCGAGTGAACTACCCTTAAAGATGTAAATAGTTCCTTCGATAATAATTTTTGTTTATGGCGAAAATTTTGATACGTTTCGGGTTGATCGAATTTGGATCACGCCCATTTTGTATTTAGAAAGAATCATTTCAATAATTTAAAAAAATCATAGTATTATTTACGATGCAAAGCATTTAATATAGTGAAGATTAATACTTTTTTACATATCATCCTAAAAAATGTGTTCTATGTAAATTGATGTAAATGGAATACACATACATGTATTGGGCGTTTTAGAAATATTAAATTATTGCAATTCTAAGAATGATACATATTTTTTAATTTATTTTAATTTTTTCTTATTTTAAAATGATTTAAGATTTATTTTTTGATATCATGTACATTCTTAGCGATTGCCAAGTGTCATTAAAATAATAAATACTGTTGTATAAAAATTATCCGTTATTGTTAGATTTACGGAACGTTTTTTATAAATCGTTAATTTTTTATGTGTGTTATTAGTTCCCTTAAGCTGATGTTATATTATAAAATTTTATAATAAATAAATCTTTTGAATACATATATAAATTGGAGCTTTTTAAATTATTTAACCCTTACATGACACAAGTTTTTTTGAAAAAAAAAAAACGAATCTAAGTGTGAATAATCAAATAATCTATGTAACTATTGTTACTCATCAGACGTATACGAGAGTGATTCAAATATAAACCGGAATTTTACTGTACGAATTTAGTAATTTCGTTTACAAGAAAATGAATAATTATGCGTTGCGCAACAGAATATGCTACTTCTCTTCTTCTTTCTTCAGCGACAAGATAAAAAAAATCCTAGCCGATGGATGTTTTTAATGAAAAAAAATATGTAGAAAAATAAGATCCTAATTTTTATTTTTATATATCTCTAATAAATTTTTACAGCAAAATTCCGGGTTATATTTGAATCACCGAATTTGAATCGAAAATTAAGTTTTTTTTCCTGTAAGATGGGGAATCTTGCATAATACACCCTGGGCTTAATCCCAGGGTAGTGTCAGATTCTTACTGACTATCCCCCTGGTATTGTTTTTCACAGTCCCAGTTCTTCTTGCTTTCCATCATGCCGTGGGCCATGTTGTCAACGTTGAGATCGCCCACTCGGAGTGTTTGTTACAGCGAATTTCTCTGGGGTGCCCAAGCCTCACAGCCAGGCGGACCGGGATAAGTCAATGATTAGCCTTGGCGGTGGGAGGACATCCTTCCCACGGCCAGATTGCACTCCCTCGTGTTGAATAATGGGTTATCTGGAGAAGATTTTTTTTTCGACACTAGTCCAACCCTATCCAACTGGCCAGCTACATCATGACCCGAAAGAAGAACTGGCTAATCCCGACGAGCACGTCGCAGTGGGGAGTTGCCCGGGGGCTCCACAAGCGCCCCCGCTCCGTCTGCCACCCGAACGCTTTAATCCTCGGCTCACCAGCGTCTGGTGCGCACACAGAGCACTCTAAATTTTTCCCAATCTGGATTTTAATTTGAGCCTTTATAACAAGAGTCTATAATTTAGACACTAGGTCAGCAATGGCGAATCTTTGAAAAGTGAGTCAAATTTTCAGCATTATTTTTTTAACATTACCCATGAGTAGGGTCACCAAGCATCCTTTTTTTAGAAGGGGACAAGTTTTTCTTCGTACCGTGTAATTCAAGATAAATTCTGGTTCCTTGAAATATGCGGTTTCACTTTTATGCAGTATGTAAAATAAGACATTTAAAATGCCTTTTTGAATCATAGATTTGCCATTTCTGCTCTAGATATTGGCTCATAATGTATGAAAGAAAAAAATGTATGAAACTGATAATGAAGATTAATTCTCAATATAAAAATACTTAATTAAGAATGCTACAAATTGAGTGGAAAACAAAAAATGATTACTGCGGCTAGATTACAAATCACATTGCAGGAAGAAAACTTCTTCCCGCAGCCAAGGCTATCATCTATCAACACTTCATTTTTACTTATTGCGCATCCGCATTCCGTCTCTTCCAGATACACTAAAACCAGATAGATGTCTCTATTAATTTGATGAACTACACATTCACAGCTAAACTGCAGCATCTCGCAAGAGCGTCATTTCTTCACATCTTCATTAAGATTTTACTTAGTTCTTATGATCACTAAACTTCATCCAAATCCTTCAGGCAATACGCTAAATGACTTTATCTCATCTTGACCCATTTATTGCAGTCATTATTGCCGTTGACAACTCATTATCTAACTTTAAACACAAACTTAATAAAAGTCCTGCCATTTAGCATAAAATAGCAGATATTGCTCATGGCTATTTGCAATAAATTAAATTCAATAATACCTCGTTTTCCTCCCACTCCTGAAGAACTTATTTTTAAAATGCATGCACTTTTATGTCCACCCATAAAAAATATTCACAATACAACCCATTTCAAACCGGGTAGTTTCACGAAACGACGAAACCTCTGAATATGGTAAGCATTGCATGCATACAAGAATAAAGAAACGTCTATTTGGTGCATGAAATAAGAAAACCACATACTTGATATTAAAGTTTGACGGCAAGTCGGTCAACTCATATTTGCGTGAGATTCGATGGAAGCTACATGCTTGGAATATTTTTATAATATTAGCTGAAATATTATACTATAGGGTTATCCAAGTATGACGCCTATATTTCAACACTGTGTAATGTTTACACAAGACGTCTTTTCAAATTAAATGAGCCATTTTGTTTTAGTAGAAGATAGTACAATTTTAACCATGTGTAGGTATATATTATTATTAAACAACAAATGAGACAAAAATTAAAAATGAATGAAAATGAAAATTCTCATGTTGTTCAGCCATTTTTCAGCAAGACTTGTCATTTGGATGACCTTTATAATTGATTTTTAAATGAAAATGTTTCAAGCTTAGGCTTTTACGCTTCTATACATTTTCTCTTGTTAGTTATTCCGATCCGATACGTTCCGCCCCGTTGTTGCGGGGTTAACAAAAAGTAGTTGAGCTTGACCGGCTTCAGTTCCATTCGAACAATGAAGAACAACTTCAGCAGACAATAAGTTTGAAGAACTCAAGTTAAGCAGAACGACAAACAAAAATCAAGTAAAACTTCGCGGCTAAGTGAGGCTTTGTCTTTCAATGCTGCGGAAGAGAAGGGTGGAAATAATCTCGAGGACGTTTGCCAACAGGGTGATGCAACCCCCAGACACAAAAGGCCCAATAATTATTGTCGCATCGCTGATGGCGGAATTCTTCGAAACAATAATTTATACTCGTGTTTATCCTGAAGGGGTGGTATCTTCTTTTCGCCTGAGCGAATTCTCTGCCGGCGTTCGGTATGGGGTGTTTTGCATAAAACATGCAAATATCATTGAATTTGCCTAAACGCTCTCTTTATTATGGACATTTATAGCAGTTTGTATACAACGGTGATTTGAAAACCAAAATACTCGAGAGAGAGGCGCTCACCACGGCCGAAAATAAAAATTTTCAGATAAATATTTAATAATTCATGACCTAGGCTATAAATAAATATTGTAATTTAAAGATCATAAATCAACCCCGTGGAGAAACGTTGAAACAATGCGAGCTTTTATTCAATGACCTTTACTCGGAAAGACATTCCATTAAATATACATTACATCAAGATTCAACGAACCGTCAAGCGCCCAATAAATAAAATCTTTTTTAAATTCAGAGATCACAAGACAATTCCTTAAAAATGCCAAGTAGACCAAAATCGATTTCATGAAATTAGCACAAAGTAATAGGTATGTTTCAAGTGTGATCAAATCTTTAATAAGGGTTGAAAAATCACTAATATAGTTTATTTCTTCGATCATATAAATTTCAATTTCAAACGTAAATATAAGATGGTTTACATCATCAGAATTACCCAAGAACACTAGAATTAGGGCTTTTAATTGGACGATGTCTGCCAATTAATTATCGTTAAAAACACCATCAACTTGATGGTTCGATTTTAGAAACAGCTAAATCATCAATTCGTTCAACTTCCAGTAAATTTGCAAAATTAGCAATCTAAGAATATTTATCTATCCCTATTGCTTTATAAAATCACTACCGTTTATATTGTATTCGTATGCTTAAATATAGAAATTTGACTGCGTAAAATCACAACAGTGTAAATCTATGATAAGGTTTATTTAATGTATTTCAATAAGAGCGCTCAAACTTTGTTATGTTATAACGGTCAAGTTGTTAAAGATAAATATGTTAAATTTATTGCAAATTATTAAATAGTATATGGCAAAATTCTAATAAAATTTATAGTGTCTAATAAAGTATGCAAATTAAGAAATTTTAATATCAAAGAGTTTGGATGTCATGGACATACCCATTGTTGGATTCATCTTTTGGAGATATCTTTACTGGGTAAGACAATAAATAACACTGATATCACCAAGCAGAGCTCAAATCGCAATAGACTCAATAAATTACTTCAATTATGCCGCTTATATATACTTAAACCTTTTTTTTGTGCGGTAGATGCATTACGCGAAAAATCGCACAAAAAAAACTATGACTTTCATAGAAGAAGTGAAGATGCGTCCATGGATTTTAAAAACTGCATAACTTTGAAACAGCTATATAAAATATATCCAAAAACGCACAAAAAAAGTTAATAAAAAACAGGAAAAAATAAGGCAATTTAAAAATACTATTTTCTCGGCATCTCAAATCACAAAATGGCAACTGTTAATAATTAATAAAAAAATGTCATAAGTTGCCGCGTCACTAAAATAGCTATAACTCCATAAGCAGTTGAAATTTTGGATATTCCTTTGGAGAATGTATTTTTAAAAGTCAAAACATTGGAAAAATGCAAAAAAAAAACGAAATCAATTTTTTCAAAAATTTAAATCAGAATAAAGGGCGTGGTTGAATTTGGTTAGTGTTGATGATTTATTTCCTATTTCATCAAAAATATCTCGATACATACACTTTATGAAATTTAAAAAAAAGAAAAAATTGCTTTAAGAAATTCGCATAACTTCAAAATCGCACAAAAAAGTCGCACAAAAAGAGCTTTAAGTATTGTTATAGATGCCGAATATCTAGGTTAAGGTAATTAAAACAATTATGCTTAAAATTGAAGTAAATATTTTAGACTGGATAAAAGCTCCTTAGTTATTTTCTATGTATCACCATTTTACAAAAAAAAAAATATCTACATAACTTAATTAAAATTAAGACAAATAATTTTATTACACAAATACTGTTAGGAATATCAGACGAAAATGTCGTTGGATGTTTGACATATGGATCGACATCATTTTTAGGGGGTTAGGGGTGTCTTTTGTTAAGTTTCACACTTAACAAAAGTTGAAATATATTTTTTTACATCATGTTAAAAAAATATTCAAAATTTTACCTTTAAATCTTTATATTTAATCAATGGTCGCAATAATTACAACATAACTTTTTTTTTTTAAATTATTTGGCGAAATATTTTGGATCCAAATAAATCATTATTTTTTGCAATTGGTTTATAGAAAATTAGTTCTGAGCTTCCAAAGCCACATAAAATGTGTAAAACGAATAAGTGATGTCAATATCTAAATTCTTTAAACAAAAAACATCTGTTTTGAAGTTAGTTAAGTTAGTTAGTTTGAAGGCTCGCACGCTCTCCAAACCTGACACCAGTGGATTTATTTGCATGGAGACGTGCTCTTTTCTGTGTTTCGCATGATCTCCAGATCTGACACCAATGGATTTCTTTGTCTGAGGACGTACCCAATTCCGTGGCTCACAGTTTCCAAATCGGACACTACTAGATTTGTTTTTTTCGGGACGTGCTTATTTTCTCCTAAAAGAGAAATGTGCCATGTTTTTCAATTGTTCAAAGATCGATCATGATTGAGAAAGATACAAGTTCAACTATTATTATTGAAGAATATACAATATAAAAATATAAACAAGACAAATTATTAATATTATTAAAAATATTGAGTCATTTTTGCTATTTTTATTGTTTAATAGAATGGCGACAACAAAAAAAAATCCGCAACCTTTTGTATAAGTTCTAATTGGGACAAAAGATCAACAACTGGTCACTGAAAGAGATGATATCAAAAAAACGAATTTTTCATCCGGTACCCTTAATATTTCATATTTAAGTTCGCGCATGCATTTAGACCAAACAAATCGAATATCTTCCAGGAATCAAATTTTGCACGGAGTTCAGTTCAATCCAATATTCCATTCAATGGAATCTGTCGTGCAGCAGAATAATGAAAATGGAATTTCATGATCTAACGGAGCATACTTTGCTTTGGAGGCATTCGTGAAAGCGTGTGACCACATTATGGAAACAACCAAGCGAGCACTTGGAGACGTTCCAGAATAGTTTTTATTGTTTCGCATGACGTGGCAATTGTGTCCATTTTTCTTTTCAATTCGGGTCACTTCTATCATCTCTGTGTCCGTCTGTTGAATATGCAATCAGCGTCGTGTTGCTCGACTCTATTTGTTTAGGTCCTTGAATTCACTCTTTCTCAGGACATGCATGAAATTCAACTACGGGAATGGGGGCGTTCATCCCCGTACCATCGTAAGGTTCTGTTGATTCATCACCCTGTTTGAGTTTAGAATAAAGAGATTAGAAGTGAAACGGCTGCGACAATGTTTTCAGTCAATACTTTCTGTCAAAGCGAAATAAATATAAGCAGTCCCGCAGAAATATACTCACGATGGGGTGCAGAAATTGAATGAAGACGCCTCAGAAATATGAAAATCAATATGTCGTATAGCAATTTTTTCGCTATTTTCTTTATGGAGCTAAGATAAATATCCGTCGCATTTATTCCCGAAACGGAACTGAGCCACATTTTTGCCAATTTTACTTCAACCCCGGGGCAGAATCAATAACTTTACGTTTATGCGGGTGATACACTATGTAAATGGCCGCATTTACGGTTTGTTTATTGAAAAAAGATGGAAGAAAAGAAAGAAAAGTTGTCCGCTGTGAGTATCGAAAATTCACAGAATTATATTTAGGAAGTCATCCTATTCTGCTGAAACGTATAAAGTTTCGCACTGGGACAAATTCGAGACGAAATGGTGAAAAGAAGTCCGCGAAAATTAATAAATACATATTTTTTTATGTAAAATATTCGATGCGAACTTTTGGCATTGGATATGCTATCTTTATAAAAGCAACCCCTAACTAAAAGCTCAAACAATTTTTCAATGAGATTTTTTTTTCATTGATAAGTGTTAGATATTAAGAAACCTGGACCCATTCCGTCTCAAATAAACCCGGTTTCTTATTACACAACATCAGGGCACAGAAAGTTCTAGTTTTTCAACTGAAGCTTGGCATTTCTACACGTAGCATAATTATTAAATCATGTATTTCAAATGATGAACATATTTATAAAGTCAGATGATACAAAATATGTTTATCAAATCGATATAGATCTCTCAGAGAAAGTTGATTTCATTTCATTAGACGATCGTTTAGCCACAAAACTTATTTATGGCTCAACAACAAGTGATAAAACACCCAAAACGATCTAAGAACTAAGAGAATCGACCGTGTTTATATTTACCGCCAACTAGAAAGTATTCAACACACTAAACTTTTTAGTAGTCCATTTCATTTAAGTAGGAATAAAACTCAGTTTTACACTTTTTCTCCGAGTTTACGATGAAAAATTCAAAATAGTTTTAATCGACACACGTTGGAAATAGACGACAGTCATGCAATAATTGTTAACAACCAGATGCATTCAACTTGTTCAAAATAAGATGACTTTCTAACAGTCCACCTGAACAAGTGTTACTAATTTCACTCAATCATAGATATCAAACTCCATTTTAATGTCAAACGTCATTCAGTCAGAACAGAAGTAATAATTTGAAATTTTAATGCAAATGGAGCTTTCTTAAGCTTTGTCATCTGAATGAGAATATATTTAATAAGCATGATAAAATAAGGACCTTATGAGATTACACTACTCTACCATATTCGTCATCCAATACTATCATCCAAATCTAAGGCGGCTGTGTCGAATATTAAATCCTCTTTTATATTTATGAAAAATAGCCCTTAAATTTTGAATAATTTGGAATAAGCCCTGAATATCTGGATATAAAAATGCAAATAATTAAAATATCTGAAATGTGGTTAAATTTGTGTTAAAAAAGCATCGCCTAAAACGGTTGCCGATACACATCCCTCAGTAACACAGGCTCCGCTCTTTCAGCATAGCTCCGACTTACGACAAATTCAGACTCTCTTAAAGAGGTTCTTTATATTTTACAGCTGCTTATCTCTCATAGGTGTTGTCAAAATAATGTATTCAGCGATGATCATGATCTTATATATAAAAATCAATGTTTGTTTGTTCGTAATTTATGCGCTGCCATACCGTTTATTCGATAGCGATGAAACTTTGGGAAGTTATTGCGTGCACTTACATGAACGTTATAGAATTACTACAAGTATTGTTTATGTACGTATTTTGTTATGCGAGACATTTGACGGATGCACCATATTGGCGCATATTGGTCTGGTGGAGACGGGGAGAAGAAGGATGCGCGCACAAACCAATGGTTAAGCTCTGCTCGCGAGATAAAGGAAGACAGTCGGTCTTCGAGGCGAAATCGAGTATGTGCATGCTTTTGAATCTTAGCCCTTCTTTCTTTTTAAATAATTACTAAGCGCGTGTGATATGCAATGCATGCCGTGTATTTGTTGGTATATAATAAAATATGCATACTACTGATCTAGGGATTTTTTTATGCTACGTATAGATATATTTAGTAGATGTGGTGCAGCGCATGCGCGTAGCGTATCTATGATGTATGCGATGGAGACTACAGATAATTATTTCCAACTAACTGCTGATTAGAGTTCCGCTTTTCGTGACATTCAGGACAATTTTATATATCGCGCTTATAGAAGTGTCATTTATATCGCGTTATAGAGATCTGGCTGCGAGAAGGACGTTCTCCCGTAATCAAGGTCAACCGACGAATCTCTTCGACTCCTCATTGCACCTAAAGAGAGATGGAAGATGTCGCTGTTGAATCTGGCGAATTAAGTTCACCCAGATCAACAGCGCTATTGAATGGGGATGTTAAATCACCCACGCTACAGTTCTTCATTATAAAATATATTAATTTTGGTTGCAAACCATAAAAGAATGATTGTCTTCACTTTATCATCAAATTTTTTGCTTTATGAGAATCAAATATGTTAATTGAGGATCGCATTACAAAAATATCTATTGATTATTGAATTATAATTATGATAATACCAAAATTTCCATCAGCTTTCAACTGAAATTATAATACAACCGGAGTGCGGATAATTTTCGAATAACCCTCGTATTATCCACATTATCATTTTTTTCAGCTATTATCTCTCCATATGGTTATAAAACGAGGGCATAACAACGATGAATGCCGCCGAGGGTGGTGTAAATATAAGAACAACCCAGCAAATTCATACAGCACCGCAAAGAGGTTCTTAACAATAGTCTTCGCGAGCACGTCCCCGCCCGTCGCGATTCTTTGTTTTTCATTTCGCGGACTTAAAATACATTCATAATATCTTATAATCGTCGGAATAAAAGAAAGAGGGTGCGCATCCCTACTGTTGGAAGCACTGCAAAAGGCATTTTACATAATAAGAACGCGTACTGGGATGCTTTAATATAGCAGTCGGTTGAGGCACGGGCCAGTGCGGCCGGGTTGCCATGTGCAAATGGGTCGCTTGCTAGAAAAAAGTACTTGTTTTGTTGCCAAAATATGACATACGCTCGTATGCTATCCCGGTTTTATTAAGACATGTGTATTATACAAGGAGACAACCCACCCCTGCGAGCTAAGGGTGCGCTGAGCCTCCAAAACAGTGACACGTTTTCAACACCCACTGTTGCTATAAAATCATTGTGATAGCCGATTATTAGCCGATACAGCGATTGATCAACCCTTCCACAATTACAGGTATAATTCCATCATTGTTATATTGAATTATTCCCATATGTACGAATGCATTTTCAAATGTCGATATGTTTTGATAGCACGAAGTTCTGTTGCATTTTTAATAACAAAGCAAAATTTCGCAATAATGTTTTTTGTTGAAATATGATGCATATGGTGTGTATTCTACGTTAATTTATGGAATATCATATTTCCATTTTCAAATGGTTTTTGCATCTGTGATCTATTTTTGAACATAAATTATTTTATCGATATCCACATACGATGTACATAATCGCCTTATGGAATACCACATATGTTTGAAGTTCGTATTTCCATTCATAAATATGAAAATGCTTGTATTATTTATAAAACGTAGTATGTATTTAAGAGCACCAACAGAAGAAATGGAGCTCAAACAAAATAATGGAATCGACATTTGCGTTCCAAAATTTTGCGAAAATAGAGAAATTTAATTTGTTAACTGCTCGTATCTTGCTTGGATCGTATAAAAATCGTATTTTTGATGTACAAAATCAAAATCGGTCTATTGAAAGGTTTTATAAATAAATTGTTGAAAAAGCAAATTTCGACTTGCTGAAAATGAAAATGAAAATTTACATAAAAATACGACACAATCCAAAAAATAAACCTAGAAAAATAAATTCAACCCAATTGGAATAATCGTCTGTTTGAGCTCAGTCTATCTGTTTATAGCTTAGTGAATAAAAAAATTGAAAGTCAAACGTCAAGAATTAATCAGGAACATTTTTGTGGTTCTGCAATCCGAAAATTAACAACTCCATAGGGCAAAGAAGACGACTGAAAAAAATCAGGGAATTAAAATGGGATTATCATCGTTTCGATCTTTGTCACATTCTATATAAGATAAACGTTTTCAAAATGCAACTGAAGTCAAAAATCATATTTGTACATATTTCGAATCAAAATCTGAAGAATTTTTTAAAAGAGGAATTGAAAAGTTCGAAAACCTGTGGAAAATATGATAATAATTATGGAAATTAACATATGTTATGACTTTTTAATATATCTAATAATATTCAAATTTCTAGTTTTTACCTACAAATAAATTGATTATAATACACTTAAACATTTTTTTTGTGCGACAAATGTGTTTCGCAAAAAATCGCACAAAAAAAACTATGACTTTCATACAAAAAGTGAAGATTCGTTCCATGGATTTTAAAAATCGCATAACTTTAAAACACCAATATAAATTATATCAAAAATCGCACAAAAAAAGTTAGTAAAAAACAGGAAAACAATAAGGTAATTAAAAATAACATTTTTGGTAAAGTTTAAAGGAAGTCTTGCATCATTGGTAAAATTTTAATAATTTTCGATATGACTCAAAATCGCGCTCTTTTTAAATAGTTAAAAAATAAATTTTGATATAAATCTGGTAGAAACAATAGAAGGTTATATAGAAAATATTTGTACCCAGTTTGAAGTAAATTAATTAATTAGATCTTGAGATATGATGTCAACCATATTGAAAAATGTAGTTTCAAGAAAAACACTTTAATATTTCATTATGGTAGAACTGGTCAAATTGCCGCGTCACTAAAATATCTATAAATCCATAAGTGATTTTGGGAATTCCTTTGGATAATGTATTTTTAAAAGTCGAAACATTGGAAAAATGCTAAAAACGAAATCATTTTTTTTTGAAAATCTAAACTGGAATAAAAGGCGTTGTCGCAGATACAATATGATTTACACAGTCCCAAATTATATTATTTATCCAAATTTCAGCTTATGTTGATGATTTATTTCCAATTCTATGCAAAATATCTCGATATGTATTCTAAAATATTTTTAAAAAACCGCATAACTTCGAAATCGCCAAAAAAAAAAGTCGCACAAAAAAAAGGTTTGAGTGTAATAATTTTTAAAAGTATTTGATGTGATTTTTTTTGCATATTATTAGCATGTGTTTATATTTTAACTCATCGTCTTTGGTTGATTCAAAGATGACGTCTTTATAGTACGAAAAGCAGTGACCAATATTTTTCACCTATTTCTACAAACCTAATTTTTGTTTCGTTCACTGTTTATACAATGTAAATCAGAAAAATTAAAGTCTATCAAGCTTTCAGCGCTGCGAACATTAATAACAATTTTCCAAGTCTGAATAACCCAACATACCGGCGTTAAATTATATTCTACAAATCTCATTTTTTGTCTACAAGAAGTTGACGTTAATTATTGTTAAATAAACGTCGTCTACTTTCGATGCAAAGTGACTAATGCTTCGATAGACGTGGCTCAAAAAGAAGATTCAAAGTGTCTCAATATTTTTTTTGGCATTGGATGATAATTATTTATATAGTGGATCATAAGTTTTTGCTTTTTTGAAATAAATGTTTATTTATAAGAATAAATATATCCCGGATAGTTATTTTCTTAAATTAATATTTTCCAAATGACCGCCGTTTTGTCGCTGTTATTCCTCAAATCTTCTCTTGGCTTTTCAAAATCTTTTCGATACAAAGCTCAGAATATGTTGACCATTTTTTGACGCACGTTCTTCTTTAATTGGAGTATCGTTGCTGATTTATTTACGTAGACTTTAAGACAACCCCATAAAAAATCAGCTGGAATTAGATCCGGACTGCTGGGAGACTGTGAAATATCTTCTCTAAAGCATCCCCTGTAACATTTCTTTAGCTACGGATATACTCTCGTTGGATGTATGGCAAGTTCCGTGTCCAAGTCCTATTGTTGTAACTAA
Source organism: Stenopsyche tienmushanensis (assembly GCA_008973525.1). Taxonomy (NCBI): domain Eukaryota; kingdom Metazoa; phylum Arthropoda; class Insecta; order Trichoptera; family Stenopsychidae; genus Stenopsyche; species Stenopsyche tienmushanensis. The sequence continues at coordinate 2,480 of WACJ01000091.1, read as the reverse complement.
CGAACTGCTAACGAAAGTTTTTGAAAATTTAAAGGCCAGATTTGAGGAATACTAGGGCTGAGATGGTCACCATTTGGACGAAATTATTTAAAAAAATTATTTTCCTATATATTTTTGTGGTTACCGTACAGTTGAGTTTATCGTCCGTAATAATAGCCACAGAAGGCACTCAAGGAAGAAATTAGAAGATATCCTCTTCAAATTTTGACATCAAATTTCTAATATTTTTATCTATGGTTGCAAAATAAAAATCAACGCTTTTGTATTGGTTATGGCATATTTGTCAGCAGATACCCAAATATTACGATCGCTGAGGCAATTTCAGATGATACCCGCACAATCATACAAAATATAATAGAAAAGCTTCATCGTCTGAAGCAATTTATGAAAAATTCAATTGCCATTGTCCCAATTTGAAGCACGTCAGACCTGTTGGTTCTCACGCTTCAATTATGAAATTTCCATAGCGGACCCCGTCTGATTGCGTGCGTGCGTGCATACGCGCGTACGTGTTAAAACGTCCAGGCCGTAATACGAATTCCATAGGGATATGCTCCCCGAAAAACCCAGATCACAACACGATAGGCCACCTTTTGACACGGGAAAGACACTCCAGTGAGAATGGCCTTTACAATAATTATATCACCTCGGAGGGTAGATGCCCCCGAGCGACAAGCCCTTGTTTGCAGATCGGCCCTATCTCCGTGCGGAGATCTCGGGGCGCTAAAACAGATGTCGGCTTTGTGCCCTCAGCTAGGGTGGCTTTAGACTTTATAAGCTCGAGCTGCTCGGGATAAAGACACATATTTCTTGACGTCTAAAGTCGTTGCAAACAAATGTTGTTGTATACTGGGCGTATGTAAGCCTTATTTGACTTCACTTAGTACACCATTAAAATATATTTAAGCTAATGCTCCTTGCGAGCAACGACCCAAATTCTTACCAGAAAATTTTATTTTCGTGTAATAGGAGCTATTCAAATATTCATATGAAAGAATGAAACTCTTACGCTTACCCGAAAAAAATATTTTTTCGATGCCAATATCAATGAACATGAAAACTGCTAACAACCATCCAATTCAAATTGACATTGAAATCAAAATATTTTTACAATTATGTACAAACCATAACATTAAATTTACATTTGCTTCATATTTACATAAAGTTAACCGTATATAGACATGGACTAAAACTCGCAAAATTCCCGATTTCCCGAAAAATTATTTATTTCCGTCGCTGCAGATGAATACTTATATACTATAATACTTTGACTTGATTCTTAATTATATTAAGGAGGAATATACAAATTCTGAACCCCGTAACTATTATATTTCATATCGATATCTCCATTATTAGAGTCGATGTGTAGTAAATACATCACCGGTAGGGAAAGTTTAAGAATCAATTTTTATAAAATTCTGGACTTTTGCAACTAATAAATTCTTCGGGATCCTGAATTGTCTCGTCCTGGTTTCAGAAGTTAATATTCCTTAAAATGGTGGAACAGAATGAGCCTATGACTTTTTTTTATTTGGCTGATTAATTTTATCATCATTATTACGGAATCATTATTACGAATTATCAACGACGAACACAACTTCTAAGCGTTTCTTGGTATTTGAATATATTATAATAGTAGAACCCAAAATGTTTTTCGTTTTATTGCTTGACCGTTTTTGGGGATTAGTTGCACTTGAAGATCATTATCGAGATTCATATTATCGAAAAACATCTAAACTCATACAAATAAGGAATTGGTAATCAATTATTAATAAAAAAATCTTAAAAAATATTTTTTTGCAAGAATTGCGAGAAGTCTAAATGAGAATGTTGTGAAAGATTCTAATAAAAATAATTGCAAATCTGATTGCTAATTGCATTTTCAACAAGTTAAGCTGTTTAATCATATTTTTGCGATTGCTGCGATTTCTCAAATATTTGTTTGCGAAGGATCAAATACATAAATGCATCTTAAAAAACATTGACATCATCAGTTTTCATGATTTCTACAATTTCCACGACATAATCATTGAATTAAATTTCCGCAGGATGTCGTCCTGTATCACAAACAAGCGCATACCATGAATTGGTTTAAATTTGACACAGTGAATCTCCCGGATTAATCCACGGATCTAACTACAATAGAGCTTTTATAGAATCTACTGAAGCGTAAAAACTAGGATTATGTTTGATATCATCCAAATAAAATGTCACGAACATCCTACATCAGAATTCAATAAAAAATCCAATGAATATACTAAGGAAAATTGCTGCGGATACACAATATTTTTGGCCAAGGCTGAATATATTACAAAAAAGTTTAAATAATTTCAATAAAGACATAATGATTGAATGTAATAAATTGACATTTATATATAACAAGCGAATACCCGGCATGCGTTGCAATGCCACACTTAAAGATATAAAGTGTCTATATTTTAATTCAGTTTATTGGAATGACTTTATATATTTTTAAGCTC